>OU343043.1:12356916-12708788 GCA_910593735.2 Ectemnius lituratus | reverse complement strand
AACCCAGACCTAACCCAGACCTAACCCGACCTACCAGACCTAACCCAGACCTAACCCAGACCTCTAACCCAGACCTAACCCAGACCTAACCCAGACCTAAACCCAGACCTAACCCAGACCTAACCCAGACCTAACCAGACCTAACCAGACCAAACCAGACCTAACCAGACGTAACCAGACCTAACCCAGACCTAACCCAGACCTAACCCAGACCTAACCCAGACCTAACCCAGACCTAACCCAGACCTAACCCAGACCTAACCCAGACCTAACCCAGACCTAACCCAGACCTAACCCAGACCTAACCCAGACCTAACCCAGACCTAACCCAGACCTAACCCAGACCTAACCCAGACCTAACCCAGACCTAACCCAGACCTAACCCAGACCTAACCCAGACCTAACCCAGACCTAACCCAGACCTAACCCAGACCTAACCCAGACCTAACCCAGACCTAACCCAGACCTAACCCAGACCTAACCCAGACCTAACCCAGACCTAACCCAGACCTAACCCAGACCTAACCCAGACCTAACCCAGACCTAACCCAGACCTAACCCAGACCTAACCCAGACCTAACCCAGACCTAACCCAGACCTAACCCAGACCTAACCCAGACCTAACCCAGACCTAACCCAGACCTAACCCAGACCTAACCCAGACCTAACCCAGACCTAACCCAGACCTAACCCAGACCTAACCCAGACCTAACCCAGACCTAACCCAGACCTAACCCAGACCTAACCCAGACCTAACCCAGACCTAACCCAGACCTAACCCAGACCTAACCCAGACCTAACCCAGACCTAACCCAGACCTAACCCAGACCTAACCCAGACCTAACCCAGACCTAACCCAGACCTAACCCAGACCTAACCCAGACCTAACCCAGACCTAACCCAGACCTAACCCAGACCTAACCCAGACCTAACCCAGACCTAACCCAGACCTAACCCAGACCTAACCCAGACCTAACCCAGACCTAACCCAGACCTAACCCAGACCTAACCCAGACCTAACCCAGACCTAACCCAGACCTAACCCAGACCTAACCCAGACCTAACCCAGACCTAACCCAGACCTAACCCAGACCTAACCCAGACCTAACCCAGACCTAACCCAGACCTAACCCAGACCTAACCCAGACCTAACCCAGACCTAACCCAGACCTAACCCAGACCTAACCCAGACCTAACCCAGACCTAACCCAGACCTAACCCAGACCTAACCCAGACCTAACCCAGACCTAACCCAGACCTAACCCAGACCTAACCCAGACCTAACCCAGACCTAACCCAGACCTAACCCAGACCTAACCCAGACCTAACCCAGACCTAACCCAGACCTAACCCAGACCTAACCCAGACCTAACCCAGACCTAACCCAGACCTAACCCAGACCTAACCCAGACCTACCCCAGACCTAACCCAGACCTAACCCAGACCTACCCCAGACCTAACCCAGACCTAACCCAGACCTAACCCAGACCTAACCCAGACCTAACCCAGACCTAACCCAGACCTAACCCAGACCTAACCCAGACCTAACCCAGACCTAACCCAGACCTAACCCAGACCTAACCCAGACCTAACCCAGACCTAACCCAGACCTAACCCAGACCTAACCGGTTCGGTGTGGTTGGGTCTGGAAAAAAATCGCGGAAACTGCCGGGAAAAATCAAGGAAAACCGCGGACAATTTCGAAAAAATCCAGGAAAAACCGTGGAAAAATTCAGGAAAAACCGCGGAAAATCTAGGAAAAACCGCGGAAAAGTCAGGGAAAATCCAGGAAAAACCGCGGAAAAGTCCGGAAAATCCAGGAAAAACCGCGGAAAATTCTAGGAAAACCGCGGGAAAGTCCGGAAAAATCCAGGAAAAACCGCGGAAAATTCCAGGAAAAACCGAGGAAAAGTCCGGGAAAAACCGCGGAAAAGTCCGGAAAATCCAGGAAAAACCGCGGAAAATTCCAGGAAAAACCGAGGAAAAGTCCGGGAAAATCCAGGAAAAACCGCGGAAAATGTCGAAAAACCAGTCAAAACCGCGAAAAATGTCAGAAAATCAGTCAAAACCACGAAAAATGTCAGAAAACCAGTCAAAACCGCGAAAAATGTCGAAAACCCAGTCAAAACCGCGAAAATTGTTAGAAAACCAGTCAAAACCGCGAAAAATGTCAGAAAACCAGTCAAAACCACGAAAAATGTCGAAAAACCAGTCAAAACCGCGAAAAATGTTAGAAAACCAGTCAAAACCGCGAAAAATGTCAGAAAACCAGTCAAAACCACGAAAAAATGTCAGAAAACCAGTCAAAACCGCGAAAAATGTCGAAAAACCAGTCAAAACCGATAAAAATGTTAGAAAACCAGTCAAAACCGCGAAAAATGTCAGAAAACCAGTCAAAACCACGAAAAATGTCAGAAAACCAGTCAAAACCGCGGGAAATACAGAAAACCAGTCAAAACCGCGAAAAATGTCGAAAAACCAGTCAAAACAGCGAAAAATGTTAGAAAACCAGTCAAAACCGCGAAAAATGTCAGAAAACCAGTCAAAACCACGAAAAAATGTCAGAAAACCAGTCAAAACCACGAAAAATGTCAGAAAACCAGTCAAAACCGCGAAAAATGTCAGAAAACCAGTCAAAACCACGAAAAATGTCAGAAAACCTGTCAAAACCGCGGGAAATATCAGAAAACCAGTCAAAACCGCGAAAAATGTCGAAAAACCAGTCAAAACCGCGAAAAATGTTAGAAAACCAGTCAAAACCGCGAAAAATGTCAGAAAACCAGTCAAAACCACGAAAAAATGTCAGAAAACCAGTCAAAACCGCGAAAAATGTCGAAAAACCAGTCAAAACCGATAAAAATGTTAGAAAACCAGTCAAAACCGCGAAAAATGTCAGAAAACCAGTCAAAACCACGAAAAATGTCAGAAAACCAGTCAAAACCGCGAAAAATGTCGAAAAACCAGTCAAAACCGCGAAAAATGTTAGAAAACCAGTCAAAACCGCGAAAAATGTCAGAAAACCAGTCAAAACCACGAAAAAATGTCAGAAAACCAGTCAAAACCACGAAAAATGTCAGAAAACCAGTCAAAACCGCGGGAAATATCAGAAAACCAGTCAAAACCGCGAAAAATGTCGAAAAAACAGTCAAAACCGCGAAAAATGTTAGAAAACCAGTCAAAACCGCGAAAAATGTCAGAAAACCAGTCAAAACCGCGAAAAATGTCAGAAAACCAGTCAAAACCACGAAAAATGTCAGAAAACCAGTCAAAACCGCGGGAAATATCAGAAAACCAGTCAAAACCGCGAAAAATGTCGAAAAACCAGTCAAAACCGCGGGAAATGTCGGGAAACCAGTTAAAACTGCGGAAAATGTCAGAAAAGTAGTCAAACCGCGAAGAATTCCGAAAAAAATAAAAACCGTGGAAAATACCAGAAAAACACGAAAAATATCGTAAAATACCATGAACAACCGCAGAAAATTCCACGAAAAACCACGGTTACATCTGGTTTTGGCGTCGTGGCACTATATTGCGAGTGCCTCCATGAGATTGCTCCAGTCGTTAAAGTACATCTGGTTTAGTCTGGTTACGTCTGGTTACGTCTGGTTTGGTCTGGTTTGGTCTGGTTACGTCTGGTTACGTCTGGTTTGTTCTGGTTATGTCTGGTTTGGTCTGGTTACGTCTGGTTACGTCTGGTTTGGTCTGGTTTGGTCTGGTTACGTCTGATTACGTTTGGTTTGGTCTGGTTACGTCTGGTTTGCTCTGGTTACGTCTGGTTTGGTCTTTTTACCAGGAAGTAACAAGGAAGGAGCGAGAGGCGTGTGACGTCTCCCGATAATTTTGCTCGTTAAATTCTTCCTTAGTTACTATTCAAGAACTATGTTTGACTTAAGACCAAACACCAACCATGTTCCGCCTAGTTTTAAGGAATTCGCATGTATATATATGCTCGCGTATACATATATGCACATGCATATCATATATATAATATATATAATCATACACACAGTTAGTATAATCAATAAAACCAAGCCACACAATAAATCACAATGTTACTACCTATGGTAATTTTAATATACATACATATGTACATACATACGTACAAGTTCGATCATTAAGCTAGTTTACAATGAAAGAGATACCAAACAACTGAATGTCGCGTGCTACTCCGGTTAAGTGTCATGCAGACGTCGTGGCACTATATTGCGAGTGCCTCCATGAAATTGCTCTGGATCTTTATTATGCCTCCATGAAAATTGCTCCAGTTTTTACGTTTTAACCGCAACAGATCCGCTCCGTGCGGTCATACATAGAGGCGTCACGGGCCTATCTTACGAGTGCCTCTGCCAAATTCCTGGCGGCCTATTATGTACCTATTGTCGATAACTACTAAGAAAGAAAGTCTCTTACCAACAGTGAACATGAGTTTGCTAACTTTCATTTCTCCTTGTCGAAAAGCCCATGCTTACCACAACTGTTCTGGGATAAATGACGCGATATCCTTCGCACTCGTCTTATCAGAAACCAATTCCGATTTCCTTACTCTGTGCCCAGATTTAATAGCTACTATACTCCACTGAATACTAAATCCTTCTAATACTAAGCCTAATTAGTCTATTAGTGAATTCCTCACGGACATATTTGGTACTAACCGTGATAGACAGGAAATGGGATTATATTTTTTTAACCCCCCCTCCCCCACATACAAACGCACACACACCCTTACAATTTTTCCTTTATTCGGTATTCCATCGTTCCACGTAGAATAAGGGCAAGACCAAAGACTTCGATCCGAGTAAATATATCTGAATTAGATGTAGTTTCAACAGACTCGTTATACACAATACAACTGCATACTGATATTGACCTACATTTATTGAATTTTCAAAATTCCACCTAAACCTACAAAACATTGTTACGATTGCATACTAATACTCACTATGCTCATCACCTTAGACAAATCATTTAATAATGTATAATTTTACTAAAATAGAACAACATTAATAGTGATTATAATAACAACACATTTAAAACCGAGGGTGTGAATTATATTGCAAATTTCTGCCTTTAAAGACGAACTACCGTCTTGTAATAGTAAGACTTCCACCTCATTACAATTACTACATTTGTTCCATAGAAACAGAAAGGAAGAGAAGAAGATAGGAATCACTGTAAGAAAACCAATACTGGTAGGAGGGGTGATTCATTCCTCCTGTTTTTCCTACTTTCAATCCCTCTTGCCACTTGCTTTTCAAGAAAAACGAAAGCACTGACTTGTAATTGACAATGAAGAAGAAGCAATAAAGCAAATGATTATTATCGTCTACTATCGCTTAAATCTAAACAATAAATAAATCTTTGTCACCGAATCGATATCCTGTCGACGGCTCGTCCAAAATATTTTAAATACTTGTACACAAGTCTAGTAATTGTATCCCATCCAATTTGATGTGTCCTCTGGGAACCGCCCCCAGCCCACCCTACTTCGCGCCCAATCATTCAATACAGAAAAGTAGGAACATTTTTACTCTGCTTCGCTTTAAACCCCCCCGCCGCTCCTCTTGTTCTCACATACACACGCTTACACATGTACACATGTACACACGTACATTGTATGCAAACAAAATGACAATGTTTTATTCATTATTATCAACTTTGCATTTTTTTACTTGGTTACTTCTTAACTACAATGGATTATTCCAATCTTACTTTAACAATTACTCTGAATGCTAGATTTATGAAACTTGTAAATAGAAATTGAAGAAATGTAATAAGGTATTGTGAAGAAAAAAAGGAAGAGAGGAAACAACAGTAGTTGAGAAGAAGATATACTATAAATACATGTAAGACAAGAGCCGCGCATTTGACAGGGAAAAGAGAACAAGTCGGCCCTCGAGAAAATGAGAAAGACGTTAACGAATTTCTGTAAATGCGAATTGGTGAATGGAACGGATAGCAGTTGTCGGCAAGTGCATGCATATGTGACTCTTATCGTTAGTATACTAGGCTAGAAATGCAACGATGCAACTTGGTCTGACGGCACTTGTATTATTTACATTTCTCAGAAATTCCATTGGATGCACTCAGTGATTAAGAAAGAGCGACCGATTGACTGCTCGACTATATTAATGCTATTCTCTCTTGCTGTCTACTATTCTTACGAGAAGGGAGAACTAAGAAAAGGAAGCAGAAAGAGAACAAAAAGAAAGCCAGGTCGCAACCATTTGGAAAAGCGAGCCTACCGCTATTCAGGCGCTATACTAAATCCTTGAGCTCTTGACCCATTCATGATTATTTTCCTTTCTGCTTCCATTTCATATATTTCTTGACAATGTCGATCTTGAACGTTCTAAAGAAATGATAGACACTTGTTGCAAATGAGAGGATTAACGGCTGCGAAGTAAAGAAGTAAAGCGAAAGGAATAAGTGGGACTGCTGCGGTAAAGCGAAATGGAACAAGAGGCTACACCTCGCAGCAGATGACACGTTCATTTCCCTGCGATGTCGCTGTCGATTCTATCGTAGAGAGATTGGCTTTATTTGCTTAACTGCCGTTTGCGTCCCATGTTACAGATCTTGAAGTGGCACAGGGTCATATCTGAAAGGCACAAAATAAAGAGGCTCTCAATTGTTCTCCTTCGACAAGAACTTGGTTCGACGGTGCACCAAGCTGGCGAAGATATTTGACAAAATATGAGACGCGCTCAAACGCGCGCACCGTCTGGGAATTATGCCCGCGCTAACTCTATGTTCTCAATGAATGACGCTACTCTCTCTCTCTCTCTCTTGGGATTGCTGAACGACGTAGTTTATCATTCCGATAAGCGAAGCGTCAGCTAGCCTGACGTCAACTGGTCATCGCGAGTCAACTAGTACAATTAATCGGAAGTCAAATGTTATTTATTCAGTGAAATTCGCCTGCGGCAATGTTTCCATGTCGTACGTACGGAGATTTAACGAATGCAACAAGCTATGCGACGTCTCCTGTCCGCTTCTTCGTGTCGGCCTGAGCCCTGAGCCCTGAGCCCTGAGCCTCCGCCTTGCTGAGTGCGCTTAATTGCGGAGAGATAGCTGCGGTTGGGTGGCCGACCGGTCGGCCACCTTACATGCATAGTATAGATGCGCGATTACGGGGTTACGGAGTTGGGAAGAAATGCGCAAACTACAATCGGATTACTTACAACTGATCGCCGTTCGTTTCCCCGAATGGGGAGGTTGATTAATCACCGCACTCGGCGGAACGAGTTCTTCGGCCGAAAAATCATTCTGCTTGGCTGCCTGTACGCTGGCTCTTGCTTCCAGTAGGGACTGTATAACCATTTGCACATCATTCAATGCTTTTTCCCGTTCTGCCATATCCTCCCTCTCTTCTTTCATCACCTGCCTTAACTTGTTCAATAGAAGCTGTGTAGAAGAAAGAATATGATTATGGAACTGGAAGAAAGGAGCGCGCAATAGTCGGAGAGAAAATGTAGGAAAGGGAAGCTTCCCTCTACTTACAAGATTCTCTGCGTCATTTACGAAACTACTGTCGCTGTAGAGTAATTCCGTGGGAATAGGCTCTGGATCTCCTAGAACCAAGCTGTTGCTACCAAATAGGCAAAGGGACAACGCAATAACTAGGAGACAAGAGCCCCTCCCTACCGCGTTGTGCCTTCCTGTCATTCCCTTGAATCTACCTCTTCCTTTTCCTGAAAAGCAACAACACAATCTCAATTATACGCGAGAAACAGTGTTCATTGCTTGACAACTAAATGAATCAAGAATTAAGGACATGCCAAATGCCTCGCTCCAATAAAGCATTAATCTTCAAAGCCTGTTGCTTCTCGTTGCACCCTCTCAAATCCCACCAATACCAGTCAATTAGCAGAGACATGGTGTATGCATCGGCCTCCTACATTCTCCGAATCTCTGTTTCAATTTGCTTTGTATTTCTGCAATCATATCGCACACTCACACTCACACACACACACACACACACACACACACACACACACTTTCTCCATTATTTTACTCGGTGAAAATTCAAGTCAATGCCCTAGCGGTGCTTCGTAAGTGAGAGAAACTTTGCTTTGCCCGCACGAATCGCGCAAATAAGGGGATCCTTCGTAAAGGCATCGCCACTATCACACGACCATCCATTGCCCTACCATTTCTAGAAGCTAATGTTAACCACGGTAGAAGATGCATTTTTTCCTACCTTGCTGCTTCATATAGGGCTTGAGTAATTTGTCGGTGTATCTACACAAGAGCGAGAAATAATCCTAGTGGACGATTCGTCGAAGCAAAAAACACACACCGGGGGAGTATATTTGAGAGTAGTGAGATGAAGGAAAAATGAAGAATAAGAGCTGGTTGGGTGGATGGGTGAGAAAGAAGTAACAGGTGTTTACGCCCTTGACACGGACGGTATGCGTACTCTTGTCTCGTTCGAGTGAGCGGCAAGGGATGTTGCAGGCCCTATTATACCCTGGCTACCGATCTACCTCCACCACCGTGTATCTAAGCGCACCTCCTACCACCTGTAGGGCTGAGCTCTGTCGCCCCAGAGATCTGCTCGGAAGCGCGCCTACGTCCAACCAACCACCAACCCAACCCCCTGCTCAATTTCCCCGACCTACGTGACGTCAGCTGCCCCTTTCCCCTTTCCCCTTTCCACTCCCCTCGCCTCTTCCCTAGACTTTCCCGCTCCACTCCACTCTACTCATCTGTATACATATGTATATCTCATCCTGGCGCAGCATTCCTCTTCTCTTTGCCCCCTCGCCCACAGCCCGCCCCCCTAATGGGAAAAGAAAACTCGAGTCTTCTTTCTCCAAGGAGAAAGACTCCAGCAGACTCATTCCTTATTACTAACGACTTTGACCAGCGCGCACGGTGGAAAAGCTTCTATGTTCCCGAGCGATGCATTCGAAATCGCGCCTACTGTCCAATTTCAGTCTTGATCCGCTCATCAGCTTGCACCTCGTGTCTTCGAGGCAAAAACGGGACTTGCGGCCTTTCGACGCTGCACGATATACATAGTACAGTATAAACGCAGCTATATCCAACTAACTATATGTATCTCTACTAAATATACCTAGATCTACGTATAAGAAGCAGAGAAATATTTGGACTTTCCATGAATCGCGGTAGGTCGGTGTAGCGGATTCCAATACTCTGCTGCAACAGGTGAAATTTAAGAAAAGTCATTTCACTAACAGTTCCTATTTAGATCATCCATGCGCCTTGATGTAGCACTTTTTACGAAGAAGTTACGCACTTCTTCTCTAGAGAGTAGAAAGAGGAGCTCGATGAACGAATACTTAAAATTAGATGTTCTCCTCCACCATTGTTTGCGCCGCCAGCCACGATGACGATGCTGTCCAATTGGCGCATCAAGTCACGATAACTGCCCCTCGCTTCTTATCGTCAGTGGCACCGCCGCCGCCGCCGCCGCCGCCACCGCCACCGCGCTCTATCATCACAAATCCCACTACCACTGCTTTCCTTCACTCTCTTTTTTCTCACCTCCCCGCCGCGACGCGACGGGTCGCGCCACGGCGAGCCACACCGCGCCACACCGCCCAGCCCAGCCAGCTAACCTCTCTCTTCCACTCGATCCATTATACGTATGGCTTCTAGTTGACAATCGAGGTTCTTCCTCACTGTTGACATGTTGGACTATACGCCCGACAAAATGGCCGATTGCTCGATATACTAGAAAGAGACTCGAGAGAATAGGTCGACTTTTTCGGAAATGAGAGGAAAGCTGCATTGCCGGTCCTCTCTACCGGGAAGGAAAGCGATGTCGTCTTTTGCGCTAGTATTGGAATCTCAGCTGTAGAGCCAGTAGCTGATAACCCTAGGCTAATGGGAGGAGAGCTCCCGAATAATTCCGCAAAGAGGGATTTCCTCATTAATAGAGAGGAGATATGAGATTGGTGGATGAGAACGGGAGCATCGCATATTATGGTTGAATGGCTGGTATCTACTATCTTTGATATTTCCGATATCCTCCATATCCTCGATATGCGAGATCAAAATAATTCACACGTCGCTATCTTGCTCTTCCCTCCTCTACACACCAAACTCGCACTACTCGTAAAGAGAAAGCAAACCAAGCCAGAAGAAGCTTTTTTTATTCCTAGCTAGTTCCTTATCTCTCTCTCTCTCTCTCTCTCTCTCTCTCTCTCTCTCTCTCTCTCTCTCTCTCTCTCTCTCTCTCTCTCTCTCTCGAGATTCTCCGTTGCAATGAAATTCAATAGGTGTCGCACATACAAGAATCGGAAATCTATGTACTACCTATACAGTATAGTACGGGGATGAATATTCTTAGCTGTACGCCACTAGATAGGATGATCCTCCAAGAATTAGGAGCGATTCCGAGCAAACTACTATTAGTCCATGTCTATGATATACAATGCATGTACATATGGAGACTTGGTGAAAGCAACAGCTCACCTCTCGCTTGGCTCTTTCATCCAGTCATTCTTCTTCTCTTCGCTCTCCAAACAGAAGCGAATAAGAGAAAAAAGTCTTACAATTAGTTACGTACCGCGAGTCATTCTCAATTGCAATCTAATTTGGAAGTGAGCCTTATAGGATATTGCATGATTGTGTAACGGGTAAGTGTAGTATACCGTACTGTATAATATATATGTACCACGGGTGATCCGGTGATCTCAATGCTGTCAAGTTGATCGATTCACAGGGAAAGAGCGCCACTTGAAAAGTGCCTAATGCCGAAAGGCGCCGCGCCGCGCCGCGCCGCGCCGCGCCGGCCGTGCGCATTTTCCCCTGGCTTCTCTCTCCCACTCATACACGCACTATCCTATCTTTTTAGATGGCCCAATATCCTCTATACTTGTTATCTTGGTTCATCGTTCAGGGTCGGCTCTACCACCAAGTTAATCGAATTACGACGCCACGCGCCATTTCCCCATATTATAATGAATCAAATGTAGAATGGAATTTTGCAATAGAACCCACTGAGGTCAGGGTTTCCTCGTGCTTCTCACTAAAGACGCAAATTCACTCACTACTATCTCAAATCTCCAACAAGAGTCTACCATCGAAAAGACAATGATAGTGCCAAATCTAGGAGCATAGGTAGGTGCTTCTCCGGCGAGATTGCGGCTGGCACCAGGATTCTTCCTGCTAAATCGAGCAACTGCCCGCATTCTTCCAATCTCAATCGAGATCTCGTCTTTCATCACCGGCACAACTCCATTCTTTTCTGCGCACCTCCGCCCATCGCGTCCTCGCCGAGTAAAAGTATTCCGCGTGTCTACCCAGTAGGGGACCAGCCATTAAAATCCCTCTCCGGGATTAATGATGAAGAGAGCCTGGCTCCTTCCAGTACAAAGAACAGGACCTAGAGTGCTTACGATCTTGGCTGAAGGTGCCGCTTCTCTGCAGATAAACTCATCCTGAACAACTGTCTCCGAGTGGATAACTCCCAGGTCGTATCGTGCAAAAGCATTGATATCCAGCTGCCCGAATCCCCAAAATCGTAATCCTTTTCATAGTAACTACAAGTCTCCTAACGCATAATGCACTAACAACATTCTCAACAAGAATTTTCCCCATTTTTGTAAATGCATTTTAATGAAAATGAATTAATCGAGAAAAGCCTTTGCCTACCTTTTTCCTTGGTGCTATTACTTCCAAGTCACCCTTCTCTTCTTTCCTCTACTCTTTCAGACGCTCGCTTCTTCTTCTTCTCCTCCCTCCTCCTCTTTCTCTTATTCTGCTTCTGCTTCTGCTTCTGCTTCTGCTTCTGCTTCTGCTTCTGCTTCTGCTTCTGCTTCTGCTTCTGCTTCTGCTTCTGCTTCTTTTTCTTCTTCCTCCTCCTCCTCTTCCTCCTTCTCGTAGTCGTCGTCGCCTTCTCCTTTCCGGGAGTATATACACTTTGTCCAAAGGGATATATATATATTGATATATATATATATATATATATATATATATCAATTGATTAGTCACAAGCCGTGCCTATCACTCGTACACTGGGGAAATAATTAATGAAATCCTTAGCAGTGGGTACGGGCTACCGAAAAATCTCAATGTCCAACTGCGTACGTGTATGTGTATCTCTAAGAGATACACGCTCTTCTCTCTCGCCTCCGCTCTTGAAACTGTTGACACTTTGAATTCCCACTGCTTTGCGAGAGGATTCCACTCGGAGACTGTAACCAGTGTTTTATAAGCTCTGCATCCCCACTTAATGAAGCTTGATTTGTTAATGTAAATGCGCGCACCATGTCCTCAGAATAGAGTAGAGCAGTGCCGAGTCGAGCCCCTTCTCGTGCAGCCAGCTTGGCTCCAGATTCCCCGTTCCCCTTATTACACATTCCTACTTTCCATCTCTCTGCCTCGCTACTCGCTCGCGATCGTTCTCAATTGCCTCCAAATCATATCGACTCTCTCCCTACTCTACTCCGCCTACCCCTCCTCCTCCTCCTCCTCCTCCGCCCTCTCGGCTCCTTCGTTTACATCCGAGATTCCAGCATCTGCTTTTATAGTAGTGGCTTATCCTCTGGCTCCTTATTTCACCGTTTATTATACATTCGTACCTGAAGTGCAGATTATTTACCAGCCAATTTCCAACCTTCTCATTATTTGACATGGAGAATTTTCACGAATCCTTACTCTTTTCCCATCCCAGTCATTTTTAGTAGTAATAGTTGGATATTTCAAAAGATTGTACTAATGTTCAAGCATCTCGCCGCCGTCGCCGCCGCCGCCGCCGACGACGACGCTTCGTGATCGTTGCGTAATTCAGCTTGCCAAACCCGATGCCCTACAAGTCAATTGGCTCTCCCCTCATCTTTCTTTTATCTTTTTCTTACATTCCGACACTCTTTCTCACTGCGGTAGCCACAACTCCCCTGCCCCCGCCCGACGCCACCGCCACCGCCACCGCCACCGCCACCGCCGCCATAATTTTCCAAAGCTGTTGCTTTGCCTCCTCTCGTCGTCAGGCCTCGTCCCGCCGCAATCCCGTCTCGTCGCGTCATTCGTTCTCGATGCCACCGAAATATCCAACGCCGACGCATGATTCTGATTCCAATGACATTGGTAGATAGCTCTCCTGATTACTATCAACTTTCAATTGATTACTCATCCCCACCCCCGCCCTTCTTCCTTTATTGCCATTATGGTGTAGGTTCCAAGCTCTGACGAGTTTAACAACCTAACACATAGCTATGTCATAGCATGTCTATACTCTGTTTACACATGCTACATAGAAGAATGGTCACCCTGTACTACGCACCCACTTCTCAAATCGCTGATGCTTTTCTACATCTATTTGTAGAAATGTGCATATGTACATGTATACATATGTATATCCTTAAAAATAGAACAAGATTGTTTGAAGGAGCTTCTTTCGATTTCAAATGTTGGATGGACAATCGTTGCAGGCATACTACATATATGCATTGATATATTAGTACGCCAAATTGCTCCTACATACGTAGATATAGAGAACGCTACACAGCAGAGAATGATGCGTCTCTTTCTGCCTCCGGCCCCATTCCCAGGAGCGCGCGCGCACTCGCCTGCTCGCGAGAGCGAGCGCGGTGCATGTGACTGGGGTGAGGGGTAAGAACTATGCGTTCATGCCAGTGTTATCTAGATGTATAGCGCAGGCTTTGTTACCCTGGCTGGTAGTAATAGCAACATCTTCTCTGCTTGTCAAGGAAAGCGGTGCAGCAGTTCTTAGGAATAGGCGGAAAAAAGGAAGAGGTCGATACTTGATGAACACACGAAGAGGTGGAAGCGCGGCTCGTAACCCACCTTTTGGCTTTTGTGAGGAAGTTAGGAGAGCGTCTAACGTCAATCTCATTCAGCACAGCAGAATACAGGTCGGCTTTGACGCGAATCTCGAGCGAGCGGAAACTATCAAGTCTCTATTGGCAAGCAAGAGAGTTTTCTAACATGTCAATCCATCTATTCGGAATGGACCATGTGCCAACAGTGACGTACTGACCCTGATTCATGGAATGACTCGATACTGATGGAATTCTTATTCCTCGAGAATGCACTCTTTGCCGTGAGCTTATGTAAGAGACCGATATGCAATTAATATCGAGTGAGAGCGAGAAACTTTCCATTAAGAAGAGAGAGATAAATGCGAAGCGAACGAAATAGAAGGTAACAAGAGGGGGGTCTAGGAATATGAAAAACGGACCATACATATTGTATATTGGCGCTGTGTCGTAGTGTCTGCCCCTTTATCGGATTACTTAGTCTTCCTTTTACATTATTATTCTCTCTCACTGTTTTCCTCGATCGGAACCTTCAATGTGCTAAGCTTTTACTTATACGTACGCAGAGAGTGGATCCTGCGGTAAGGTTAATCGGGTCTCGGGAGACAAAGCTAGCATGAATTGGTCAAAGGAGGGGACAAGTGCATACTAATGAGTAATACTTTGTATTGGATTCGAGTGGAATAATAGCAAGTTGTGGAAAGCTACACTACTCGATAACTGTCATATGGCTTTCTCTTTGATAAGGAGACGTACGCGATTTGTTGAGTCCGCATCCCTCCTCCATCGCTCATTCAGCCAGTTAGTCTCGATCGGCGAAACATCATTCTACTTTACGGTTCGAGTCCCTTACGAGTCAATGTGTGGATCAAGGTATCCGATAGAGAATATTCTGGCGACACTTGTAGATATTCATCTAGTATGTATGTATTATAGGCGTATAGAATAATATGTGGATTGCAGCTCGATTGACCTTGGATCAAGTAAGAGGCATTGCCAACTGCCAACTGCCAACTGCCAACTGCCAACTGCCAACTGCCAACTGCCAACATGCTCATCGGTGCTGACCTGGCCAAATGATATTATGGTCCTTTGGACGAGGAGACGAGCAACAAGTAAACGCAAATGCTAACTTGATTTTTCCAGAGTAGCTGTATCCCTATTGACAAAGCGAAAAAACCTTTTTCCCCCATGATCTAATAATCCTCTCCGCCTCTACATACATATATGTACTTACATAGATCGTATAGTACGTGTATCAAAGTTTCGGGCCTTCGAAACTCAGCCTTCGGCATACGTAATGCCGAAAGCCTTTAACCGCTCTATTCTTCTTCCTTCCCGCTTCCATTCCATTTCGAGTGGATATGCGCTGCCTTAAAAAGAAAGAACGCGTGGGGCGCCTGCGGTAAAGCTAGGATCGAGAAAAGGCCTACGGTTCGATCAGTTCCTGGGTCATTGGTCAATTCCTCGGCGATTAGGGCTCCTGGATTTTCTCAGGATATAGCAAGAAATCCTTCTATCATTTCGCAAGGATATGCCCAGATTTCTTTTACATTGCCCGTAAATACATATTTCTATCTCGGGGACGCATTTACCTTGTATGCATAGTATACTACACACCTACATACTATTATCTATATGTATCCAGTATACCTACATACCTACATACTATATCTACTAGCTACTACACAGACAGAGACTCGCGAGTCCACTTTCAACTGCCATCATCTATGCGCTTCCTGCATCCGGCCCCGGGCCTGTTGACTCATTATAGAAGGGCAGAGTCGATTATTGAAAATTATGAAAAACTTGCTTGGACAAAGTCCCCTTTGATTAGACCCAATGGAGCTACGCCGCACCTATATGTATGTATAAACTAACTTAACTTCACTCATAATTCATATTTGCCAAATGTACAGATGCTATACCTATTCTGGTATGTTGAAATGAAAAGATACGCTTGCTTGGGTAGGCGTAAATTTGAGATGATCCTCTGTAAGACGACAAGCCTCTTCGGCTAACTGGTAGAGCAGATCTATTATGCATAATACTACATACACGTGGCAGGGCAGGCCGGTAGATCAGATTCCCTGAAGATTGAACCATGCTATGTTAAAGTCCAGTACTGCTGGCCAATTCCTTTTTCCCCCGATATTACCGAAATCTCTGGCCTGCCCTACCCGGGCCGACCGACCGCTTTCTACCTTCGGATTCGAGAAGAAAGCATCCTGACTGCTAAACTAAAGGGATCCTGTTGACCGACGCATTATCTCGCGCTGCCACGTTGACGCGTGCCAGCTTGGCTTTCCCTAACAAATAGACTTTGGAGAATGGCCGGAATCCTTTTAGTAACGAAATTCCGCTAATGCCACTAGGCCGGATACTGCTATGAGAATTTCTTGCAGTACTGATTGAAAGAGCCTATCATAGAATAAGCGAGGCTGGGGAGAAGATAGCCTGTAGAGTCTAGACGAGTTGAAGGTGCAGCCGTCTTAGACATCTAGTCGGTACGTCTTCGGTATGTCTACATATGCATTATTAGCCTTTATTACTGATTTACCCAGCTCGATTCATGGTATCTATAGTATAGTATGGACTACACATGTACAATGTATCCATGTAGATATGATGTAGACGCAAGAAGATGCTCGGGTGGGCGGTGGGAGGGGGTAAGGCTGAATGAGAGAAAATCGAATATCGCAGAAGGCATTTTTACTTTATTTACACTTGGGAGTCCTCGTGCCTATATTCATGATTTCTCAGGAGAATAGTGATATAGTTTGGTGTGTGTGTGTGTGTGTGTGTGTGTGTGTGTGTGTGTGTGTGTGTGTGTGTGTGTGTGTGTGTGTGTGTGTGTGTGTGTGTATACATACATAGATACATACCTATGGCCACAAGTAAGGGATATAACTAGCCCCACAATACATAGTACAGGTATAAGGAAAGAATGAGGCGGCTAAACCATTGGAAAGTGACTGAAGACTCTCTTCGATTGGCTAGGCTAGAATTATGAGAAGAAAGTATGAAGGGGTGGTAAAAGAATTGGCCAGAGACTTTTTTCGCAATCGGTGTGAAAGTCAAAAGGTGAATCGAGCAAGGATCGATTGGAAAAATGGCCATGACAGGCTTAAAATAGGAAGAAATCCGTCAAGTTTTCTCGAACCTCTAGAAGCAAAGGGTATCTCTCCTTCTATTTCTGCTGAACGCTAACGGCTGAACTTGATGAATTCTCATTGCGAGTAGTATTCATGAAGTAGATGAGAGCCAACTTTTGCTTCACACTTCGAATTCCCGTATGAAATATCGAAAGCTAAAAGCTGCCACACTTAAGTAGAACTCTGAAAGGATAGGGCTTCCGTAAGAAGGACAAAAGTGCGCGAAAGTGAGAGGAAAGGAGAGAACAGAGAGTTAAGGAAAGAGGCGGACGATAAAAGAGAAGTAGGTGTGTGAGGTGCAACAGCAGAAGTAGTCCTCGGTGAATCGTGCCTATTCCAGTTGATCCCCTTGTTGTTGTTTTCCAGTGGTTTACTTGCCAAAGCAAGAAACTGCGTTGAAAGCACATTGCTTCCAGTAGCTGCGCTTCCGCTCAAGGTCGCCAACATCCAACTGATTGCGAAGTCGCTTCACTATCTGTTTCGTGAACAGGTAATTTATTAGCGCCGTCTCCATACTTCCATCGTCGTCCACTAACTGCAACATATTAAATATTGCCTATTTTCCTGAATCCGTCTTATTGCCAATCTTCCCTTCAAATGCTCCTCACTCCCTCTTCAAGCCTCGAGGCCTCTTTCGGAAGGAAGATTGTGAAACGATTCAATGGCATCTGTCGTTATTACGGACACACTCTGACAACATCGCGGGAATGGCGTCATCCTGCCAAATGTGTTCAAACAAATCTAATAGGAACGACCTTCCGATGGCAACCTCCTGCTGCTTCGACAATCTTTATTCCAGCATCAAATTAGCAATATTATCCTCCTCTTACGGACACTAATAGCAGGCCCGATTGAAACGTGGCTGCCTTCTTTATCAAATCATCTAATTATCCTTTTCATGGCACGAGCCGGTCTCGTCGCTGCTTCGTAAAATCGGATTGCCTTCGTCGATTTATCGTTTATTGGGTCAGCCGCAAATTTATCGGTCGGCAATCTTCCGTCGAATGTTTCCCGCTCTCCTTTTCCTATTTGCCCGCTCCCCGCTCCCCTTTCCCCTTTCCCCTTTCCCCTTTCCCCTTTGCCCTCGCCGTGTTCGCCGTTTCCCTTTCGCGCGCCACCCCCCAACACACCCTTGGCCCTTTACCCGTCCCTCTGCTCCCTCTCACTCTCTCGCTCTGCTGCATATCTACATAGCATCTATAGCAGTCTCGCGCGACTATACATATACATAGTATAAGTTTCCGCCAAGATCGATCAAAAGGCAGAAGAGGAAAAGCTGCTTGCATGTCACGTGGTCGCTTTTCAATATTGCCTGTTACTCGGCTAAAGCCGATTGCTGTCAATCGTTCATGCTCTCTCTCCTCCTATGCTCCTTTTTTCTCTAAAGCCTAGTACATGTTCAGCCTGCGGATATCAAGGACGCTCAACACTAACAAATCTTGGAAAGTCAAAATATTCATTTCTCGGACAGTCCGTGGAAGCTGGAAAACAATTTCATACATATAGAATTTTGGCCTGGGGCTCTGGAATTTATATCACTTCTTCCTTGATGCAAGATAACATTTCCCACCAAATTTCAGCCCCGGAAAATCCCGGGAAGTATCAAAAACATGGGAAAACCCGCGAAAATGAATTATTCAGGATCGGTTTTCCATATGTTTTGGGTACAATTCCGACATTTCTCCCACTGGTTTCATGTTTTCTTTTCCTTTTGATACACAAACAATCGAAAAATCAAGCATTCGTCAAAGTCCGAGAACCTTCGAAAAATCGAAAATGTGTGAAGGGGTACATATGGAAAATTTTTCGAAAAAATGAATTTTGAGCTAGGGCTCTGGAATTTATACCACTTCTTCCTTGTTGCAAGAAAACATTCTCTACCAAATTACAGCCCCGGAAAATGTCGGGAAGTATGAAAAACATGGGAAAAACCCATCCAAATAAGATGAAGATCATTAGTCAGGATCGGTTTTCTATGTGTTTTCGGTACAATTCCGGCTTTTCTCCCACTGATTTCATGTTTTCTACCCGTTTTGATACACAAACAATGGAAAAATCAAGCGTTCGTCAAAGTCCGGGAACCTTCGAAAAATCGAAAATTTGTCAAGGGGTACATATGGAAAAATTTGCGAAAAAATGAATTTTGAGCTAGGGCTCTGGAATTTATATGGCTTCTTCCTTGATGCAAAAAAACATTCCCCACCAAATTTCAGCCCCGGAAAATGTCGGGAAGACTTGAAAACGTTGGAAAAACCACGAAAGTTAATTATGCAGCATCGGTCTTCGATGTGTTTTCGGTACAATTCCGGTATTTCTGCCACTGGTTTCATGTTTTCTACCCATTTTTATACTCAAACAATCAATTTATCAAGCGTTCGTCAACGTATGAGAAGCTTGGAAAAATGGCAAGTTTTTGAAGAGATTCATGAATGCCCGGGCATTAAAAAGTGTATTAGTGAGAAATGAACAGCAATAAAGGAAGCCTTAAGAATACAAGCTGTACGGCGCTGCTACTGGTTAAATGATATGCCACTTTCAGGAGAACGCGCTGTTCATTTGCGAATTCCACCACTATCTCTGGATCAGCAAGTTCTTTCTCCTAACTAATGATCCGCCTGTCTCTTTGGCTCTCCGACAGGCTGAGCAGGGTTGGTGCTGCAGGTTCGAGTGCGGGTGTGGATGTACACAAGTTCTAATAGGGATTGAATCTTTTCAACGAAATGGCAAGCCAATATCGTTGAAAGCTGCGCTAATATCAAAAGGATTTAGCAGAGTGGGAAAGGCCACTGATTGTGAGGGATGACCACAGACCCGGTTACCTGCTGAAACGGCCAATAAATCAACTAATTAATTAACCCCGAAAAGGGAATCGATGTCGGCCTGCATATCCGTGGATTTGTCAGCAGCACTCGCTGCGGTAGCGGTGACGGCGCGGCGCGGCGCGGCGCGGCGGCCGAACACAAAATAGATGCACGCACATCGCATTCATTCCAGCCAGTATATTTTCTGGAATATCTCACAAGTTTCAACTTACGTCGACCTCATTGAGCAGTCTTTCCTTATCAGCCGGTAGAGCTAAGGATAGGCTGAGCAGGAACATCAGGAGTGCAGCGAAAAAGATACCCTTTCCAATTATCGACATTTTCAAGGCTCCTTTCTAGGGATGCGCCGCTTCCACGAATTGCGCCTCTTCTATACTTTCTTCAACTTGAACTCAGTTGCGCGCCGATCTTTGGGAATGAATCCTGCAACATAATAATGTTTCAAAGAGTTTGATAAAGATAACAGAGAGTTTTTGCCGAGTTGAACCATCCAATGGATCGGATGGAAGTAAAGGAGCATTTGGAGTAAAAACTTTGGTAGAAGAATCTAGATACGGCGCGGCGCGGCGCGGCGCGGCGCGGCGACGACGGGGTATCGATGCTTGGTCTTAGTTCCGAGGTGTGGTCGAGCGTGACTTGGCAGAGGCAGAGGTAAGATAGCTACTACATCGGAAACAGGAAGCATGCAGATACAATGGACAGATACGCTTGGCCCTTTAACCACGCGCATATACCAAGTAGACATCTACGGAGAGTTATGCAGTGGAAGGAACTCCATTCCGATAGTGGTTGTTTGTGGCTGACGCACATCAGCCTCTAGGAGAGAAAAAGAGTAACCTAATTATGAAACTAATTATCATATTAATGAAGTTTTGCTGATGGTAGTTATTTGCCAGAGACTGGCACTTTCCTCCTAGGAGGGTTCGCTGCTTACTGCGGGTCCGATCGAATTCATGTGCCAGCTGGTGATAATGGGAAAGCAAAGAAAATGCGTCGCGCGTTTCTCATTAACCGGTGGAGGTCTGACTGAAATTCTTTTCGATAGGGCTTCACCCTTTCTCTGCTATCCCTGATGAGCTTCATCTTCGTTCACTCCCACCCCCTCTCCTCGCACTATCCTATAGATACTGTAGCTTGACGCGTCCTGATAAATTAACGAGGATAAATGAAGCTTGGATAAATCCCCTCTGGATTGAGATTAAGCTCCGCTTAAGGAAAGCGGACGTTACAGGCTACTGCGTTCGAATGGATCACTTGTATAATGCTACCCTGCTCTTTTTAATAATGAAGATTGTTTTCTCGGTGCTTATAAGAGGGCTGAAAAGCAACAAATACTAATTCTCTTGGATATCAAGAAATTCATTGAGACAATTCTACCGAATGACATAATTGCGGCTGATCGGCGGGCGCGCGGCAGTAGCGTCTATTCATTCCCTTCGGTAAAACTTGAAAATAATGAATGCGTGCATCCCTACATTGTGCAGCTACAATGACCGACCGACAGTCGGCTTACATAAGCCCACGGAATTCAATAAACTGCAATGCCGCTGGATAAAGGCTCCAACAAACACACACGCACACACATTGACCATAGCCATCTTTTATGAAAAGGACCATAGGTTTCAATACCAAGGAGGCGAGTGATATTAGCCTCTCGCTAATGGAACTGCTGCAACAGAGGCTAGAGCTCCGATATTACTAGGAAATTGTGTGTGTGTGTGTGTGTGTGTGAGAGAGAGAGAGAGAGAAAAAAAAGCGGTTCATCAACCGAGAAAGAAATACGAGTAATAATGAGCCGTAAAAGTACCTGTTGTAGCGGGAGAAGCTTCCTCTTAACTCGAACGGCGTTAAATTATGTCGAAACGGTGGAGAGATAAATGTGGGGTGGGTTGGTGATGGTGGTGAAGGTATGACCTTAGATGAGGCGGTGCGGTGCGGTGCGGTGCGGCGCGGCGCGGCGCGGCGCGGCGGCTTTTTCCAAGCGGTCCAAATCAAAAACTCACCGTTCAACCGGCTGATCGACGCTCAAGTGACTGAGGGTGCAAGTACGCGACCACTTTATATCCCACAGAGGGGAAGGCCGCCCCTCCTATTCTGCCTGGTACGGTGGAGTCGTAGTCGGTGTCGGTCGAGATTCAGCGACTAGTTGCTCTTGGTTGCTCTTGGTTGCTCCGGCCCAGCCTCCTCTGCCTCTGCCACTGCCTCTGCGTACCACCCCGTTATTCGGTCACTCCTGCCGCGTCACACATCACTACCATTCTTCCCCACAATCGGCCAGACCGCCAACCAACAACCCCCCACCTATTTCCCCCCTTTTCCAGACAAGAGACCACTTTACAACTAAATGTCCAACTACCGAAATCACCAGAATCCCTGGCATACACCCTCCCCTATACGCCTTTCTACATACCATAGCCTACTCTACTCTATCTATATGTACATAGCCCCGCTGCGCTTCACGCTTTCACACTTGTTACTCTCACAATTACTTCCGATGAAATTGAAAGCTTCCAATGAGGAAACTGAAGCCGTAAAAATCAGCTTGAGGCCGATATTAATTTTCCTCACTGATGGAGAAACTTAATTAGCTAGCAGAGAGAAGATGAATTTTTCGCGAGCGATTCCTCTCAATTACTCCACTTGTTACCGCACTTAACCTGGCCGGCTTGCTTACCTTCTTCCTCGTTAATTCTTCAACTAACCCCAGTACAAAATACCTGTGTCAGTATCATGTAAGATCAAGTCTTATATGCATAAAGACACTAAAGGTAGAGCAAAGGGCCAAATGTCCGGATTCAGTCTCAGTGGTAGATATGCAGAAAAGGAGTCTCCTACCGGTCGCGCCAATAATTCAATCATATGTACGTTTAGGCGTGTAAGCCAGGACTTGCAAGTTACTTTTCCTCTTTAAGAAACTACAATAGACATTAGATCGCATCATTACTCCTACGCAACGGTGCAAGAAGACCGGCTATCGCAAAGGTACCCGCGCACCTTTTTCGGTTAAGAATCATGGCCCTACCATACCTCACCTTTATGAATCTTATATATGTATGATTATCGCGATACTTTTCGCCCGAGGGAAGATTCGAAAGCAAAGAAATGCGCTCATGAATTAACCAGCTATTGCTTAGCAAAATACAATAATGAGGGGGGAAATGAGTACGCGATGAGCCCCAGGGGTGAAGCGGTGAAGCGGTGAAGGGAAAAAAGGAATGGATAGTCAGAGATATCTAATCGACTCGCACCACCCAAATGAGTCATTAACCGGTGAACTTTCGGACACGTAATCTCACTGATGTGAGGACGCTCGTAAAGCGGAATAAATCCAGACAGGCAACCACCGCGCCCAACCGCTTACCCCACTCGACCCTCTCTTATGTACATTCAGCGTTTGCTACGCCAGGCGCGCACGCGCACTCTTTCTTCCTAATTCACTCTTCTCTCACTTGGGCGGCTTTTACTCTATTCAATTGAAAATGATATGAGAGGATCTCTCTCCCTTCCTGGAACCCAGAAAGCCTATGAGAAAAATCGATGTTGCATTATAGATTGACTTTGACTATAATAGTACATATGTAACAAACCGCCGGTCGGCTCTGCTTTATAAGCCTGCCTGCCTGCCTGCCTGCCTGCCTGCCTGTCAGCCAGCCAGCCAGCCAGCCAGCCAGTCATCAACTTTTCCCGAAACTCTCGTCGGTAAAGTATGCAGTATTGGTAATAGTAGTACACTGGCGAGCCATTCGAATGCCTTACTTGTTCGGTCGATTTGGTATATACGGCGCATCGATAAAAACTTACTTACTGTCGATTAAAGAAGAGAAGATAAAGATGAGAAGTAGAGGTATACTGTTGGTAAATAGGCAACGCCTTTTCCGAAAGCTTTGGTACAGCATAGTCCAAGAATAGGGATATGTAAAGAAGAGTTGCAGGCGGGCGGGATGTCGAATGGCAAGTAAGTAAAGGATAGGAATAGATCCTGGTGGAAGCTTGAGCAAAACAGTAGTGAGTGGGCCGAAGCATGTTCTCGTGTAGTTACGTTTTCATAGAGAGCGTCCAACGCGACGCGACGCGACGCCGACTGCTCGAAAAAAAGAGGATATATGTACGTACTCTTATGTCCATTAAAACGAGGATCGTGCATTGGAAAAGCGCTATTGTCATGATTATTGCAGTAATTGGGGAGGAGAAGGAGGCCGGAAGTCATGAATCGTGTTATCTGATAAAGATCGACGAGGAAGAGATGGAAAGCCCTCGGAGGAAAAGACGTTGATCACTACGGGTGGTTGAGTGCTTGAGTGCTTGATCGCTAGGCCAGTTGAGAGGTATCAAGGAAACCTTTAAGAGTAACCGTTCGTGCCGGGAAAAGGTTAGCGCGTTTCCGATTTCCCGGTACATACATATACGTATAGGACGTACAGGCCGTACAGGTAAGTAAGTATGTGTACATACGTATGTATGGCTATAGATGGTCTAATGTTTCGGCTTTTGGAGCTATCCAGTTGTATAAGGCATAGTCGAATGCACATACATATGTGGCAGGCACTATACTGATTGATGGTCATGGTGATGATGGAATCAACAGTTGACTAACTAAGAGGGGAATTTTCGCTTTTAGTCAGCCGAAAGCCCATCAAAGGACGTAAATGTGGAAGAATGAAGATTTGAGTTACAAGTTGGTGTATCCGGTGATAGCCGTCTTTCCGGCTTTTCGACGGGAAGTAATGAAGCGAAGGTTGCGAAGGGCTAGAATGGCAAAAGACAGTGGGAGGCGGGGTCAGAGATAGCTGAAGGGCAGAAAGCGGAAGGTTTGGCGAAGGGGAGGTAGGGCCGTAACTGCTGGCAATCTTCAAGTAGTTTTTAAGGAAACCTCTGGAAAGGTTGCATTTGGTTGCGATATGTTGGCAGAGAGGTCGAAGGCGAGAAAAGCGGAATGAGGAGAAGGAGGAGGAGGAGGAGGAGGAGGAGGAGGAGGAGGAGGAGGAGGAGGAGGAGGAGGAGGAGGAGGAGGAGGAGGAGGAGGAGGAGGAGGAGGAGGAGGAGGAAGAGGAAGAGGAAGAGGAGCAGGAGCAGGAGCAGGAAAGGTGTACGAATAGGAAAGGAAGTGCAGGCTGAAGGAGCTATTGACGCGACGACAGTTATTGCCAAGCTTCTTGTCATGAGTGCCGCTCACTTCTCACGTACGAAGCCGTCAGGTGGAATGTTATTAGTCGTTAATTATTGCCAGCACGTGACGCAGGACGTCTCCTTAATTAAATCGATTTTTCCCCCGCGTAACACCTGTCGCATTCGGGATTCGTGAGTAATTGGTAAAAGCTTTCCTTAACTGGCTCAACTTGCCGAATAACCCCTATTGTACAGTTGCATACAACCTGATAGCAATCGAAGGAGGTTGTAACTTATTGCCAATTCAAGCTTCACTTTTCGGTGACAAAGCACGACGGACATGCTGTCGACTTGTCCTCAGACTCGTTTACTCACTCCCACTGGACTGTCCTTCGAAAGGAGTGCTCTGCGGATGCTCCATCCTATGGAGATGGATTAAAGCGCAAGTTGTGCTTACTAATGTCAACTCACTGGTGTACATTAAATGGGAAACATGGCACAAGATCGGTAGATTACGGTGCGCCTGGGGGATTTCGCGCGCATTAGCTTGAAAGAGAATCCTACATCTTCCCCTTGGAGAGTACGGGGCGGACGGACTTTGTCCAACTAGTGAAATGACTCGAGTCAGAGAAATGCTGCCTAAAGAGAATACTAATCCAACACTAGATAGTCTTGTCATGTACTACTTGTCGTTTCCGTGAACCTTGTAAAAAAGTCCGCTTAAAGGGTCGGCGTGGACAGGCGTGTGTCGCTCTCTGTGTGTGTGTGTGAATAATGATATGGGCCGAGGGAAAGGAAGGTAGATACGTACGAATTAGGTGAAAGTCATAATGCAGAGAATCGACTGTTAATCGCGTCTCAGTGGGAGATCGGAGATCGGAGAGAGAGAGAGAGGGTGGGGGTGGGGGTGGGGGTGGGGGGTGAGTGAGTGGTATAAGAAAGTTAAGGAGTTGGCCAAGTAAGTAGGATAGGGTAAGGGAGGGTAGGTATAGGCTGAATGGTAGAGAGAAGGGTAGTTTGCGATTAACACGCGGTTTTACTTCTTCAGTTGGCGGAAATAATCGGCGCTTGCGTCGGCGTGGCATCGGGTGCGCGTATACACTCTCTCAACTATATAGGAGGACGCTGCTCCGCCGCGGACGTCACATTGCGTTTTCTCTCTGGTCTACGTCCTGCGTCCTGTGTCCTGCCTGCATCCTGTTTCCTACGTCCTGCGTCCTGCGTCCTGCGCCCTACATCCTCCATCATATGCCGTGTCTTCTACGTTCCTGCAGATTTCTTTCTGCCAGTGTGCTCTCTACGCTCAAGGATCATTTATCCTTACCGAAGAACCGTATCCATCATTCAGCTACGTGTCAACCAACCAACCATCCCCTCGGTTCATCGCAACTCGATCGGCAACTTCTCGTAAACGATTGAAAAGGACATTGACCAGTTAGTAAACTAGTAAGTTTTTTTCCGAAGCAACTCGTGTGACTGCGAGGAAGATGCTTTGATCGCTAGTTGGATTTACAATCAAGATTTACTTGGAGATTTCAAAAGCATCCTGATCCGCATTTGCGGCCATCTCGCGGGTAGGAAGGAGGAGGAGTGAACAAGAGGCAAGAGTGAAGAGAAGGAAGAAGGAAGAAGGAAGAAGGAAGAAGGAAGAAGGAAGAAGGAAGAAAGAAGAAAGTCCAGGCGCAGAGGGGACGAAATGGGTAACGGTATACTGCCTTTGATGATGGTAGCGATGGTACCTATCATTACCACCGGTACCATAGGGCAACGCGCTTTTACAAGGACAAACGCGGCCGCACTCAACCTTGATAACAAACCAGAATTTGACTATTCGGTCAAATACGACGACTTTCCGGTGAGTGAACTTGTGAATAAATTCAATATCAAGCCAATATGAAGAATGGAGAAGGGAGCGAGTTGTGCGAGTGAGCACGTTCCTCCTTTCATCCGTTGTTAGATCAAGTGCTCGGCAGAACCGCGTTGATCGCTTTCACTCGGGAGAAAAGGAAATCTGCTTGCAATTTTCCGATTCCATGTTATCCATCCGATGATATTGCAAGACTCGGCAACTAGGATATCCGCGGTACGATCCGATAGATTGATTTGGATTGTATAATAGAATATCGCTGACTCTCCTTCCAAGATCGAATGGGATCCATTACAGCTGGCCCTCTCTCCCTCCCTCCCTCCCTCCCCCCCCACCTTTCTTCTTCATATACATCTAGCTTGCTCTCTTACCTATTGAAGTGGGTAGTACTTTTCTCCTATTTCCCCTATACTCCTCCCTCTCAATGCTTTTCTTCCCTCCCTCTCAGAATTCATAGCCGCCTCCTGTAAGTGAAGTTTCATTGGCTAGCGAGAGTTCAAATGGCCGATTAGAATGTTCTAATGAAATCCGAATACTGAGGAAGATGATTAAAATTGATAGGGAAGCTGATTGGGCTTGGTCGATCTATCGGCCCGGGCAAGTGTCGCCGTAGAAAACTCCTGGAGAATAGAGGCCGAAAAGTATTAGGGAGGCGAAAAGTATCGCGGCCCGGTGGACATTCTTGATTTTAGTACAACTGATGGAGCATTAAAGTCTCGGCCCTCTAACGATACGGCTGAGATAGCGGCTGAGATAGCAGCTGCGATGGTGCTCCTCTTGGTATTGTCGTTTAGCACAAGTTTCCCGAGACAGGCAGACAATATATCTATAGATGTCTCTATATATGCCTCTATTATGTATATTGAATCCCCTGTTGCTGGCTGGCTCGGTTCATCGGTGCAAACCTCTTAATCGAATGACCATTGTCCTTTTTCATCTGTCATCGATAGTACACAGTACATATATCGTATCAGTCTCTATCGAAATCTATCATCTCTCGCGGCCGAGAAGAGAGAACGTAACTAAGTAAGAGACATGTCAATGTCTAAAGCCCAAGTCCTTGAGCGAGTGGCTTCACGTGGCTCCAATCATCATTAAACCTACCGAAGGTGGCCTACCACCTACCCACCTACACATCAACCTCGACAACTCGCTCATTTCTCCCAAACAAAACCCTTTTGCATCGTCTACTTTAACGATCTAGGGACTCTAACCAAGTGCCAAGTGCCAAGTGCCAAGTGCCAAGTGCAATCTTTGAGAGCTTTGCAAAGGGCCTCTTCTTTTCCAGCCCAATTTCATTGGAAATATCAGAATGATCCGATCTCTCTAGGGATCGGCTCGAGCAATAAGAAAGCAGCGTGGTCTGGGGCGTGGGGCGTGGGGCGTGGGGCGTGGGGCGTGGGAGAGGGAGAAGGAGATAGCGATCGCGAATGAGTGTATAAGGCCGCCTGTTACCCAGCCATTGTCAGCAAGATTTTCCGAGACTTGTGCAAACAGGTGGTTTAATCGAGAAAGATGAAAGCGGCGGCGGCAGAGCCTGAGAGTAATCCAAGTAGAGTACAAAGTGTTTCCCCTACTTTACTCTAGCTCTTCCTGGTCGATTTCTATCCTAATCAAGAGGCTGGCAGGCAGAGCGGAGAACGAGACAAATAATCATAAACAGTGATATAGAACGCGTATTATTTTCGCCGGATGCACTTTCGCGGCAGTAGACCGCCAGTACGATAACAGACCAGGATTCTGTCGCGGCTCGGCAGCCTCAATCAGAGTCAGTATTTGCAGCCAACGAAAAGCCAACGATAATAAGCTCAATCCTCGTGGAAACGCAAGCCCGCGCTTCCACCGAATGTCATTAATATATCACTATCGCCGCCGCTTCCCTATCAATAGCGCAATTAGTCAATTGAAACGGCACCAACGGAATTTCAATGAGAGCAACTTGTGCCTGCCTCGCTCTGACAAGTAATGACGGTCCGTGTTTGCTAGCTTGCTAGAGGAACAACTACCTAGACTGACCGATATAAAAGAACGCTTCCAATAAATAATTTGCGTGCTCGGCCAACGCAATTTCAGATTGTTTGACTCTTTCATTTCTTCTGAAGAAATGAAAGCTGGCCTCGGCGGCCGACTCGGTCAGCAGCGGTGACTCCTCTGGGAAATCGATTGGAAGGAAGAAAAGAGTAATGGTTGGCCGGTGGACGTCGCTACGCGATGCGACGGCGACGGCGACGGCGACGGCGACGGCGACGGCGACGGCACGCGACATAACGGCCACACGTAGTACTTACATAATAGATAGTACTACTAGTCCCCTCCTATAACCGATGCATTGTTGCGCTACTCACTTTTTGTGAGTGGGGCCGGGGCCGGGGCCGGGGCCGGGGCCGGGGCCGGGACCGGGACCGGGACCGCGACCGTCTAGTGAACCACCATCCATCTAGACGTGAATACATACATAGTTGGCGGCTAGTTTAATCTCTGCGTAACCGGCCAACTTTCATAGCATGCCCCGGGCGATAATCCACATATAATTGTGTAAACCTGGATTAGCGGAACCGCGCGACGTCTTATCATCCTTCAATCCGATCAGGCCATCTTGGCCAGCAGGCCGCCTCTCTTTGCCTTCATTCCCGCTTAAGGGTTCCCGCATCTTTGGGTTCCACCTAACCCAAACAGAAATGAGGTCTCCGATGTGCTCGATCTATAGGATTTTCTGTCTAGACGTGTATACAGTACTATACATTCTACAGCTATCCTTGTTATTCTTATCGGAAAGGTGCTCCTTGTCTGTTATCGGTGTAGCGATCCTAGAACTAGACCGCCGAGCGATTCCACAGGCCAGCTTCGCCTTCAGAACTTGAGGAACGGATTTTACATGCACTGCGCTTATCTTCAATTTTAATATTGATTGCGCGACACTAGAACTAGAGAGCAAGACAACTGGCAATTAATAAATTTATCGAGTGGCGAGAATGAAATTAAAGCAAATGCAATATACTCTCAACTAGAGTGAAAAGACCGTGCCAATTAACGGCAACACTCATTAATTTTAATTGGCACGCAAATGAAATATCAAAGCTGGGAACGAACGCGGAGAGTGCGATGGCAGAATATGTTTACGGTTCAAAGTACATTTTCAAGTGGTAGCTGTCCAATTTCGTTTAACATATACGGTGGGGCAGGCCAAGCAGCTACGTGCCGCTCACTCTCAGGGAAGGCAATCTTACCAATCATCAAAGAACTGAATTGATGAAGGTAGTATAGTACATGTAGCCCGACGTGTTTGGCGCGCAGGTCGTCCCAAAAAGAGCAGCTCTCCTTTTCGATCAGTTGATGGTTGCGTTGCAAAAAGTCGTCGACAACCAAGGCAGAGGAGAATTATCAAGTAGCCGAAACGGATTTAACGGGGCAACGGGAACTCACCTGGAAACTGGCAATTCTCAAACACTTCCTTCGGCGGACGATAAAACAGTAAGAAAGACAAGATTAATTGCTCGTGATGTTCAATGTTTGTTCATCTATGCCACTTGTTCCTTTCAGATGGACCTCCAACGCCGTGGGCAAGCAAAGGGACGTGTTTACTGGCGATGCTACTTTAACGCGGTAACATGCTTCAAGAAAAAGTGATAGGTAAAAATGATAACAAAGACTCGTTATCGATTGAATTGCTGGCCAAACATTTTCACCACAAGACGACTCCCGAAAGCCCATCGCCAAGACGACGTTCTCCAGCTTTAACTCCCACTGGTGCCCAGTGTTAGAGCATAACAGTATCACCAGCGCAACCCGATCGGACTCGCCTCTATTGCAACGCCGCAGCCCTGTACTTCAGCCTCTAGCAAAATTCTCTTGAAACGTGTAATCGATCAAACTGAATCCGTGTGCAAAAGAAAATGAACGATTAAATATATAAGTATAGCACACTCCGCACACCCATCCACCGTTGGCCTCCACCTATCCTCCAGCTGCCTGTAACTCTATCCAGTCCCTCGACCAAGTGTTCCCGACATCGGCTGCAAATCTCTTTCAATGGCGAGATGAAAGAACGCTGACGGGGGGAAGGGAGGGCACGCGCAACAATGGATTTGTTATATTACCATGTCTATTTACAAGAAAAATAGAACATTCAGTCGAATCTTATCCACCCTTACAAGATAATAGAATTCGATCTTACACTGTAATTTACTTGTGCCACCGCCGCACCGCCGCACCGCCGCACCGCCGCACACCACTATGCGTAGCTCTCAGTTCTCGCTCTCTTGGGGGGGGATAGCTCAGAATCTCCAGAGCCCTCTCTCTCCGTATCACGCACGGGCATCAGTCTATTCGTTTTCGTTGTTACCGCTGCTAGCGTCGGCGGAGACTCTTGATGTTCTCGACTGCAGAGGGCTGCTTCAAGTTTTGAAGTTCTAGTGCTGATCGCTAGAGGGACCCTTTCCAACGAGAGGACCAATTCGCAGTGTTCGGTATGTGGGAACATATCGACTGGCACCGCCTCCACTGGTACAAACGGATCTCCCTTGTAAGCCTTTGACGATGCTCTTGCCAAATTTACAACGTTAAGCATAGCTGCTTTAGGAGCACACGAGATGTAAATCACCCTGCTTATACGTTCTTCCCTTCGAAGGGACCAGATGGCTCGTTTATCTAAAAACGCTCAATTACAATGACACTCATGCTGCGATCCCGCGTCGCAGCGATAAAGATAATAAACGGTTCTTACGTAATCCAGCTCGCGGAGGATCAACGATCGCTACGATTTTAGGCTTGGTAGCTCTTCGTATCAGTGGCCCAAGAAGCTCCTCCGCCTTGCCATGAAAAAACTCACAATTGGAAACACCATTCCTCTTGGCATTTTCGCGTGCATTCAGCACCGCACTTTCAACCGACTCAACGCCGAGAACCTCGCCGCAGTACTGTTACAACAAATGGCGATAGTTGCAAATTAGGTAGGAGTAATGCCGACCCCCCGGCCACAAGCGGTCTATCGCAGAATCATTTAATAAAGGAAGGCTACCTGTGAGAAGAAGATACCAATTGTTCCTGTGCCACAGCACACGTCGAGGACTGTCGTCTCTTTATCGACACGAGCGAGTTCCAACGCGGTTCGATACAATATTTCAGCGGCCTTGGTATTTACTTGAAAGAATGCATCGGCAGATATTTGAAACGACAAGTTGCACAATTTTTCCTCTAAAACCAGATCGCCACACAAATGGCAAATCTCATCTTCGGACCCCAGGCCTTTCACCCTACAAAAAAGCCATTCTTTTTATTCAGCTTGTCCCGCTCTATAGAGGGAAGAAAGAAAGTGATGAAAGCAGCCAAAGTACTTGGGGTAAATTGCTCGAGAGTAGAGAGATGTAACTCCAGCCTTTCTTCCAGAGTGCTCGAACCATTCGGTCAGATCTTGCTTTATAGTTTGTAAACGGGGCTTTGGTAAGTCACGCGCCTCAATCGTCATAATTACCATGACATCGCCATTCCGGTTAATGCGTACCGTAACGGACGACCAACAAGTAGCTCGATTCCATGGATTATACGGCTCTATACCCGAAAACTTGACATACTCTTGTAGAATCTGGAAGATAAGATTGAATCGTACTACTTGAAGGAATCATGTAGGCCAAGTTTTCACCAACGAGAAGACTCTTACTTTGACAACATCTTTCATTTTATGTGGAATATGAGGAAGATCGTCTACCGGACCCACAGGAACATAGTCCAAGTTTTTAGTTTCACTCAATTTGCACAAAGTAAAACCAATCAGCGTATCTTTACCATTGAAACTTTTTCCTACGAGCAAAAGAAGCGATAGAATTCACGGCCGTCGATCATAATCTTAACGGAGATACCGGCATGCAGAGTAACGCATTCTCGCATTACCAATAGTAAATTCACATTTATTTCTGTACTCTTCGATTAAACCAGAGGTACGTATTGGTAGCAATTGGCAAGGCAGCTCCCTCTCGTCTCCTTTTTGAAGACCCAACCACTCGACGACAGTGCTATCGCCCACATGAGACATTTTCTTACATATCTTTCGTAATATCTTGTACATGTGGCGTTGCTTGTCACGAAGCTGTTTAATATATGGCACGTGTTGATTAGGAATCGTTCGATCGCTAGTATCCCCTTTCTCTTTAGCCTCGGAGCAATCTTGGGCCGTTGGGCCTTCATTGGCAAACTCGTCGCTGCCATTATTCTCATTGTCAGAATCGGAGCGTACTGCTCGTCCATTAAGTTCGATCTGCAATCCAAAAGGCAGGGTGCTTACTCTTATCAACCATATTGGAAGGAAAACAATGGAAATGAGATATCCGATGATATATATATACATCATACATATATATGTATCTATCTCTCTCTCACATACAAATGCTTTTAACTTTTCTCCAGAAAACTGGGCACCCTCGGCAGTGCACGAAGCTTTATATGCGCACTCTATGTCTGAATAATAGAGCCAGCAAAATTGGCCAGGCTCCTTCACTTTGCTCCAATCCGTATGAAATTCAATCCTCAGCGGGTTCAGCTTCAATTCCTCGTGTAAGAAGCTTCTTATACTCTCCTGGGAACTAGATTGGGAAAAGTATTCGACTCTAACGACGAGTGGATCCATGTTGACAAGCTTCCTTTCAAAATTGGCTCCAACCCCAAAATGAGACATGTCTTCGCCAAGCGAGTACGAACGGTATTTTAAACTGTGCGTACCTTAATTACATGCGTATGCCAAAAATATGGATCTGCCAACCAACTGGAAAAGCCTAATTGAACTTATCCTCATAGGAAGTAGAAAAAATCAACTTGTATCAATCTAGAAATCTAGAATCACTGCTGGGAATGACTACATGTGGCCGACCCATGGGTTGTATGCTTTCTAGGAATGTATTGGAACCAATTGGAACCGGACCGCCGAATGCCAAGAAACAGCAGGGTATGGCACTGGAAGCAGTCGGAAGGGCGGAAGTCGGAAGGAATGTCAGAGAAGAGAAAAGAGTTGGGCTGCCTGACACACACGCGACAAGTAGCATACAGAGAGAGCGAGATATATTACATTTCTGATTACTTCCAATGGTGCGGATCAGTGCGTCTATAGGAGCGTGTAGTAGAGAGCGCGTACGCGTACCAGTACCGCCACATAGTACTACATAGTACGCTAGTACGTAGATTGGAGGAGAGATTGGTGTGGATCGGTGAGAAACGCTTAACAAGAACAAGAACAAGAACAAGAAATGACGAATAGCGTCAACAGCCACTTCTTTTGTTGGCTTCTACTTGTCGTGTTGCAGTACGCTCAAAACAGTTTGTATCTCAGCAACCTATATAAATTCGCTGTTCGATTCCAAGTGAAATTCACGCCTAACACAGAATTACTTTCAGGCTACGCCCTGGAATGTTACGTATGCACTGACCAGGAAAACAACAAGGGCAAATGTCTGACAACGATCAAGACGTGCGAACAAGGCCAGGATGTCTGCCTGACCGAGATCAGTTGGGGCAGTAAGTTTTTCTCTCCGATGCTTGCTCCCAAACTACCTTTCTTAGACGCCTGATGATTGATCGAGCCTTTTCTCTTTTTCCTTTTCCTTGAAAGGCACTCCGTACTGGTCTCAGGGGGCAAAAAAGCAATTCTATATCTCGAAAAGATGTTCGACAAAGCGGGAATGCGAAAGAATTCATCAAACTAATATGCCCGACTGCACGCACATCTGGTACCAAGACTGGAAATGCTCCGAATGCTGTCAGGGAGATAAATGTAATTCTTTCATTATGGTGAGTATCAGGCATCTGCTCTTCTACCAATGCTTGATCTCCAGACTACAAACTATAGCGCATTCTCTCACCTTATAATTCCAGTCCGGGGCAAGCGAATTGGGCTCGAGGGCACTCCTCGCTTTTGCCAGTGCAATGGCTGTACTTATAGTACAACAATGACTCGCGACACGTGTTTCATCGAAATTCATGATCCGCGACCACGATCTGTGGCGAAACGAATCCGTCCAAGCAAGACCAATTGTAGTTAGGTTCTAATATATATATCACTCTACTTGACACGATATACATCCACCGTTTCTATTACAATTCGATCATCGAAGATCGTGCAGGCGAATGAATATCCTAGGAGTACTTTTTTTATATCGAGTTTTTACTTATGAATAAATACTTGTAGACTGTTGATGGAGTTGACGAAATAAAGAACAAGTGTCTTTCTATCCTTGTCTAATTAGTGGAAAAAGGCTCGAAGAGATAAGCCGATAGTGGGATCATCGGCATCGGTAAACCTGTGTGTATAATTATCTAGAACAATCTCTCAGCAAGTAAGCACCGAGCATAAGTCCAGTGACAATCAGATCACTTGTCGGTAGACTGACAATGTGTAGCGTTCGTACTTGAAGAGCAGACGTTCCAAAGTGTATGTAATACCTGTCGCTGTACATATACCGTCGCGGCCGTATCGTGGATATCTATTTCCAGATAAGAAGAATACTGGATATTTGAAAGATTTCGACGATTTCATGAAAGGGATCGGTCAATTGGAGGCAGTAACTCGCACATCCAGCAGGCTCGCTCCCTCCGTACTCGACCACTATTAACGAAAGCGAAGGGAATCTCGCACCAGTAAAAAGACACCCTTGAATGCACAAGTAAGTCAACAATTGGACTTGTAGAATAAAAGTCGGAGATGAGACCGAATCTCTCTCAGTTGAAATGAAATAAGATCCGAAGAGCTTATGTAACACATGCGGATAGAAACTCTAGAAAAACGAAAAAGGCATCGAGAAGAGAGGAAGAGATGAAGGCAAATCACTTGGCTACATGCAATGATTTGGCCTATTGACGGAGTGGTGGCGATGGCGGTTGCGGTTGGGGGAGGGCGGGGGAAGGCGAGAGAAACAAAAAATAAAAAGATGATGCAGCCATACCAGGCTGCTCAAAGAGACTGAAAAGGCAATACGATCATCGAGCTGGATATAGGGGTATTTTAATTGATAGTTATTCAGTCGGCGACGTCAGTCGCGATCACGTTGTGTAGTAGAGGCTTAGCGAGGACCGATCCTGACAAACCATCACGCACTAAGATGGAAGTTTTTCTAAGAAAAATGTGCCCAGTAAGTGTCCGCGCCGCGCCGGTAGGATTAGTGAACGACTGAGAGTGTGTGTGTGTGTGTGTGTGTGTGTGTGTGAGAGAGAGAGGATTAATTGGGTGATTGTATCGAATGTGCAGATTAACAGAAATTAATTGGAGAAAGAGTGATGCTACGCGGGACCAACTGCGATCTCACTCACTGCAGTGACAAAAGTATTTGTCTTCCTTTTCGTATGTACACAGCAATTAAACAATATGAAGAGGTGGCAATTCGGCGATATTTACGAGACCTTCACTCGAAAGAAGCAGTTTACCGTCACCCAGGATTCGAGGCTTGCAAGATGTCTCACGACCCTCGATCTCACAGCTTTAGGCATTGGTTCAACTCTTGGTGTGGGAGTTTACGTCCTTGCTGGCTCAGTCTCCAAGGATATTGCCGGACCGGCGGTAGTTGTATCCTTTGCGATTGCGGCGATTGCGTCTATGTTTGCCGGTAAAATGATTTCTATATTTCTATATTTCTATTTCTATTTCTATATATACAAGGAAAGAATGAATGCTAATGTGATTCGGATTTGTAATAGGTCTGTGTTACGCAGAATTTGGAGCTCGAGTACCGCGTGCTGGTTCCGCGTACGTGTATAGTTACGTGACCATGGGCGAATTCGTAGCATTTTTGATCGGCTGGACTTTAATACTGGAGTACGTGATTGGGTCGGCAAGTGTGGTACGGGGTTTGAGCACTTACGTCGATGCTTTATTTAACAACACCATGAGAAATGCCTTTGAGACAGCTGCCCCAATAGATGTGAACCATCTTTCCTCTTACCCCGATTTCTTCGCCTTCGGGGTGACACTGCTCTTTTCCGGTAACGCTTTCTCATACCGTTAATCATCGTTGGTTTACCCTGCGCGCGACTATAATAATGCCTCACAACTAAAGCGTCGACACTTTACAGCTGCACTTGCATTGGGAGCAAAGGAATCCTCGGTAGCGAATAATTTCTTCACCCTGGTCAATCTTCTTGTGGTCGTCTTTGTGATAGTAGCCGGATCGCTTAAAGGTAATGATTTGCATCGCGGCACAAAAGGTGTACTACCAAAAATGCATGTGTGCCAGTAAGGGAGAAAGGAGAGAAATTATTTTCACGCTACCAGGGCGAAAGGCGAGAACTCTAATCCTATTGTTCGGCAATAATCTCCATTAAAAGCTGACACGAATAACTGGAAGGCGAGCCCGCCATGCACCGACAAGAGCTGCGACTATGGACAGGGAGGCTTCGCGCCTTACGGGATTTCCGGCGTGATAACCGGTGCAGCTACCTGTTTCTACGGTTTCATCGGCTTTGATTGCGTTGCTACCACCGGAGAGGAAGCTAAAGACCCACAGAGATCAATTCCTATAGCTATCGTCGCCTCGCTCACTGTTGTTTTTCTCGCATACTTTGGAGTCTCTGCAGTCTTGACAACGGTACTTCCGTACTACGAACAAAATCCGGATGCACCATTTCCTTACTTGTTCGACAAGATTGGCTGGACCTGGGCAAAGTGGCTCGTGAGCGTAGGTGCTATCTGCGGACTATGCGCAAGGTATCGTGTAACCCTACTCTGTAATATGTACTATCTATCTTCAATCGGTCACCTCTTCTCAGAAGCAAGGGAAGAGTGGAGTTTTGTTAAAAGAAATTCTCTTCCTCAGCTTACTTGGCGCAATGTTTCCGTTACCGCGAGTTATCTACGCGATGGCGTCCGACGGTTTGATATTCAAGTGGATGGGAAAGGTGAGCTCACGTTTTCACACGCCGCTTATGGGTACCTTTTCCGCTGGTCTTCTCACAGGTAAAGCTCACGGCTCGCACTCCCCCTGGGCCTGCAAGATAGCTGGAAAATACCCATCTAAACTCTAGATCTATTTACCTTTTCTCGAAGGTGTACTCGCTGCGATATTTGAGTTGACCCAATTGGTGAACATGATGAGCATCGGCACGCTTCTTGCTTATTCGATTGTGGCTGCCTGTGTACTTGTGTTGCGGTAAGACAAATTTCGGGAAGGAGTGCACGTTATTTGCTCAATCTCATCATCGCTCCCAGACACCCACCCTTCTTCTACTTCGCTGAAAGCGCTATATGTAGTATCTTAATCGTAAACGTGCACCCAGGTACGAGGAGAGCGAAGCCTACGAGAAGAAGGGCGATCGTCATCCAAGAACAATGTCTTTTATTCTAAGACAGCTTGTTAATGCCAACAGACTCAAACATTCGACGAAGCTAACCGCCCAGATCGTTACCTCTTTGGTATCTTGTTACTGTGAGTGTTGACCTTGGGTGGACGATCGACTTCGAACTAATCGATTCATCATGCTCTGTTACAGTTCTTGTGTGCGTCTTATTCGCTGGTATGATTTCAATGTATTCCGAGGAAATTGCGCAAGGCGAAACATTGTATATTGCTCCGACAGTCGTGCTGCTCCTTATCCTTGTAACCATCTTAATATTCATCTACTCTCAACCACCGTCGGGGAAAAAGCTCGCATTCGCGGTACGCTCTCTCTCTCTCTCTCTCTCTCTCTCTCTCTCTCTCTCTCTCTCTCTCTCTCTCTCTCTCTCTCTCTCTCTCTCTCTCTCTCTCTCTCTCTCTCTCTCTCTCTTTCTGTACTAGCCCCCAGACCGTCATGCAATTAATCTGATTCTTTAAGGTTCCCCTCGTACCCTTTCTACCGGCACTCAGCATTCTTATTAATATTTATCTGATGATGATGTTGGACCCAATGACATGGATTCGATTCGTCGTGTGGATGGCTGTTGGTGCGTAAATCCAGTCCACAAAAACCAGTCCTTACACGCGAAGGACTGACACGTGAAATAATATCTTTCTCTCTCTTTCAACGGACCACCACCAGGCCTCGGCATATACTTTTTCTATGGGATATGGAACAGTGAAAATGCTCGAGGTAGAAGAAGCACGTTCAAGACCACAAACAACAGACAAGATCACCAAAATCATCCGCGGCGAACCATCGGAGACGCTCCGGAGTTCCCTTCGACATTCACCTGATCAACAGGAGCAGCAATCAATGTTATGTATAATGCCTTTTTATTGTGAGAATAAAAACTCCATCTCTATCATGAGGGTCGCATTGTGAAGGGGAATGTCGCGCATCGAATCACATCGGTAAGCTAAGCTATACATGAGAAAGTTGATCGTCGGACAATGCGTCCTCCTGCGACGGACAGTTCCTATAAAAATTATAACTAACTTTCTCCTCGCGCCTCCTGACAATTGACGATTTAAGATTGGGGGATTTCGCGCCGGAAAGATCCACACTAGACGCTTTCCCATGCTCATTTACAAGAACATTGAACTTTTCATGACGAAAGTCAGAAGTAAGCCTCAAAGAAGCTTTCCTCAGCTTCTGAACTCGAGCTGTTTTCGATGGCGATGCATCGAGTTCTTCTTGCCCGGGCAGGCTGGCAACCGACTTGACTGTCCCAGTCCCAGGTGTATGCGCCTGATTGGCGACTCTCGAATGGTGAATTCTTTGGGATCTCCTTGCGCTGGATACATCCGTAGAGAAGGCTTGAGTCGCGACCAGAGCCAAACTGCTGGTCTTCCTTCTCTTCTTAGTCGGAGGTGGGGGGCTTTTCTCATCGTTAGAGCCGGCCGATGGGGATAGGCCCCGCTTGCCGCTTTTTTCAGCATAATTCCTACTGGTGTGCATGATACTTTGGTTGTTCAGCGCTCCTTCCTTTATATCGAGAGCAATACCCGGACTGTAGACAGGATTATTATCCTTGAGTACCACGCGTTCCCCGGTCCAATAGCTCAGTGGTGGTAAGATTCTCCTGCCTTTTGAGCTGACCGTGACGTTCAGTGTTTCCACCGATGCATCGTGCGTTCGCTTTGGGCTCGGCCACTTCTTTTCATCTTTGGTCTCTGGTAGCAAGGAAGCGATCCAGGCTTTGCAGAAATCTTCGATTTTCGCAGGACATCCGTAACGAGACTGCGTCAGCAGACGTTTCGGGACAGTATTTCTCGGATCAACCATATCACCAACAAGTTCATAAACCTCGGAATCGATAGTCTCGATGCGTGAACGAGACAATCGTCGTCGTACCCAGCCAGTTGTTACATTCCTTCGTACCAGGTGTCCGGCCCCGTTGATTAATTGGCCGTGAAAGACTAGGTTGCCATTCACATCCGAGATCGATTTACGCACGACCCTCGGAACCCAAGATCTTAACAATTGTGGAGTTCCAGGCCCCATTACCCCAGGCTTCTCCTCCGATAGCCGCTGCCGGTGCTCTGTCTCCGCAGTCCGGCTGCCCATTCTTCTCCCATTTACTCCCTCCTTATCGTTTTCTTCGCTTTGAATAACGCTATTGCGTTCCGCATTGGCATTGAAATCATTACGTTTACTGCTTGATACTCTGTGCACTGGCTGATTCTTTTTGGAGGGCGATTCCTCGACCATTACTCCGCACGACTTGACCGCGGTTCCCAGTGTCAAACTGGTACTACAATCGACTGGGCTCGCCGGAATAGCAGGTTGCCCAATGCCATCGACACGATTGTCCGCCCGCCTCGTGAAGCTCGTTTGACATTTCACTTTGCATTTGGAGTAAGAATTTTCAGTCGAATCACCCTTCTTATTCGCTGCTATACCCTCGTTGCCGGCCCCACTAACATCTGTGGCAACATCTCGGCCCAATAATCGACTTGACATGCTACACTGCTCAACTGGGTGGGGCGGTACGCCAAATCTATGATTATTCGGATTTAATTGGACATTCAGCCGAGAGTCAATGTGGGAAAGCGGCATGCGAAGTGAGAGTTTTGGGTGCCCAGTCGCCTCTTCTTCTCCATACTGCTGTTGCAAAACACCCTTTAGCTCGGCTCTGTTTCGCTCCTTTTTCTCAGCGCCATATGCCTGCCAACTATTGACATTACGGATACGTCGTCTCGCTCGAACATACAGATCCCGTGATTTGCGACGCCCCATACGTTTACTCTCATCGGATATGTGCTTCCAGTTTGATAGTATTATTTCCGCCGGTATTTTACGCACACCAGCGTAAACCTCGCTTTCCGACTCGTCCGAATCTATAGACATCTTGGGTGGTCTTTCCGGCGATTCGCGATCGTTCGAATCAATGGCAGATGTCTCAATTGTTAGTCGCGACGGAGCTTGTGCTCTCTCACAGTTTTCCTGATTCGGCACTGTTTTCACCGTCCCGCCGGATGAACATTGCTGCTGCGAACTTGTTGCATTTTCGCCCTTTTCTCCAACATCAGCAGCAAGTGTGGTAGAAAGTGCGGCTGATCGTAAACGGTCGAATAAGCTAAGAAACTTTTTGTAGAGCGCATCTACTTCCTCTTGAAAGGGAAGTGTCCGATTGCTTTCAGACCTGGCATCAAAGTCGCTCGAAACCTTGTGCGACGGCGATGATAATGGTATACTACCGGTTGCTTCATCGATCTCTGGCTGCTGGTCAGAATCGTTTCTTTCCATTCCTTCCTGGTTCGCTGTCAAGTGGTCCACTAATCCCCCTTTATGAGTGGGGCTATGCAATTCCATTGGAGACAGCGGCTGTCTCGACAGATCTGAGCAGTCGGCATCGACATGTGATAACTCGTATTCGCACCGTGGAAGACTCGACGAGTGGCATCCGACTGTGACATCGGTCATTTCACTTCTGAGATCATCATCGCTATCCGCTATATCCGTGGGCCAGTGGAAATTTAGTGGGCTGCCTTGACGAATAAATTCTAGCCAAACCTGATAAACGTTTTCCCAATCATCCGGAAAACCATCGTGGAATTTCCCTCTCACATAAGTAGGTAACACTGCGAATAATGAGTGGTGTGATGGTCGTACGATTTCCTATCTATTATTCATTGGCCAGTCGCTCGAATAAATGAAAGATGTACATATATACACATATATACAGATATATTGGACTCGTACCATGATTCTCATCGTTAATATTGCCCTCCAAGTTGTAAAGGGACTTGTTGACAGTTTCTACCATCTTTGCCGAAACTTTCCTCAGAACTGGCTTGCTCTGACAATAACTTCCACTGAAAACAAATGACACAAGGAAACTCACAAGCTGTGTAAATCTATGCCCGGATTAGAGCTAAACATGTTTTGCCTCGCGACTCGTTGTCCTACCCGATTAGATTGCCTTTTAGTATCAATTTCCTTTGCTCGTTTAGCATAATTGTCCAACGTGCGAAGCGTGCTCCGACTCCTCTTCGAGAATAATCGGGCAGTGGCTTTTCAAAACAAGAAAGCTTATGGCAAGAACCATCGTTTATTGGTGCTTGCTTATCATTGGAACTGGGCGTGTCGGATATCGCCCTAGTCTGGTCGTATCTTTTAAGATGCCCCGGCGATGAAAAATCGTGGCCGGAGCGTGGATTATTGGTTCGCTTGTCGCATTTCCAGTAATCCTTGACACTGGACGTAGCCAATGCTTGATGCCGACCATTGCCTACCTCCTTCGGCGAATGTATTCTTCTAGCGTCATTGCTAGAGGCAAGCACATAGCTGCCAGTCTTTGAACAATGTAAGAATTGTCTTGTCTCGAGAGAGTCATTCGTTTCTGGAGCAATGCTTGAAATGCTAAGAGACACTTCACTGCTTTCAACATCGTTTCCTCCAGCTAAAGAACTTTGTTGCCCTTTCTGTGAGCGTTTTATTAAGCGCTCTAACTTTTTGTACCTCACTTCCTCCTCTAATCCGCGAAAACACATCTGAAATAAAGTAACCGCCAGCGATCGAATGACCGAGCTATTCTGGCTAAAATGGGTAATGCTAGTACAATAAATACCATTGCCGTTTTCGGTACTTGATCCATTTTTCATATGGGTTCGATTCCTTTTGTACCTCTTCTTTTCACTCTCCTCTGATCTGACCAAATCCAATCGTCAGCTATTTTCCATACATTCACGATAGGTCCATATCTGCCCGATTATTCCGATTCCAAGGCTCGCAACACGTCAAAATCATCGAAATCCAAATAGTACGTTATTCTACCTTTTCTCTCACTGTGTCCGACCGACGCACACTGACACAGCCCACTGCTGCTCGCTGCTGCTCACTTCAGATCGGACGTGTTGCACTTGTTGCACTCGACCGCGCTCGCCTACATCTCGACATATATCCACTATACGCGTGCGCTAGGCTGGCGCTAGTACTATATATACCGATCTAGATATAGATACGTATCAGCATCATACTATACAGGGTGTAACAGATAGAATGGGACCAGCTTTTTACCGTTGATTTATCGGTAATACCGACATTGCGTAATTGTTTTGGTAGCCGTGTAATGTCACTTGTGTCGTCTGTCGCTGAGCACACGTCACAAGTGACAAAAAATTTTTCGAAAAAATGAATTTTGAGCTAGGGCTCTGGAATTTATACCACTTCTTCCTTGTTGCAAGAAAACATTCTCTACCAAATTACAGCCCCGGAAAATGTCGGGAAGTATGAAAAACATGGGAAAAACCCATCCAAATAAGATGAAGATCATTAGTCAGGATCGGTTTTCTATGTGTTTTCGGTACAATTCCGGCTTTTCTCCCACTGATTTCATGTTTTCTACCCGTTTTGATACACAAACAATCGAAAAATCAAGCGTTCGTCAAAGTCCGGGAACCTTCGAAAAATCGAAAATTTGTCAAGGGGTACATATGGAAAAATTTGCGAAAAAATGAATTTTGAGCTAGGGCTCTGGAATTTATATGGCTTCTTCCTTGATGCAAAAAAACATTCCCCACCAAATTTCAGCCCCGGAAAATGTCGGGAAGTATACAAAACATGGGAAAAACCACGAAAATTAAATTTTCAAGATTGGTTTTCCATGTGTTTTCGGTACAATTCTAGCATTTCTGCCACTGGTTTCATGTTTTCTTTTCGTTTTGATACACAAACAATCGAAAAATCAAGCATTCGTCAAAGTCCGAGAACCTTCGAAAAATCGAAAATTTGTGAAGGGGTGCATATGGAAAAATTTGCGAAAAAATGAATTTTGAGCTAGGGCTCTGGAATTTATATGGCTTCTTCCTTGTTGCAAGAAAATATTCTCTACCAAATTACAGCCCCGGAAAATGTCGGGAAGTACTAAAAATATGGGAAAAACCTAAAAACTGAAATTTTCAGGATCGCTTTTCCATGTGTTTTGGGTACAATTCCGGCTTTTCTCCCACTGATTTCATGTTTTCTACCCGTTTTGATACACAGACAATCGAAAAATCAAGCATTCGTCAAAGTCCGAGAACCTTCGAAAAATCGAAAATTTGTGAAGGGGTACATATGGAAAAATTTGCGAAAAAATGAATTTTGGCCTGGGGCTCTGGAATTTATATCACTTCTTCCTTGATGCAAGAAAACATTCTCTACCAAATTACAGCCCCGGAAAATGTCGGGAAGATTGCAAAACGTGAAAGAAACCGTCTGTCGTGATTCACTCCGTGTAAGTTCACGCGACACACGACACAAGTGACATTACACGGTTAACAAAGCAATTACGCAATATCGGTATTACCAATAATTCGATGGTAAAAAGCTGGTTCCATTCTATCTGTTACACCCTGTACATCATCAACACTCATCATGTATAGGGAGACAAGCGAAGAATTGTTTTTACTATTTTTGTTGCTTCTGGCCCTTATTGGTCACTTCTGCTTGCTGCCTATTAGACTATTCATCGCAGGTGATGACAATAATCGAAAAACTTTGAATGCAGAGCGTTGCAATCGAATCTATGATGAAAAACGCGCGCTACAAGTTTTTGGATTAATAATCCATTTTGGTGGTTGATGTCTCATTCTTTGTTTCACTCTATGTTCATTTCTTTCATATCTACGCAATATGTCAAAAGTCCGATTCTTAATTCGGCCTATATATACATATATTATATCTCTCGAAGAATGTTTTTTGTTGTTCGCTTGGAAAGGGTGTGTGTGTGTAATGAGAAGTAAAATGCTATTCCCCGTAGAAAGCAAAATGTCGTTGTTTAATGCATAGTATGGTCCTTGAAACATACAGCTGGAGGCAAAATACCATATAATGAGATTAGAGACATATATATATATATATACCTCTGGACACTCTAATACTGTTAGATCTAGATACTATATAGTAATATTTCTGATGGTGATAGAGACTCAATATGCGAATGGGGAGCAGACGAATCAAATCTGACAATGAGAGACATATATAAGATCGCGCGATAGTGATTTATATAGTGAACACGATGCGCGCGGTATCGCGTTTGGATTTTGCATGATCTAATAAAATATACCAAGAGAGACACACGAGGAGAAAAAAACAAATGGGGGCGGGAAAATAGGATTACTTTGTGCTTGCATTACAAAGCAGTACACTGGACGTATACGACTCATTATTGGACCGTTTGAGCTTGTTTGCTACTTAGAACGCATACATACGCACGCACGCACGCACGTACACATGTACACATGTACATACAGTATATCCATAATAACGTAATAGGCGAAATGACTAATTACTTTGTGACTGTTGACAAAGTCAGGATTGTTGAATGGAAAGCAAAAGGCTCTGGAGAAGAATTCCTCAATCCAGTATATGTACTTAGGTGATTAGGGTGAGTAGATCCCTTCGACATATGGTAGCAGGGATAGCGATATACGTGACTGCGGCTGCGGCTGCGGCGGCGGCGGCGGCGGCGGCGGCAATAGAAAGCTTACTTATGAATACCAGTAAGCTGGTGAGCTAAAGTAACGCAGATAATAGAGATAGAGCTAATGATAAAAGGGTTAATGCTGAAGATTATCCCGCCTTCTGTTGGTGGGTCCGCCATCCGATTCTGGGTCGGAGTCAGCCTTTGAGCGATCTTTCGTATTTCTTTCTTTATAATCACGTCGATGGTGATACTGCTGAAACTGTTGTTGATGGTAGGAGGAGTGGTGCTGTTGGCGACGTTGTTGCTCCTGATACTGGTGAGGTTGGTAGTGATCTGCTTCTCGACGGTCGCGTTGTGAGATTTGAGATCTGTATTTGCGGTTACTTTCTTCCCGATATTGATTCCGGTAGCCCCGAAAGGGAAAAACTGGCCAATCTGACTGAACTACTTCCGCTTCTACACTACCATCCGGGAGGTGCGGTAAGCTGGTAGCAGAGTCAGTGTCGGATGGGTGATCAATTTTTTCATGCCGATTTTTGCCGCTCCTGTACGCAGAGGAAAATAATGAAAGCTATCGACGAAGAAGAACTGCCACTATTGAGAAGAGCGGATGCTCTCCTCCATGTGGCTAGGTCTGGTTGAAGGTGGTTTACCTGGAAAATCGGTGAAACCAGTAGCCTTGATGGCTTTGCAATGGTGGGAATTTGTGGGATGATGTTTGTTCGGCTGGGCCATTGCTAGGGGGGGCACGGTACCGTGAATTCTTGGCTTCTCGAGGCTGTGAAATATTCCCTGTGGGATTACTAGAATTACTAGGATTGCCCCCTGGTTCGCCGCCGCCACCGCCGCCGCCACCGCCGCCGCCGCCGCCGCCGCCGCCGCCGCCGCCGCCGCCACCGCTCTTCATCGAGTATGCCCTCAGCATTGCGATTTCTTTCCGCTGTTCTTCTGTTTGTCTACGCAATTGCTTAATCGATGTTTCGGCCATTCGTGAGTTTACTAGTTCCTCTGTCCGAATAGGATCCAACTGGCTATCGCGTACTTGAATCGCGACAGAATTCGAAGAGGAAGTCTTCTTCTTGGTGTTAACACCTTCCGAATGAATAGACTCTCTGTGAAGAATGAAATGCATCAGAGTCTGGCGAAAGGTGATTTCTTCCCGATATAGGCCGTCGAAGAAAATGCCTAGTGATATTATCAAGTTCAATTTAATATTACCAACATTTTCTGCTCTTCTATGACGTTGGTAAGATATTTATTCTGAGTTCTGGCCTCCTGTAAAGACGCTTTAGTGTCTTGCAAGTCCTTCTCGAGAAGTTCTATGTGCAAAGGCCTGACATTCACAGAAACTGGGCTACTCTGGAAGCAGATGCCTGATCAGCTAGGGCCTGCGCTTACATAAAAGTAAAAATGCCGTTTCGTAAGTCATGCACCAGGCGAGACTACCTTTGACTTCGCAAACCCAGTACCATTGTCTTCCGAAGATGTAGGACTGCTGAGGGTGGAATTAGATTCTTTCGCGAAAACCAATTCGAATTGGAGATCTGTAGAGTAGTAATTGAGTAATTAAGAGGGTTACTCGTCTTATCGTGTCTCATCCATCTTCTTCTTAAAGGGGTAAGCATCGCCCTCTTGCAAGAGTGGACTAATCTATGAATAACTATTAGAATTGGGAGGAATGGTTCTACCGGTACCTCGATTCTTTTGGCGCAATAGTTCGACTTCTTGATGAAGTGCTACCAGAGTTGCTCGATGCTCTTCTTGCAAAAATTTCATGTTTTGTTCCAATTGTGCTATTCGGTCCATGGCATTCGATTGTTGCTTCCTTGGTTGCGTGAGGCTTTCGCTCCTCTCGCGTAGAGTGGCCATGTCCGGCGATGACTTTTTCCCCTTGTGAGAGTAGCGGTTGGAAATTCATAGGTATAACAATCCCGCTATTATCTACAACTAATGGTTTCACCAGTATTGACTCACTTGCAAGAATGACACCGCTGGCAGATTGACCAGTACTTTCGATACCATCTCAATCCTCCAAGTTTCCAACTTGTCTCCTTTTGCTTTATTCTAAGGTGGAAAGCTCGAACCTCGAGGGCCAAAGATCTCAGAGATCTCACTTGAGAGAGAATTCTGCAACTAAAGAGAATCAGTCGGACCGATTGGTCTTGCACTCTGATCGAAGCTGTCCCGCGGTTAGATTAAAGGCCAGCGGCATAGATATTAAATGTTGCAGGCTATCAGAGGTGAACGCTGCTGCCACAGCAGCACTCAGGAAATGTACTTTCTTCTTCTTTCAGCAGGATTTTCCAAGTTTCGTCTCTTGCGCGAACGGCTTTCTCACCTAGACCGAGCGCAACACCGATACCCCCCGAGTCGCGGCTAGGGGGCGCCGAGCGGAGGGAACACCTTCGAATTAGAGGAAATTAGGATCCAAGCGAGCCAAGCCCTATTAATACAAGTTATTGCACTGTGCACCAGCGGTCTCTATACTGCGACGGCAAGAAAATTCCTCCGTTCCCTTCGAGCACAGGTGACTCTTCTATCTAAGTATGTAGTACGTAGACACGTACTGTAGAGAGAGTAATCGATGAATTGTGACCTGAGCATCCGAGGCAAAGTGAGGAGTGCGAAAGGGTGGGAGGTTGGCCGAGCCCCGAGCCCCGAGCCCCGCACCCCGCACCCTGCACGCCGCACGACGCACGACGCACGCCGCACCCCGCACCCCGAACGGTTGCTCCAGCTGCTCCAGGTAACACTAGCAAGAGCTCTTACTTAATGCGTTCCTACACTTGACCCATCTCTATCTTTCCACACCTTACTGTCCGCTATCTGCTATGTCAATAGCTAGTCGTCTTGTACTCTTGATTTCTGTTACTTACGAGAGTGGCTAAGCCTAATAATACTTGGGCGAGTAAGACGGCCGCGGCAGTTGTCACGGCACACAGCAAGGACAGCAAGGACAGCAAAGCACGCAATAACCAGCAACCACCATCCAGGAAAGTAGGATTGGCTTGGAGACTCTGCGAGTCCGCGGGGGTCGTGGAAGCAAGTGCAAGGTATGTAGTGAAAAACAGGGTTGATTCTGCGCGTGAATCTCTCTCCCCAAAGGGGAAACCTCCTTCCCACTCCCCACTCCCCACTCCCCACTCCCCACTCCTCACTCATTCTCTCGTTCGTCCGATCGGCTCGCTCCTATTCCTACCTAGGATATGCCAGCATGTATGTGCTTCTACATACTCTACATGCTGTCGGGGGTCGGGGCACAAAGCTCCGCGCGCCACTCGAGCAACAGTATACGCGCGTGACACGTTTCTACGAATACATGATCGCGCCAAGCGGATAGAATAGGCTGTCAGAAAGAAACATAAGTATTCCCGATCAAGTAACGGTAATATATAATCTAATATATATATATATCTATTACATTTTCTAAATTAACTCGATCGAAGAAAGCCGAATGGTTTAACCGCCCGACCTGCTCCCACCTTCCGCCTCCCACCCACCAAATCAATAGTTGGATAGATACGTATTTCGCTGCATATTAATACTGATATAATAGGCATAATTGAAAGCAGGCTTTGTATCGACATGGAATGAGTTGCTTGACTTTGAATTCAGTCAGTCAACTAGAAAAGACGGCAGAGCGTTGCTTATTCATACCATGGCAATAAGTTGCAGTCATTTGCAATCGGTGATTAATGTTGAAAACAGTTGGCTAACGCATTAACGGGTTCTCTGACAACTAGAGCCAAAAGGCAGTAGAATTCCAGTGATATTTTCGCCTTTGACAATTCCTGTTGTCGGGAGCGAACCCATGTGTTTTTCTGTGCGTGTGGTGGTTCGCATTCCTCTCTGGATTCCTTGTGGCACTACATATAGACATGAAAAAGTGAAAACGGCTCCCGCAAATATATGTATCTCAGGATCAATGGTACCGCCTGGATACATAGTCCGGACTTGGCATTGACCGATCGGGTACGAGGAGGACTGACATATGTACAGACACAGACCGGCAGTATGATCGGCAATCTCGGAACTCGGTGCATAAATAACAGGAGTCATATCTTCGCTTCAAAGGACCAAGCGGATAAGTTGAATCCTACTCTCAAGGTAGTTCTCTTTTGGCTTCTGTATTGTAACCGGTGGCAGTAATAACTGCGGCTCACTGCTAGGTCGATCGCTATACTATGTATGCTTGTGCGTGACTTATATCGCAGCTGATGCCTGAGACATCCTTCGAGAATATAGAAAAGCAGGTCCATCGTGAAAGGCGCAAGAAGGATGAGGAACGCGTGTGGACACGGTTCATCGAGCGAAAGATGCAGGACCTGCAACCGGATTCGCAGCGGCACCGGCAGCGGCAACAGATTCAAGCTCGAACCATCGCAGAGGTGTCAGATTTGACGAATCTCAACGAGATAAGAAGAGAGCTGGTCCTTTACTCGAAAGAGAGTGAGCTGGCGGCGGGGATTGCAGTGGGTCTGGTGGATGCCAGCATTAAAGAGAAGGAGAATTCTGAGGATTGGCCAAAGAGGGCGGATGAATTGGAGGTCAACGAAATCGAAAGTCCAAAGGTGCTGAAAGAAAAGGCGGTAAAGAAATGCCATTCGGATCCTGCGATGAGTATGCGGAGAAGAGGTTTCGCGAGGCAACTTCTCCGAGCCGTGCATACAACGGGAACGGGAACGGGAACGGGAACGGGAACGGGAACGGGCAAGAGCAAAGAAGCTTTCAGGGGGAGCGCGCGTCAGCCCCAGAGCGAAATGTACGAGGGCGCGATAAAAGACGAGAGCGACGGACGCAAAGCCGGTGGTAAAAGTGGAAGCGAGAGTGGAAGCGAGAATGGAAGTGAAATGAAAAACGGGCCGCCCATCCAGAGAATTTGCCGGCGAATACCATTGGATCAGCCAACGATTCATAGGATAGAAGGGATGCGGCAAAAAATCATCTTGATCTTGGATCAGATCTTGTATCGGTTATGCCGGATTCCAGTTCCGGACGGCGAGCACGACCTTCGGCGAAGAGAGCGCCGCTCAATGGAGTTTGCTGTAAGATTTTCAAGAAATTATTTGTACGATTTGAACAGGCTTGTTACGCGCCTGCAAAGGACGGTCGAAGCCATCGGGCGGATAAAAGCGCATTACGGCCAATCTTCCCGAGGACGGTGTAGTATCATCGACATTGAATTAACAGAGCGAGAACTTGTTGCAGCCCATCAATTATTGTTGCACGCTTTAACCGCATACTCGAACCACATACTCAGTGCTGCGCTCATCAGTCACACTGCGCGGCTAACAGAAGCGTTACTCAAGCTCATGATCGATTTGAAAGAAATTTCCGATAAGTTTCAAACCTCGGAGAATTGCCTCGGCTCAGGGGATAGCAACATTCTGCAAGTAGGATCGGTACATTACCAAGCTAATCAATCGAACCAATAGCGATCGCGGGGGCCGACTCTCTCCCTCTCTCATATATTTCAGGATAAGGAGTTGCGATGTAAATGTCAAGCTATTCTCGCAAAATTCCACGAGAACTGGACAAACAAAGCATCACAGAGCATCGCTGCTGGACAAGAGACCGTCGTCCCACTTGTTTCCGATCTAGCGCGCACTCGAACAACTTCAACTCGTGGCGGCTGCACCAATCGATTGAGAATGTACAACGTTGCCGAGCTAGCGTCAACCAAGTCTTGGAAAAAACAACAACATAGAGCACCAGGTATCATACTCGATATAAATAAGGGCTGACAAACGGCAGCGAGACTACTCTCCTCACGACCCAATAGGCATTTACCGCTCGAGGGGAAATAAGAGAGACAATTCACTCAAGAACAAGAGCAGGCGCGTCCCAGCGTCATCCTTCATATCGAAGCTTCAACGTTCCGGGCGAGATGTAAATCTTTCGCCCGGAAAAATCTTCTATACGATTAATGAAACGTCTCCGATAACTGGCCGATCAGTCGGCACGGACCAACAGCCGAGGAAAGCCGAGTTTGCCACAGTAATGGCAACAACTCTCATGTCGACAGACTCTGACCGTGTAAGAGACCCTACTTTCCCCCTACGAATCTCCCTATACCCCATACACTTAGCGGCGGGAAGGTCTGAATCTCGGCTTAACACCCTGATTTTTGGAGACTAGGCCGGTAGCAGTGTCACCGAGCCATGCTTCAACGCAAAGAATAATACAATGATGCCGGATCAATATAGCCACGGGCCTTCCAAAGAAATTCCTCTCACCAGCTCTAATGCTTCCGTTAACAGCGACGGCGATATCGTTTCGCAGAGCTATACCAACTGGCAAGTATTCATGCCCCATATTCATTTATTGCGCAGCAATACTCTTCTCCTGATAATCTCCCTTCTCCTGTTAATTCCCTAGTGGGACTGCATCACGTCAATTGAGGAAGAACGCCAAGAATACTAGGTTCCAACCAACGGTTACTAACAAGAGAGAGCAGCAGCCTCGTGTATGCGATGCCTCTTGCCAAGCGAATTGCCAATCTGATTCAACGAAAGTGAGCAAAGGCAGGACTTTTCCAAACTGTCACCGTCGTCGTCATACCTTCTACTAGTACGCACCTTTCTCTAGTATACTTGATAACAACCGCTAACTGAAAATCTCACTTCTAGCCGACACGCGCACACGACAACTATGTCGTACCAGCAGACAAGGAAAGCCCAACGGTACTGATACTATCAGCGAGAACGGAGAAGTGCTTTTCTGAATATCGCTGCTCTTACCAACAGCAACGACAATCGCGTCCGATGTACTCCAACAGCACACGGAACAAGCCGTGGGATGTCGTTTCATGGTGAGAATTCAATTGCTATTATAATCTCCGCCAAATAAAACAATAGCTTTCCCTCGCCGCAGGATTTCCGACAAGCTGGTGGAGGAATTATTGGTTCAAGTATCAGAGGAGTTGCAAATTACCTCTGTTATTCGGCAAATGTTTGAATTGGAATTCCGAGACTTTTAACCCCCACTACACGCGAAAGAAGAGTCCAGAGGGCTGGTCGCTCGAGAGTTTGCGCCCTATATATTCATTGCGACTATTATTCTGTACACAGAGAAAATAACCAGCCAAAAGTGGCCCTTAATAAAGGTCTTGTGCAAGAGATATTTCCTGCGCGATTCATCCTTGAAAACCAAATTCTCTCCTTTCTCAGGCCAATCGCCGATCTTGCTCGTCTTCTATATCTGACTACTCGTTAGATAAACCGTAGATGCGTATACCTAATTACCTAGTGCCAGCGTAGAGATGAGATGACGACTTGTAGTCTTTGGGGTAAGTACGATAGGCTTTGTTAACGGCAACAACCTATAGCGAGTGACTGAGCTTGAACGTGTTATAACAAAGAGCGTCATCTAGATAATAGAAATCTATTGTGTAACTTTCCCCCCGAAACGACCAAGAGCGATAGAGCGAGGGGGAGCGGGAGCGGGAGCGGGAGCGGGAGGGGAAGGAGAAGGAAAGAGGCTTGGAAAACCTAACCTGTCCAAAGAACGATCCGTCGCGTGACGAGGAAGTTGAGGAGTAATGGCCTTACCTCGCACGATTTTGCGGCTCTACAAAGATTTATTGCGGTACAGTGAGGCTGTCAAATTCACTGACTCCAACTATTTCCGGGCGAGAATTCGCCGGGAGTTCTTGCGTAATAAGGATTCAACGGACGGAGCGGTAATCAGTTTTCAATTGAAGGTGGGTGTAGTCTGACCTAACGTTGCAACCTACTAATTCTACGAGAGTGATCCCAGCGATCATTTGGCTCGCAAGCATAAAACAAAATGTTGTCATTTTTCTTATAGAAGGGCCAAAAGCTTCTCAACAGTCGAAGAGTAGTTTGAGTAAAGTGTCGAATGCACCTCGAATAGCCCCCTCAACAAGATAAGAAGGGTAGGTAGGGGCTGGAGTTTGGGGTTGGGGGTTGGGGGGGGGGGGTGTACTGCGTTAGCAAAGTGGGTGAGTGCGTGCGTGCGTGCGTGCGTGCGTGCGTGCGTGCTGCGACCAATTACACCAATGGCTTTGATGAAAAGTGTAAAAGCTCTGTACAGCAATGCCACCAAAATTGGCGTACCTATGACAATAGGATACTTTGAGATAGCCGTACGCCTAAAATCGTACAGAACCGAACTTGATTGGACCAAGTATCCAAAACTACACGAGGAGGAATTAGAGGAACAATTTGTACGGGGCAGTGGACCAGGCGGTCAAGCAACAAACAAAACAAGCAATGCAGTGATACTAAAACATAGGCCTAGCGGTTTGGTGGTACGATGTCACGAAACCCGAAGCCAGGCCCTCAATAGAAAACGTGCGCGCCAGATAATGTTGACGAAACTGGATAACTCCGTAAATGGTGAGAATTCCCTAGAATCTCAGAAGCGTCGGCTTCGGGAAAAGGATGAGGCCAAGGTACAGACTAAGAAGAGAAAGTTGGCGGAATTGAAAAAGAACTACCAAGAGCGCGAAGGTTTTTCAGAACCGAGCTAGTGCTGAATGATATTCATGTATCACAACACCTCCCTCCTGCACTTTAGCCCCTTTGATGAATAAAGAATGAGTCGTAGAGCAAGGCCTATGAGAGTTTCTCTAAGATTTGGAAGCACTGAATGGGTGATGACACTGTCTGTTGGACGTCTCTGGGTTGGGAAATGTCGCTCAAGGTTTTAAAGCAATGAAATAAAAGGTGAACTCGTGGTTGCTACTGTTCCATGTGAAAGTATAGCACCGAATCTTGTTAGATTGCATTCTCATTTTAATGAAAAATTCGTATATTCAATCATTCTCTCTGTTTGTCTTGTTAGCCGAAATCAAAAGGCTTACATTGTTTACCGTTCGAAACATAGTTAGGTGGACCCGAGCATAAAAATTATGTCTGTACAACATCGCCTATACTCTCGACGCTCGCTATCGTAAGAAAACATATGCATGTGGGTGTGGGTGTGGGTGTGTGTGTGTGTGTGTATGTGTATATAATTACATTACAGTATTATTGTACTAGCAACATTCTGCCCGCTAAGAAATTCGAGCGTACCGCTTCCATTTCGTGGTGTGGATATACATAGGCTAGTGTATGTATACACACACTGTTTGATGTAAAAGCGCCTCGAAGGACTAATTAGGGGAGGAGAATAGTGTGTACAAAACCGAAAAGAAAGGCACATCCTACGTTCTACATCGAGTACAACATCTATCACAATGAAAACACAAATAAACAGGAGGATGCATTAGTTTTATTTGAGCAGGGGGGCTCAGTGAACGCATTAAGAGACAACAGAATAAATCCGTGTGCGCTTTTAGCCAATGACTGACGACATCAGACGATGGTTGAGAATGGTGTATATATCTAAATGTTGCGAAACGAGAGCTAGTCGAGCAGATTGTCGCCGGGCCCCTATACGTATATGTATGCCATACAGACGTTAGAGACTGACTATCCTATTTGCACAAATAACACTTTATACAAAATGTACAGAGACTGGAAGGCCTTCTTTGCACAAGTATGCCAGAGTACCAGTATACAGAGAAAGTATTTCAAAATACTCGAAACTGACAATCGGATTGCAAACATTACCGGAAGTTTTTCTAACTTCCCTTGAGCAATCTGCCGAATTGTCCACGGTTCACGGAGGTCTTCAACCGTTTCTTCGGCGGTGGATTACTCGAGCGGGGTGAACTCGAACTCCTTAGACGCCTATTACTCGCAACAGTCACCGAAAGTATACCGTGGTCTACGTCGACTTGCTCGTCGATTTTCATCATACGCACCACAGGCTGAAAGTCAATGCTGGATCGCCTGTGTTCGAGCTCCGAAGAAGATACCAAACGCGAACTGATACGCTCCGAGAGTGGCGTATCGATCTCGGTCTCTTGCACCCCCGTACCCGTTGTTACCACCTCGCCTCGTTGCTTGGAGCTTTTCGTGTTAGCGAGCTGCTGCTTTCCATAACTCATGCTTAAATACGAGTCTTTCTTACAGTTCTCATTCTCGAAAACCGTATCGGGCGCACATCGTATACTGTCCTTTCGTGCACGTTTTTTCGGGGAATGAATCCGCCGCTTCCTCGAGGTCACTCTGTTGTTTCTCTTGTACACGGCACCGGCGGTGTGCCTCTCAATCTCACAGTCCGGTACAGCTGTGCTTCCTGCATGAACCCCCTGATCACAATCGCTTGCTTCACACTTTTCAAGTTCATGATGAATATCGTGCACATCCGATGATGATGTGTTGTCGCGGTGTCGCTTTCTTATCGGCATTTTCGTGGTGGGCCGGCGCTGTTGGTTTTCGTGATTCTCGTGATTCTCGTCGTTACCGAGCTCGTATTCGGGAACCTCGGCTATTTTCACGTCGACGCCATTTCTATGAACATTGTAGTCTTTGCTCGGCGCAGCGTCCCGTTCAGTCAGGGGGCCGCCGCCGCCCCCGCCGCCGCCGCCGCCGCCGCCACCAACACCACCACCACCTGCTTCACGCATTTCCTGACCTACACCGCTCGACCGTACTGAAATCGACGAGGAGCTTGGACCCTCGTCGCAACAAGCCACGGCAGTCTCGCTCTTGTATTCACTTTGGAGCCGCGTCTCATTTTCCTCGTTACTGTCGGAACGGACTGTTGGAGGTGGGGGTGGAGCGTGAGCCGTCGCAGTAGTAGTAGCGACGACAATTGTTGGGAAACCTGGATCGACATCAGCCTTATTTTCAGTCTTGTTCTGCGATTCCGCCGCCGGCCCTTTGTTATACTTGTTAGACAGTCCTCCCTTCTCGGATGTACTATCCTTATCATGAGAAAGGTGCTGTTGTGGCTCATTGTCGAGTTTCCGACGCGTGTCCGACATCTGAGCAAACGTCAAGTCTCGTGTATGCGAGGAGAAAGCCTTCGGCGGAAAAACCAGACTGAAATCGTTCGCTGATAGTTTCATCATTGTGTTGGGTATTCTCAAAGTTTCGGCACTCTCGTTACTATCGCACTGCTGTGAATTCTTTAAGCGCGCGTCCTTCTCATCCTGATTAGCACGCTCAGCCTCGACTTCACTCGGAGATTTGTTATGGTGGAGCTTCCGCTTCAATTTAATACCGGGCCAACCAGTTCTATTCTTTCGTTTCTTGCGTCGCTTTAGCGGCGATTCCGAGTTTCCTTCGCCGCACTCGGAACTTGCGCAGGAAGAATTTTCCAAGCAATTGACAATGTCGTGGCAGTTGTCGAGCAACTCCAACAAATTGGAGGGTGGGCCTCGTGGTGGTATACCAGCAGCACCGTATAAATTTGCCTCGGTGTACACACTCTCTGCTTCAATTCTGACTGAATCAAGTAAGTCGGATGCATCCTTGGCATCGAGCATCTCATCAATGGTCCGCGCCATCTCCCTCAATTCCCCGATAGCTTCGGACTTGACACGAATATCTTTAAAGAGCGTGGGGGTCTTGGGCCATGCGCCAATTGACTCATTCTCATCTATAGTGTATAGGCTCGAAACTGGCTGTTGGCACTGGTGTTGCTGTTGTTGTTGCTCCTTTTTTCTGATGATTGTTGACATGATTGCAAGGGTTGAAGCGTGGCATCGTGGACTCTTTCTCGGCGATCGACCGATAGAGCCAACAATGCGACCGCGCCCTTTCCTTTTGACTTCGACTCTGCTTTGACATCTTGACAATATCTCGTGAAAGTTTTCGATTTCGTAGGGTAAGAGGAAAGGTTTCCGAAGATCGGACTCGCTGAAGTAGTGCCAGTACTCTGCTCCTTGGTCTTGGCGTTGGTAAGTCTGATACCACGGTTCGGAGCGCGGGACAGCTTCGAAAGAAAATTGTAATTTCTCCACTTCAGCCGACGGTTTGGACGGATAAACTTTCTCCGGCGGGTCCGCGAGTGCTTGTTTCGCAGGGCGTCCCAGCCTTGGCATCTTCTTTACCGCTTCGCCAGGGTTTAATAAATCGCCACCAGGCGACGCATTAATTTCGTGCTCGCGGCTTTTTAAATCGGCCAGCGTACCTTGATACCGCAATCTACTGCCAGGTGTTTCGAATTTATAATAGTCAGTATTATCTTTGATGAGTGCTTCGGCTTGGGTACGTCTTCGCTTTCTGGCGCGGCCCAGACTTCCCAAGGAATCCTGCGAATCATCCTCATTCATAGCAACTTCCGACTTAACCGGTGAGGTAACGCCGGCCGCGGTAAGGCTGCTAGTGTGATTGCTAGCGACAAGGGTAGGGCTCGCATCAGGCACAGAACTCGAAAAGATAGAACTCCCCGAGCCCTCAGGCTCGCTCTGTTCAGTGTCCCGCGGCAAGACACTGCTTTGCTCCTCATCGCTGCTCTCACTCGAGTTATCCCGCTTTTGCTCGCCGAACATAAATGATTCCGCTTCATCGCTCAACAAAGATAGTTCGGACTTTCTCACGCGCTTAAATCTCACTACGACCGGCTTCTCGCTGGAAGGTGCCTCTTTCTTTTCTTCGTCGGCCACGACGTCTTTCGATATTGAGCACGCCACAGTACTGGTGCCACTTGGCAATACGCTGGAGCGCAGTTTGCTACCCAAGACTTCGACCTTATAGTAGGCGCGATTGTCCTCGATCAAACGTTCTTCCACGGATAATCGATGCCGAGCCCTCGTCCCGTTCCTTCCACCTCGCCTGCTCCATTTTGTAGATTTTCCACCGTTCCTTTGCGCCTCTTGTTTCTCCTTATTCTTGTCAGCGCACTCTTCGTTCGTAGCTGCTCGCGCCGTTCCATCCTTGTCCCTGTTGCCAGCATCCTTATCGGAGAACTGGTCCTTTTCAATGTACATCTTGCTGCTGCTATCCACGCCCCTCTCCTGGCCCTCCACTTCACCGTTTGGTGGAGTTTTTTCGCTGGAACAACCATTGCAAAGAATGCTGCTGCAGGGAAGAGATCCGGCTTGTTGGTGACCCTCCTGACTCTGAAGCCTGAACAACTTCTCCGTGGTTGCACCGACCAGTAGCAGTGACGCAGACGCCGCCTCTTCGGGCGTTACACTTTTGCAGTTCCTGGCACGTGTGTACTCGTAAACGCTGCTCTGATTCAAAGGATCATTGCGACTACCCTCGGCTGCTATAACACCATTTATCCTCGCATTAACTTTGCCGTTTTCGATCTGTTGCTCCTGCCGCCTGTTATCCACTGGATGATCGTAGAGAGGTGTTGCCTGTTCTCGCGGTCGTATTATCGACTTCACATGACTCACGACAAGACCCTCGGGCTTTCTCTTGGCGCACGTGCTCGTGTCGACTCCCTTCTCACTGGGCGCTTCGCTCTTTCGTGTTAGGTCTGCAGCAATTGAATAAGGTTCCTCCTTCAAATTTGCAAACTCATTTGCCGACTCTCCCTGTAAAAATGTATTGGTATCCGAATGATCCTCCTCCTCGATCCAAATCGTTCCTTTCGCACGCTTCTTCACTGTGAACCCTTCAAATTTGTCGTAGAACTTGTCCGATTTCTCGAGTTCGTGCCATGGACTTCCCTTCGATCTCAATAGGTGGCCGCTTTCATGTTTCATGCGAGTTCGTAAATTGTGGGGCTGCCCACTTAGCCTGGATTCGAAATTTCTCCGACTCCCATTGCACTGCACCATCTTAATTTCCCTGCTGACACTGTAGTTGTCCAAGGATTTAGTATCTCGTATGCCCTTGCTCTCCGCTACTATTTCATCAAGTCCATGATGATCCTCGGGGAAGAGGCTGCAATTCCTCCTGTGGTGCAATCAAAGTATTCCAGCATCAGTCCAATATTGTAAGGAGCAATTCATTTAATCGGACTATCGTCGAGATTGGTTAGTTAGTCTCTATTTTGGAGAACTTACTCGATAGCCTGTGTGCGATTCAATTTGAGAAATGCCTCTACATTCGCACCAGCATTAATTAGTCTGTCGAGGGAAAGGAAGTTATCATCGTTCCGCACAAAAGTCAAGTGTTGATCACTTTGTACATGTTTGCTTAAGTCTCGATATTCCGTGCGACATATTTCACAGTAACCAGAAGTCAAATGTTCAGTTCTCCGTGCCCGGGTTGTCGTCGTTCGCTGACGTCGGGTCATGTCTTTCTGCTGCCAAGTAAAGATCTATAGAAAGTGAATGATATCCCAGAGAGCATATCAGAGTTATCAAGAGAATTCATTAATTACCTGTCCCCTACTCGCGAGATCAAGCACCTCTCGTCGATTCTCTTTAATGTCGCGCCTTTTCGTTTCTTTACAGCACTCGAACGCTTCTCGCTTTTTAGTATCAAACGGACAGAAACCTGGCTCACCGTAGAGATTAAGTTTCGGCCAAGTAGACAATTCAAAAAATACTGGTCTGGTATTCCTATTAACAGTGCAGTGAAGCCAACTAACGTTCCGATGCGTCTCAATCGTTAACGGGGAGAAATCAATGAAACATACCGGTGGTAGGACTCAAACTTAAGGAATGGACCTTTCAGGTGTCTGATCTTGGTGTCTTTTGCCGAGATACTTGCATCGACCAACTGCTTCCTAGATTGGGAGCGTTCGGTAACTTTGATAGAGGCGCTTATCTTGTCCAACCAGGCTTGCAGTTTTTCGACGGCCCAAATCGGAATACCCCACGCTTGGGCGTTATCCAGTGGATCCACGGAATATTGTTGCGGCTGTATCAGAGCACGTTCCAGCATTGCATCCACGCGCGATTTCTACCAAAGCAAACAACTTTCATTAGCAAATTCTTCCCGCAAATCACCGATGACTATGCTCACCGGCTACCTCCTTCTTCAGCTTATATACTTACGGATCTTTGGGCAGTCGAACCGCGCAGATTTGTAGAATTCGAGAGAGGGCATTCTGAACTAAAGAACGGTATCGGGGGAGTCTGAGTGGGTGTCGCAACTTCTATACTCCTCAGCGAGGGGAAACCCCCGCTGCCACCACTGGTGAAACCCCATTTACGTCTCTCTGAATTCAGGCAACCCGTTTTATCTACCCTGTCGCTCGCCACTAAGCTCACACCTCGGACCAAAAATACTTGGATACTCTGAAAGAACAATGACACAAAAATGCACCTCTATCGCCCGACTCCACATGATCTCTGCGCTGTGTCTTATGGTAAACCAAGAGAAGTTCCGCTAACAGCCCTACAAAAGCAGCAATATAACGACAATGCTGAAACTAGACACACGCGCGCGCGCCCATTTAATAGAGTATAAGTAAACTGTCACACTCGTATCTCAAATATTAGGACAGCAACCAGATCTATCCTCCTCTTACAATATTATTATAGAACCAGCCAACGCAGAAGAATTCCTCTCTGAACAGTCGATCCCAGTTGTGCGTTCGCTTCAGTCACAGCAATGTCAATTACATTGGAGTAAGAAAATACGAATGAAACATGCGCGTAGTTTGAGATTTCAACTGGAGAAGGTATAATAGTGAGTGTCTCTTGTTCTTGATACGGTAAAACAAGACGGGCAACAAGGAGGAAAGGAACGATGGATGGATGGATAGATGAATGGATGGATAAAGAGTGAGTGAGTGAGTGAGTGAGTGAGTGAGTGAGTGAGTGGGGAGAGAAAAAGAAAGAGAGAGCAAGAAGTTCATCCATACACAAGCGAAACAAGCAAGACTGCCTTGTCAAAGGCACGTAACGAAATGTTGATAAAAAGAACCGGTGGGATAGCTGTACGGGGAGAGTGGTGATAGCGGTGATGATAACTGCTGCGGTACTAACAATAATAGCGGTAACAGCAGTGGAGCCAGTGTTATGGGAAAGGGCGCACCTTCTCCTCGAAAGTGAGGGAATGCACTGGCCTTTGTGCAAAATCGACGGCTTCTCACGCAAGAGGTCTAGATTGACACCAAGGTAATGTGTAATCATGAAGAGAGAAAAGCGGGCAGAAGGCCGCCAGTCTGAGGACGCGCGAACGCGGCGGAAGATCGTTGATCGCGGGGGAGAACTGTCACACACAAAATGGCCATTTGCCGTTAACAGCTTGGCAGAGAAGCCTGGAGGCGGCGCTTTACTTCCCTCGGCACATTCACCAACGGAGAGCACAATCAATTCACGATTAACCGGCATTTATTTGATACTTGCCGAACCCGTCCGCCATAATTTTTGTCATCCTTTTCTCAAAATCACCAATCGCACACACGCACAAACGATCTTGACTCGTTAATCGCATTCTTCGCTATTTCGCAATCCGCACTTAAGATGGCGCAGCCGACCCGGTTTCTCAGCGACTGTTTGTCAACAAAATAACCTGATACTGGTATGCCGCTCTGTTTTAAAGTAGTCAAACTTGATAAAACTCTGCACCGCCGTGCCCCGCACCGCCCCACCCCACCTCACCCACTCCTCTTTATCGCTCTCTTTAGCCATAGGTCTATACGGCTCCCTTGCACATAGATCCCAGGGAAAATCTCTTCCTTCAAAGAAATCTAAACTAATTACTACCGGATTAGGAAAGCATGCTTCGTCTTCTTTCTAGCAACAGCCAACAAATGAAAGAGGCCACGTACAATTTGAGCATTACTGCTCTATCCCAGGACAAAGAATGACATTGAATTTTTACTTACGCCACCCAAGTCCTTAATCCTTGTTTCAATCTTTGCAGCAGTCGTATGATTCTTTAGATCCAAGTAAAATGACTTTTTCTCCAGTGGTTTAGGACCCCTTTGTATTCGTAAATCTATCGGAGCAGTAGAAAAGAAAGAGTTGTATCGAGGAGAAGCCGGAAAATTCTGTGATACCCTCCCTTGTTTTATAGCCTAGGGCCTAGGTATTAGACTACTCCAGGTCCATCTACCCTAATTTTCACACGGCCATGGACTAGTCGCTAAAAAGCTTGGCAATTTCTATCCTTTTGCTGTCTGATAGTGAGACAACTCGATCAACAACTGCACGCATCAATGTGCATAGCGACTACTGAATGTGCATACAGAAATTAGCAAATTCTTCGCTATTTGCCAATGGCAGGAATGATTAGCACTTTTTCTAATATAGTCTAGTGGATAATGAAGCATTCGAAAATACTTGATTTACTTACTCGAACTTTTGTCCCATTTTATGTTTTCCCTTGGAGGCTGCTCGTGCCTCTCTTCGCGCTGCTGCTGCTGCTGCTGCTGTTGGGTCTTAGACGGTGATACCATTCCTAAGCTATACACTTTTGGGACAGTGATGAAATGATTTCTCCACTGTATATAGCGTTCCTCCATTCGCTTCCCATCCTCACTAATCCTTACGAATGACTTATATGTTTCTTGACACTGATTTGACACCGCGGAGATCACGGATATGTTGATACAATTAGTAACTTCTATCTCGCATTTCTACGCATACTAAAATACACACCATGCACACATAAGCATGAACATCGCCCTCCGAACGCTTCCAACTGCTTCCAACCCTCCAAATGTTCTCAACTCCTCCGAGATGCTCCGAAACACTCCGAACTCCTCCGAACTCCTCCGAACTCGCTTCGGCCTTCGGAGCTTCGGACAAAGCGAATCGTACCAACACCCTCAGCAAAATCTGGTCAATTGCCATGATAAAGGAACGAGCCAGACACAAATTTTGGGTCATTTTTTCCTATACAAGAAGACGCAAAATACATTCCTCATTGGAATCAGTGAGCTGTTGCGCCGTGCGCGCACACATAAGAGAGAGAAATAGCTACTAAGGTTTGCAAGATGGTATCAGCTGTTCATTGGTGGAAAAATGGTTTTATTAAGTTTGGCTAAGAAAAAGCTTTGTTCTGGAAAAATAAGGAAGAATAATTGAGCGTCAGTGATTGGTAACTGTTTCATCAAATATTCCATAAGCCTCTTGATTGGATGGTGCAGTTAGAGGCTTCCTTTTGCGTTGACGGATCAGGTTTATTAAGTAGAGTATCGTCAATGGTATTGGGCTCATAATCGCGACTGATACTGGAATAACTGTAAGAGTGTTAGATTTTTAGGGAATAATGAAAAGATTTCTTGAACCGGTAAGCAAGTTCATTGGCGGTTTTCAGTGGTAGTTCTCTATTGGCAGTAGCCCGGTAGACCCTAGCAGGCTTACCAGTGGATATATCGGCAGCAGGTGCTTGCAAAGCAAATCTCAATAGAAATATAGCGATTCCTGTATTCTGTATACCAGTCTCTATTGAGATTGCTATTATATCGGGACACGGCTGTCCAAAGAGAAAGGCGACTAACCAGCCGACTGCAAAGCCAAGCCAGGGTAAAGCTAAGCCTGCTATTACGATCTAAAAGAGGATGTTCTTATTCATTATTAGACTGATCCAATTATCCTCTGGTATTTACCTTAAAGACATACCTGAGCAGAGAATAACTGGAAGAGGTAAATGTTTGTGGCAATTGCAAAGAGGATAATGAAAGCAATTAGGAAAAAGGAAAAAGGTTTCAATATTCTAGCTAATAGTTTTGATAGCTTCGGCATCTTCTTTTGTATAACGAAACCAGTAGCTAGTGGAATTATTAGTGCTACCACGAGCATTGCAACTCGTTGGTAAGGTGTTGGGATTTTGCCATGCGCGAATATGTGCTGACCCAATGTAAGGATCCAAAATGGTATTGTACCTATGGGATAACGGGAAATCGGTGACAACGAGAGGAATAATGCCAAGCATTTCTCGCTTTCTTAGTTCTTATGACGAACGTCGATAGGACACCAATTACCAAATGCAGCAACTGTATACCAGGTTGTCATGGTCACCGAGAGATTAAGATTTCCTCCGAGTAAGACCGTCCAAAGGTTGGACGCGCCTCCACTTGGGCTTATTCCTGTGAAGAAAAGTCCCATTTGCATCGCTGGTTGTTCAGGAAATAGGATTTGCCCTATAGCATAGCTCAGCTAAAAATAGCAACAAATAAGATCTACACTGACAGGTCCGTGCGTCTGACAGATTTGTGAGCTTCGGCACATTGAAAACTTTTCCTAAATCAATAACGAAATTGAAATCGCCAAGTTACCAGAGGCATGGTGCCACATTGACACACGAATCCGATTGCGAGCCCTACTGGTCTTGTCAACATAGAACGGCATTTCTTCCAGTCTATGGCACAGCCAAAATTGATATAAAAGATTGAAACAAGAATGGCAACACTTATGGTAAAAGTGGTGTCGATCCAGCGTTCTTCTCGTATCACCACAATTTCAAGGGACCCCACCTGCGACTGGCCTAACTAAATTATGAAAGCAAGGAAATCACTGCTTTACAGTCTAGTTATTATCAGCAATCGGTAGCCCCCCCCTCTGACTCTCTCTCTCCCCCTCAATCACACCTCTTGTCTTACCTCTGTTTGGTCAATATATATAGACGCTTTCGTACTTCCTAATAATACGCCTGTTATATTAAGCTGCCCATAATAAGCTCTTTCAACCTGTTGAATACAGTTTGCCTCGAGCTTTGCAATAGTATCGTCGCATCGAGTCTTTACAGCGAGATTGCCAATCGACCAAGAGACATTTTCGCTTGCTTTAACGACAAATGGAATTGATATCATTTCATTCATATGTAGTAGAACAGTATCGTTCTGGATCTCCATGGACCAGGATCCCGCATTAACCGGGCAATATGGAAGCAACTGTGCAATCACTACAAACGCTATTAGCGTACTAAACATCTTCGATTTATGCATCTTCTGAAATTCGGTAAAACTCTAGTGAGTGTTTCTTTGGGCTCTCGAGCATTAGATACTTACGTACGTTATTCCAAGAGCATGCATATGTAGATATATATGTAGATATTCACTGTGGCTTTCCTCCAATAGAAAGTTGGGATTGACAGATTGGACTAGATCCGTGAATGGGAGTGACGCCGATGTTTCCGTATCATGTTCAGATGTGGGAATACTTTGACTTGGTCGATGCGACTATCTATCGCGCTCTATCTGCTCCGCGGCTAATACAGCACTGTCACGATCTGAATTCCAAGAATGCGAGAAGAGAAATGTCGGCTTGCAAGGAAGTGCGATAGGGGTAGGAGGAGGAGGAGGAGGAGGAGGAGGAGGTGGATACGTGGTGAATGTGTGTACATCTTACGAATGTACACATGCTTACGCGCGTACGATTAAAAAGCAATAAAATTATTGGCATAATAAGATAGGAAAGCAATGCTTTATTGTAGCCAGGATTATAAATGAAAGAATTGGTTGGAGGAAATCTTGGGAAAACTATTCCTCTGTTACTAGAGGTCGATTTTTATTTTTAGCAAGTGTATAGAAAACATTCTCAGGCGTTCTTCCTTTTCTTTTTTTCATGCTTTAGCGATAGTTTCCTATGACGTTCTTCGCGGGATTTTGTTCGTTTCTTCTTGCGATGCTCATATTCACTTTCCCTGCTTGAGGAAGAAATTGTACTCGCCGAACGTGGGAAGGACTCGGCGGTTTCACTTGCGGAACTTGAAGGACAACTCTCCACTCGATTCTCTTTCTTGTCGTGCTTTTCCTTTTCCCTCGAGACATGATATCTGCTGCCTTTCTCACGAGTTCTGTCGGTTCTTCTGGCACAACTGTCGTCCTGGAAGCCGGCTGTTTTACGTCTATCAAAACTTGTATCAGCAGCACTTGACTCCTGGCGGTAATTTCTGTTCCTATCTTGGTGCCGGTCGGAACATCTTTCGTACCTGAATGCACGTTCTTTATCTCTCCTTGTATTAGATTGGTAAGATTCCTTATATCTATTTCGACGCTTAACTTCTTTCCGGCTCTCCCGCTCAAGGGAACATCTTCTTCCATCACGGGAGTGATCTATCTCGATCTTCTTGTTACCTTCTTTCCTGCGTTCAAATTTTCTGTGTTCCCCGCGACCTTCAATCCGCCCTCTCCGCAAGTCGGCAACTCCGTGAATCTCCTTGATATTCAACTCCTTTCCCTTCTCATCGAAATATTTAATTCCTTTTCCCTTGCCCCTCCAGCGCATTTTCGCCACAGATTGTGAGAAATCTACATGAATACGTCGATCATCGATCAAGACATTGTCCATCTTGAAGTAGGCTTCCTCGCAGCTTTTACGGTCGGCAAATTCTATAAAAGCATACTGAAGGGAGTCTCCAGTTTGTCGGTCTCTTATTACCTCGCATCTAAATGTAAGTATGTAAGTATAAAGTATAAAGTCATAAGGTCAGTGGCATAAGCATTCATTGTGCCTGCCTGTGGATTGAAAAAGTAGATCTACGGGCCATGCTCCGGTACTAGAATGAATCTTACCCTATAATCTGGCCGAAACGGCTAAATATAATTTCGAGATCATCATCCGTTGTTACAGGATTTAATTTGCAAACAAACAAAACATTTTCGGGTGGTGCCATATCCGCATCTGGAATATCGCCTACTATCTCAAGGATAGTAGCCCTAGCTTTCGCTTCTTTCTCCTTTTGCATTTCAGTAATTTCCTCCGCCGTCATACCAGCCGTGTCATCAATTATTTCATCCGCCCCTATTCTGTCGCTCTGTAACACCCAACATTATTGGTTGCAGCATAACTATTACTCTTAGCGGGGAAATAATTAGAAATACCATGAGTGCTTCTTTGGTAGGTTTGGGACTTTGATCCGGGATGGCAAGGCCCCTTGGATCTTCGAAAGGATCTTCTAAAATGACTGTGTGAGAAATACGGATGTCTTGATACGGCCTATGTTCTCCGTCGCAGATAGTTTCATTAAACTTTAACACAATGTCCAAGCCCTCTGCTATTTCCCCAAAGACACAATGCTCTCCGTCCAATGACTGGAGGTGCGGAGCGAGCGTAATAAAGAATTGAGAGCCCAGCATATTATTGCCACAGTTGACCATCGATAGTAGTCCGCTCTTATCATGTTTAATTTTTGGCATTTGTTCGCCTTCGTAATATCTTGCTTCATCGCCTAACACTATTCCGTAGACACTTTCTCCACCTCGCCCAGTGCCCGTTGGATCACCCGCCTGAGCAATGAAGTTGCTCTGAACAGTGTGGAATAAATTCCAGTTGTAGTACTTCACTTTGCACAATTTGAGGAAATTTCGGCACGCTGGAAAAATGATGCGCCATTCTTGAGAGCTCTTTCCTGCCTCTCCTGCTAATACACTTAACCTTAGAGTCATACTTACTTTGCGGCCGCTCATCAGTATACAAGTCGACCGTAAAGTCCCCTATGGTAGTTTCAATTACAACCGCCATTATTCACAACTATTCATACATTACTGCCCAACTTCTCTTGGTTTTGCCTTTATTCTTCTTTCTTCTTTATATACACACATACACGCATATAAATATATAAAACAGTCTCAATCGGACATCAGACTGAAATAACCAAAGACGGCCATTTACACACGCTTCCCACTCTTCCCACCCTGGTCGCTATGCTCGCTATGGTGGTCACTGTCATCGTTCCCACAGTCCGCACGGTTCACACTGGTCCACACTGGTTCACACTGTCCACCGTTGGCAGCAAGATGTAACAAATAATCATTCGATCATATGTTTCGTGGTTCCGATCAATTCGGATTAAACGCACTTTTATATACATAATATTAATATTATTATTGCTGGCTTGGGCTGGTTGCATAGTTATCACGATGAATACACCGCGCGATTATCGTGTGTTAATTGCAGAGCAGTTGATAGACACACACAAGATAGGATTAATAAAAGATATAGTCAAATTTAGGGGTTATTTTTTATTCTACATAGATATAGATATATATAGCAAGATTCCAACGTGACCTGCGCGACCAGCGCGCATACATTAATTATGGTGGGAGATTTTTAATACTAAGTAGCATAGGGAAGGAGCAATAAAATGAGGATGAGATAATTTATATAATAATCTGCAAGTGTAATATAATTTGATGAATTAGAAATGTTGCTGAACAACAGCATCATCCCCCTTACGATGACTCTTTGGAAGGATAGAGTTGACGTGTTCTAATTTGTGTTTGTAATAGCCAGGCAAGAGAGAGTTTAGAACCATGTGGGTAATGGCGGCAGTGAAGCCCCAAATTCGGTGTTTCCCGGCCAAATAGACGGGCAATGAATAACCGTCGCGAAATTGAGTAAATCGACATTGCGAGAGGTCGCAAAGTTTTGTCAAGCTGACGACGAAAGCTTCCTCAACTTCGTCAGGATTTAGTTGTAGCTTCGATGGCTCCACTAGGCCAATGTAGCCGATGATCGGCATCACGTTAACATTCTTTTTACCGATCAAATTGCCAGATGTCCAAATTTCAATAGTATCCTTTGGTATTTTTAGTTCCTCCCAAGTCTCGCGCAATGCGGTGTCCACAAGATTACGATCAGACTTGTCGTACATTCCACCGGGAAAGGACACTTGACCTCTATTCACGCTTAACTTTAGAGACCTCAGCGTATATAATATACCGATTTCATCGTTACAGAGACACAATGGAACTAGAACGCCCGCTTGATTTACATCGCTCCGAAGGGACTTGGGTGTTCTATATCGTTGAAATCTTTCAAGGAAGGATTTTCGGTTTTCCTCGCTGAGCACTTCTTCTGGTCGGAGAAGTTGGGTGGTACCGGTAGGACCGGTGGGACTTTGCGCGCTCTCTCCATGCCGTCCGTGGAGCGAGTTTGCTGGCTTGATTGAAAAAAGAAAACATGTTCCAGCTGAACAGTGGCCACCAATATTTAGTCGCACCAACATTCTCCAGTCCGCATTCTTACAGTTCGGTGTGGCGGGCGTTTTACAAGACTTATATTATTTTTACACTCATCCGAGTCATTCAAATATAAGCGCTGTTGTAAGCGCAAATCTAAGCGTACTATATCTACATCCATTTTATCAACATAAGTATCTACTATTGCGTATATGTAACAACATAAATTAAATAGGTGGACATGTAAGTATACGCAGTTTGCAAATGCTACGCGTTGGCTCTGGGGCGCATCTTCATTCGTCCTATTATGTTGTGCGGACGATATTAGATATATAGGATATGTAACCGCGCATATCTACATAACTACACTATCGCCAGATAAAGCAGGGTTTGCGTAAGCATGCTCTTTCACATCAGATGTACGTATACGTGTACTCACAATTTCGCGCAGCGTACGGCGTGCCAGTCTAGAGAGACAGAACATTGATGTAGTCATGAAGAAATCGTTACGGAGGGTCAATCTTTTTACGCCCTCTCCGACTGCTGTACGATATAAATGCCTTTAATCCAATAATATGGCTTGATGAGTATAACTCTCACGTCTGGCAGATATGCTGCTGCTGGGCTCTGGTAATTTGTAGAAGGAGAAAACGTGGCCGCCGCGCCGCGCCGTTGAGCGCCACGCACTAGTGCGGTAAGCGGTTAGAGTGTGCGGCGTACAGCTCTTCGCGAAATTGCTGTGCCAAGTCCCTGGTACAAGCGTGACAGTCACTTTCCGGAAGTATCAATCGCGGCATATCCGATGCCATGACCTTCGCGCAAAAGTAGATAACATCATACGGATGTATCTATATCATATATGCATATAGATATATGCATATATATATATATATATATGTCTTACTGCTTTCATACTACTACATTATTTACTGCATTTCGTCCAGCCACCGCATAACTTGTACATATCTATGTATTAGGTACACCCTGCGATAACTATTAAAACGCGCGTAAGTCGATTGAAGCCCAACTCGCGATTCCTAGCGCGCGAGCTTTCAACAGGGGCTGAAAATGGTTTCCGGTTTCTCTTGAACGATGCGTATTGCATCTACTAGTATGTACTTATGTAGATATTATTATAGTGTACCTATGCTGAACATAGGGAGCTAGAGTATAGTACGTAGAGTATAGGCAGCGTTAATATATGGAATGAGGTACAAAGTTTAATGTTAGACTGGCGGCCCGACGTCGCACGCTGCTAACGTACACTTATTGAGACTCTCATACCAATGATAATTAGATTATGACAGAAAGTGGCTGCCTGTCCACTTCGCTCCTCCCCGAGAGCGTCAAGCGGCCTCTTGGCGCCGCTGCCCCCGTTGCTCACTTCTCTTAGTCTCTTTCGTACACTGCATACTTTTATTAAATCGTCATACGTATACAGCCCACTGGATTTACGCTCGAGTTCAAATAATCAGCTATCCAGTATTATGTAACTGCTGTCTGATATGTACTGGCGAGTGTTCTTGCCTTCTACCAGACAGCCAGAGATCCGAGTTTAGTCCTTAGTAACTTACTCTACATCTATTTATTTATGCTCACTTTTCAACATATATGTTGGTAAATTTAATCAGGTTTTATCAAAGGCTACTACCTTGAATGTAGATTTTGATCGGCAAACAGTTAATAACGAAGCACAGGACGCCGGTCGCCTGTAATACATATAGTATGTACTTACTTACTTACGTCTGGACATACATTCATGCATACGAACGGTGCCAGCAGCACCTGCTCCTCTTATTCCGAGTGGCGCTCAAACTGAAAAACAGGAAGTAAAGCGAAGCGAAGGGAAGCTAAGTAAGGTTTTAACTGATGAGATCTTTTGAAAAACTCGGGAAACACTCTTATTATGGAGTACGTAAGTACGTATCTACTATATTGGATAACGTTTGCATGCTCAAGTCACTCCCAAATAGCTACGCTGATTCAGTGTATCGTTGATAGGAATGCAAACGATACGAATCAGCAATCTATCGTTTAACTTAGGCAACCGTTTCCTTCCCTCATTTTGCATATCTCAGCACCCATCTTATTCTCCTTTATGCACACCAGAAGAATGCATTATGTAGAAATGGTCCTGCTATATCTTCCCGAAATATCGACATAACTATAACGTACATAATCTCATCCGTGACGGCCGTAAATACTATTGACGATTTCAAAATGGCCCTTACGAAACCTGGTAACAAAATATACTATACTATATGTATAGATCTATGTCCGTACACACTATTGTCACTCTGGGCGGACACTTTTGCAGTCTCGGGTCTAACTCTTGCCAGAGCAGTGGCAGAAATACCGGAATTGTACCGAAAACACATGGAAAACCGATCCTGAAAATTTTAGTTTTGAGGTTTTTTCCATGTTTTTCACACTTCCCGACATTTTCCGGGGCTGTCATTTGGTAGGGAATGTTTTCTTGCATCAAGGAAGAAGTCATATAAATTCCAGAGCCCTAGCTCAAAATTCATTTTTTCGCAAATTTTTCCATATGTACCCCTTCACAAATTTTCGATTTTTCGAAGGTTCTGGGACTTTGACGAACGCTTGATATTTCGATTGTTTGAGTATTAAGACGGATAGAAAACATGAAACTAGTGGTCAAAGTGCCGGAATTGTATCGAAAACGCATAGAGAACCAATCCTGAATAATTCATTTTCGTCTAATTCCGACGGTTTTTCGCATGTTTTTCATACTTCCCGACATTTTCCGGGGCTGAAATTTGGTGGGAAATAGTTTCTTGCATCAAGGAAGAAGCCATATAAATTCCAGAGTCCTAGCTCAAAATTCATTTTTTCGCAAATTTTTCCATATGTACCCCTTCACAAATTTTCGATTTTTCGAAGGTTCTCGGACTGGGACGAACGCTTGATTTTTCGATTGTTTATGTATCAAAACGAAAAGAAAACATGAAACCAGTGGGAGAAATGCCGGAATTGTACCCAAAACACTTGGAAAACCGATCCTGAAAATATCAGTTTTGAGGTTTTTCCCATGTTTTTCATACTTCCCAACATTTTCCGGGGCTGAAATTTGGTGGGGAATGTTTTTTTGCATCAAGGAAGAAGTGATATAAATTGCAGAGCCCTAGCTCAAAATTCATTTTTTCGCAAATTTTTGTGGGTATACCCCTTGACGAATTTTTGGCCCAAAAAATGAACTTTGACCTGGGGTTCTGGAATTGATACCACTGTTTCCTAGCTAAAAACTGAATCACTACCTGAAATACCAGACCCTGAAACGGTTGGGAAGAGTATTTCACAAATTTTAGATTTTTCCAGGGTTCTTGGACTTTGGCGAACGCTTGATAAATGAATTTGTTTGAGTATCAAAACGGATAGAAAACATGAAACCATTTTGAACTGCTGGAACCTTATTTTATTACCGATATAGTACGGTAATTGTACATGTACTTGCCCGGATGAAAGACGCGCTCATCGGATTAATCCAGTTTGTATCGCGCGAGTTGAGTCATTGTACTATACTAGGAGAAACATACACACATATAGAGATAAAGTTTCTCATGTGTCAGCTCTGAGCCAGGCAAGTATTCATAAACATAAATCGACTGGTAGAAAAGCGCAGCGATATCCGGCGCGACGTAAAGTCAGTATCGGCTGTGGTAGAGCTAGACGGCATGTGTGCTTGTGTATATGCATGTAGGGATAGAGCAGTAGCGGAGCAGAGAAGAGACGAAAAGGCACAAGTACGAGGTAGGGGTAGAGAGAGAGAGAGAGAGAGGGGGGGGGGGGGGAGCCGAGCGAGGCTGAATCATGTCGAGTTCGATGCGTCAAAGGAACGCGAACGGAAAGCTTGTATCTAAGTAGCGAGTACAGTGGTAGCGAGCGAGCGAGTAGCGTCCAGAGACCAGTCCACCAGTCCAGACACCAGTGGACATCAGCATAGTATGTTCCCGACGGCCCACCACCACTGAAGCAACCTAGATATTAGCGCGCAGTGGGTATCAGCGGTGGGTATTAGTCAGTGACTGGTGACATAGCTTCGGCGACTGACGACGACCGTTGGTGAGAAGAGCAGGAAGAAACGGTTGCGAATCGAGAACAGTGGAGAGGAGTGGTACTTGGATGATAAGTACATGGGTGGTTGGTCGTCTCGATCGAGTAATTAGTCGGACGCGAGGGACGCGAGAGACGTTGAGTCGGGATCGGGCAGTAACAGTAACATTGGAAGAAACGGACGGTTAGAGTGACATTGAGTTCTCTCGGGAGTTGCGCGTGAAAGTGTCTCGCAGGAAAACGCGTTCAATTTACCCGATGAGAGTGCACGCTGGTTTGTTTCCTTGAAAGCTCCACTGGCATCGGTTACAACGGACTGATCTACCAAAGCTCCTGGTAGATAGAGGAGGATGCATTGGACTCATGTGCTTCATCGTCGACATCCTCGGTTTTTGACAGGGCGAATACTGTCAGGGATGGATCTGGCATTCTTAGCGTTGCTGGCCTTTTTCAGCGTTGCGAGTTCGGTAAGCTGTGGTTGGTTGGTTGAATTCTTACGGATAAGGCGGCTGATGCGTCATAATGATCGACAACTTCTTCTTTTCCGGCGATCGCGAAGCCGCGTAGAGTCATGGCCAGTAAAAATGTCCACATATACATACCTTGTTACCACACCCTGCTAGAAAGAAAAGACGCTGCTGGCACGAAAGGGAAGGAATGAGCGCGGGGAGGGGTGTGGGATTGATAGGCCCACGGCGTAAAATGCTCCGCGTCCGTGAAGTGTGACGTCACCTCGGCCGATACTGGATACTCGAACGTTTAGCAATGTCCGCAGCCGTCGTCCGTTGTTATGCCGTGTCGAGCTGTATCGGCAGTATCGTTTGAGGAGACTTTGCACAATTGAATTAGGCTTGCCTTGCTTACTCTTATGTCACTATGAGAACGTCCTCTGAATTCGCTACTCGCGAATTGCAGAATCATTTTCGAGAAATTTCCTACGGTACATATGCCAATAACAATTTTGTCGCAGTTTCGCTGCAAACAAAAGTCCTGCAACTGAAAACCTTGACCCCCCAGCTGGCAGCCCCGAGTCCCGAGTCGGTAGCCAAACCGCCCTGACACATATTGGTGGTTGGCTTATTGTTATTTCGGCTTGGTAGCCGTATCGTTACTCACGGCATGTTCTCGATTGAATCCTGCCGCGAACTGATTCATATGACAAATTAGTTGATCGGATTAGCCGATTAGTGTGAGTTAATCCAGCATCGAGCCAAACCGTAGGGCTTTGCCTTTGAGCTCAGGCATATAAATCAATCTAAATGAATAAAAAGTATGAGATAGAAGAGTTAAGATGATGAGATTGAAAGGATGGCCTCTTCTGACAGGTTTATGCTTCGGACGCCGGCCATTGTGTCTGGTATGGGGAATGTTACATGGATAAGGATTCTGGTCATAAGAAGAACTGCCCGTACACGGGCCCGGCGAAGCTGTTGGATACCAAAGCGCAGGGATTGCTCGCAAAGAACTGCCCGCATTTAGTAAGGGATGCTGGCAATGGCATTAATACTTGCTGCGATGAGAACCAATTAATGACACTGGATACCAATTTAAAATTAGCATCAAATTTTTTGAGCAGATGTCCTAGCTGCTTAGATAACTTAGCGAAACACTTCTGTGAATTTACATGTAGCGCGGTGCAAAGTGAATTTGTTAATGTAACAGAGATAGGTAGAAATGGAGGTAATTATAAGAAAGTTGGTGCTATTACTTGTACATAGTGTAGTTTCCTCGCAGCTTCTAACATTGTCCGGTGTTTCTTTCAGCTGTGGAATATGTTAACAAAACAGATGTCTATATAACAAACAGATACCTGGATGGTACATTTAATTCGTGTAGCAGGGTATCCGTACCAAGTACGGGCCAATTTGCATTAGATTTAATGTGTGGCGAATGGGGGGCGAGTAGATGTACGCCGCAAAAGTGGTTCCATTTCATGGGTGATGCGGAACACAACCTTTATGTGCCCTTTCAAATCACCTATGTAAATACGGATGGGCCGGTGGGTCCCTTTACACCGATGGATCCAAAAATAACGCCGTGCAGTAAAGCATTGAGCGTGAGTATGTGCTATAATTTGGCTTGGGAACAGTACCAAGTCCGACTTATTCCTAACTCTAGACCGATGTAAAAGATGGTCGAGTACGCCATTAAGATATCGGATAGTTTGCAGAATGGAGTTTGTTCTTTTGGTTCGCAGAGGGATAAACCAGCTTGCAGTTGCGTGGATTGCGAAGCAAGTTGTCCCGTTCCTCCACCGGCGCCGCCATTGCCCCAACCATTTTCCATCCTTGGCTACGACGGTTATGCTATAACCATGATAATTGTTTTCTTGTCAGGCTCTTGTCTTTTCATACTACTGTTGGGCTGCTTTAGCAAGAGGAAGCAAATTGGTAAGAGATGCGAATAGTTAAGATTCTACAGGGATACGGAAGAACTTTATGCCTCTTTCTCTTTCGACAAGACGACAGTTGGTAGTGCTGAGTGGTTGGGATTATGCTGTCACCGGGAAATTCTAAATTTCTTTGGTTCCTTGTCGGAAATTCTTTGATATTTTTATGCACCACTTCTTTAACTGGCATTAGTGACTAATCTTGTTTAACTTGTGTAACTACTTAGTATTATGTTTTATCTAACTGTTGGTCAGCACTTGGTCTCTTGATCGAGTATAAAGATCCAGCAGTTCTAGAGATTGGAAAATAATTAGGGCATAGTCGAGTTATTCTGAAAGAGTGGACTTAAGAAATCTTAGTGGTTGTGGTTTGGTGTCTAATTCGACGATCGGGTGATTTAACAGTTCTGGACTTGGATATAGTTGAGTTAAATAGTGCTAATCTCATAAGTGGTCTGAAATTGGTAGTTGCCGGCGATGATTCGCACAGGAATGGTATAAGAAAATCAGTCGTATGTATGGTGTGCGTGTGTGTATAGTCGCACGAGGGGAGGAGGTAGGAAGGCAGGTGGGTAGACGCCTTGCTGCTGGGCTACATCACCCAGGAGATGGTGCTCGTATTGCACTCGCCGCAGACCAGGAAGACAGCCCTCTGCAATCTAAGCGGTCTAGTACGTTCCTTCTATGTGTACCATTGATGCCTGAACTCGTGCTTGTCCCTTTCAGTCTCTTTCACTGTGCGCCGCTTTTCCATTTGCAATACCGATCTTCCGTTACATCTTTCCGTTACACCTGTGCGCTCTGGATATCCCGAGTATGTGAAAAGAAGTGCGTAATATGGCGCGCTTTCTGCCTTAGACCGCCTTAGTCCTGCTTTAGTCCCGCCGAGCTCCGATATGCCATTCCTCTGTACGAGGGCGGCTTTTCTCACCGAAACTTGTTGCTATATCCTCCCTTTTCTTTTTTGCATGTGTGGTTAGAGCCTGTATTTACTTACACGATAGATGCTAGAAGGCAGCCACTTTTTCTCGCACAAATTCTTCATTTCCGAGTCGAGGCTTTACTAGAAAAGTTTCGTCCGCAGTCTCCTTTATTGAATTTTCTTGCATAATGTCCAATTTTCATTCCGTAACGCGGGATTAACGAGACTGGATAGCCCGTCTACTGGTAATTTGCATATCGCGCTCTCAGAGAAACCGGTGTTGGATAGAGAGAGACTGATCTTAGAGCCGTTGCGCAATGAAATTTGGATGTTAGACTTGAGTTGTGTGTACAATCGAGGATGCTTCTTGTACTTGTTTTCAGCGATACTTTTCTTTTTAGAGTTCATGTCATGTGCAGCAACAATTCCTCTCCTGCTAGTTATGACCGAGCCAGTTAATGAGCTTGTACTCTACTTCTTTGTAGGTGTCATATCGGCTGACGATCTTCCGACTGGATTCGAGCGCGAAGAATCCACCTTTTTAGAGAGATTGGGAGCCGGCACCGATAAACTATTAGCCGAATTTTTCTGTTCATGGGGTACCGGTAAGTAGTCGTCCTGAGCATTAACAATCCGCACCAGTGGTAAGACTGACGAAATCCTTGGTTTAAACCTGATCATTGCACTCTTGTCCGCGACAGTTTGCGCTTCACGGCCGTGGTTGATTCTCTTTCTTGGATTTTTGTTCATCGTCGGTTTGGGTCACGGCATCAAGTATATGCATGTTACCACCGACCCAGTAGAATTGTGGGCATCTCCACATTCCCGATCACGCGTCGAAAGGGAATACTTTGACCAGCACTTTGAGCCATTTTATAGGACAGAACAGATTATTATAACTTCGATCGGGCTTCCACATGTAAGTGAATTTCTTGAGTAATCCCAATTGCCATTGGGATTCTCACTACATCAGCAGAAATCTAATAATCATTTCAATCCTTCACTTGGCAGATCACGCACTATACCTCCAACGGTCCGATAGAGTTTGGCCCGGTATTTAACGATACATTCCTCAAAACGGTATTGGACTTACAGCAGGAAATAAAGCAAATTCTTACTCCCAACAACTTTACCCTTGCCGATATTTGCTTCGCCCCGTTAACCAGTCCTTTCACCGGACCGGTAACAGTTTCACAGTGTGCGATACAGAGTATATGGGGCTATTGGCAGGACAATTTGAATACCTTTCAAAGGATCGAGATCGAGGACAATTATACCCTTAATTATCTGGACCATTTTAAAATGTGCTCTCAGTGAGTAAGAAAGTGTGTGTGTGTGTGTGCAACAAGTTCCTACCAGTCCTCGAAACTGCTGGCTATATAATCATTTCGTAGGAACGCGTATAACCCAGAATGCCTCGCTACATATGGTGGCCCAGTGGAACCAGCAATAGCAGTCGGTGGCTTTCTATCTCCGGGACAAGACCTTCATAATCCCTCTTACGAGAAAGCAACGGCGATAATACTTACGATACTTGTGAATAATTACCACAATAAATCAAAGTTGATACCGGCCATGGAATGGGAGAAGAGGTGAGAGAGGGTGGGGCGGGGCCTTTGGCCTCTAGGGTATACTGGCTATAGTTTCTAAGAAGAGAGTCCATTAAATTGTGGCTTCTCTAAATCGCCAGCTATGTCGAATTCATGAAAAACTGGACGTCGACCAAGAAACCTTCCTACATGGACGTGGCGTTCACGTCAGAACGATCGATCGAGGACGAACTGAACCGCGAATCGCAATCGGATGTATTGACAATTTTGGTGTCGTACATTATCATGTTTGCATACATCGCTGTATCTTTGGGTCAAATTCGAACGTGCGGTCGCCTTCTGGTACGCGAATCGAAGCGATTAGCTAACAGAGCCGAGAATACACAGACGTATTACTAAAGCAGCATTCACCTTTCAGATTGATTCCAAAATCACCCTTGGACTCGGCGGTGTATTGATAGTTCTCGCGTCTGTCATCTGTTCTGTGGGCTTGTTTGGTTTCGTGGGCATTCCCGCAACTTTGATCATTATCGAAGTCATTCCGTTCCTTGTGCTTGCTGTCGGTGTAGACAACATTTTTATCCTTGTGCAAACCCATCAAAGGGAAGGCCGTCGACCAAACGAATCGATACCGGAGCATATAGGGCGGACCTTGGGACAAGTTGGGCCAAGTATGTTGTTGACAAGTGTCTCGGAGAGCTGTTGCTTTTTCCTGGGTGAGTATGTCAAGTGATGCTAAAGGGCAGAGGCACGCTGCTGCGCCTATCCAACTATTCTGCGACATCATCAGCCTGAACAATCGTTATTCTTCCTGCAGGTGGTTTATCCGATATGCCTGCTGTGAGGGCGTTTGCTCTTTACGCTGGTATGGCACTACTAGTAGACTTTCTCTTACAAATCACATGCTTCGTTAGCTTACTCGCGCTGGATACAGTTCGTCAGGCTGTGAGTGATACCGTTCATTGTTACCGTTCATTGTTACCGTTTTCCTCTTAGTTCCTCTCTTCTATATGGTTAAGTAGGAAATGGACAAATCTCTTGATCGCTCATTTTAGAACAACAGACTCGACGTTTGCTGCTTCATTCGGGGCTCGAAGAAGGACAATGGAGAAGAAGTAGTCGACGGAATCCTGTATAAAATCTTTAAAGTCGCATACGTTCCCCTACTGCTAAAGAAATGGGTTCGGGCGCTTATTATGGTAGTATTTTTCGGTTGGCTTTGCACCAGCATTGCCGTGGTACCACATATCGAAATTGGTCTGGACCAGGAGCTCTCCATGCCTGAAGATAGCTTTGTGCTCAAGTACTTCAGGGTATGTATCAAGTAGATATCGCATTTCCACTAGTTTTGCCTAAAGATGATAGATGGCAAAGTGTCCTCCTATATAGCACACCACTCTATTTTTCACTGGCGTTGCAGTTTCTAAAGGACTACTTGTCTATTGGACCACCCGTCTACTTTGTTGTAAAAGGCGGCTTAAACTATTCCGATCCAAGGACGCAAAACTTGGTATGTGGTGGCCAGTATTGCAACAGCGATTCCGTCTCAACCCAGATATTTATAGCATCCAAGCAGCCCAATAGGTAAGCGGATATTTCGAAGATTCATTGCATTTTCTCAGATTTCCTCATCGACAATAGATGAACAAAGGTTACTCGACATTATTTAGGTCGTACATTGCGAAGCCTGCGTCATCCTGGCTAGACGACTATATTGACTGGAGTACAGCTTCTTGTTGCAAATATTTCGTTGGGAACAATTCATTCTGTCCTCACACAGGTGAGAGAGACATTGCTTTCTCCTGTTTAATAAATGCCGGCTGGCCGGCCGACACCCATTGGCCACATTCTCGTGTAACCTCCATTATTTTTAGATGAATCAACGCGTTGTGCTCACTGTAATATTTCTCGTAACGAGTTTGGTCGGCCAATGCCTACGGATTTCGATAAGTACGTTTCATACTTCCTTCAGGACAATCCTGATGAAACGTGTGCCAAAGCAGGCCATGCTGCTTACGGTCACGGCGTCAATTACCTGAACGAATCAAAAACTGGCCTATCTGAAGTCAGAGGTTCTTACTTTATGACTTATCATACTATATTGAAGACGTCTGCCGATTACTACGAGTCTATGAGGGCTGCCAGGGCAATATCGTCCAACATAACCAACATGATTAATTCGAACCTGAGGAGAATCGGCGATAAAAATACGACGATTGAAGTTTTCCCGTACAGCGTCTTTTATGTCTTTTATGAACAGTACCTAACCATGTGGCCCGACACTCTCCAGAGCATTGGAATTTCGCTGCTGGCCATTTTCGTAGTCACCTTTTTATTGATGGGCCTGGACATCTTCTCCTCTATCGTCGTTGTCATCACAATTACGATGATAGTGGTGAATATTGGTGGTCTAATGTACTGGTGGCATATAACTCTGAATGCAGTCTCGCTTGTAAACCTAGTCATGGTGAGTACTCGATATTATAGCTGAATCGTGGAATTTGGAGTTGCAACCAGGAGCGAGTAAGTGGACGCTTGGTTGGTTGGCTTTTCTATTATAGGCTGTTGGAATAGCGGTCGAGTTCTGCAGTCATTTGGTGCATTCGTTCTCGGTGTCCGTGAAAGCAACGAGAGTGGATCGCGTCGCTGACGCCCTCACCAATATGGGAAGCTCTGTTTTTAGTGGGATTACGCTAACCAAGTTTGGCGGAATCATTGTCCTTGGATTCGCAAAAAGCCAGATCTTCCAGGTTGGTCGAACCATCCAAATTGCCATGTTAAACCTATATGTTCTTTATGCCGCAACGCTTAAGCTGTATACCGATCGAAACATTTACAGGTCTTCTATTTCCGTATGTATCTGGGTATTGTACTATTTGGAGCAGCGCATGGCCTTATATTCCTACCGGTCCTGCTTAGCTATATAGGTGAGATCTGATAATCATATCCTCTCTGCTCTCTTCTCCTATCTTGGCTCTTTCAACATCAGAGCTCGAATTCACAGTCGCATTAGAATAGGGAGCCGAATTAATAATGGTAAAGCGCCAGTGCGTGGTTTAAAATTCGTATATTTTCATATCCCTCTCTACGACCGCGTGCGTTCTCCTTCGCACTACTTTACTTGGCTCGATCTTACACCTAGATTCTCTACCTTCGACTGCTCCTCCGAGTCTCTCTAGTTCCCCATCAAGGGCTTTCATTTTGCATTTCTTATGAAGATCCAACAGTGGCATCATTCCTCCTGATCATTCTAGGATCACCCATGAACAGAGAGAAGCTGGCAAATCACAAGAGAGCAATGCAAGGAAACCTGGACAGCGTGCAGGAGACATCCTTGAACCACCGTGTAAGCAAAATCAATTCTCCTCCCACACCCACCACCTCACCCACCTTCAGAGTGCTCGAATACGACAGATAGGTACGCAGGCAATCCAAATTTCGTTCAGCTACCGAGTCTTGTAAAATGTCATACTACTCTACCTCATTCGTCTCTGAATGCCGCCGATCTCTTTCCAAACAATTCGCTTATTCGTCGAACCCCCTAATGCTTTTGCCAGGAATCGCTCGCCAGATTCAACTTCAAATTCAGTTTTACACTTCTGTAATAGTGAGTGTGGTATGGGACGGGATATATTTCTACCTAATAAGTAGACTACACGCTTTTCATGTGCTCTTGTGATATCAGTTAGCTCTGTGGACTTTGACTCGAGTCTTATGAGCATTCATGCCGCGTACACTCATTTATTCTCGATACTCCTTTCCCGATCTTGAGCCAGTCATAAGGGGATTATCATACTTTTGCACCGTTGCACTTGCAATCGTCACTGTATTCTTATCTACGGGAAAAAATACTGCCATCTCTTTGCCAGTCACTCGGGAAACAACACTTTCGGTGTTGCAGAAGGGATATGGAAGCAACATTCTAGGTAGCACTGGTGCATAGGCGACAATGGCGCGATAAAGAAGCTTATATTACCCGGTGTATTAGCTGGGTCTTTCGAAAGTTCAACTCTTGCCGAATTGTGGTGCGCGAAACCTTTTTTCCATCGGAATTCTACTGTTCATTCGGCGGGAGGCGGGAGCCAGTTTCTTTCTTTCTTTCTTTCTTTCTTTCTTTTCATGCTAGTAGAATAATGCGTAGCAGCAGAAATGGAGTAAAGGAACCGAGGCGGTATTTATTGTGTTATTGTATACCTAGGGGATGACTCTGGCTTGATTTCAGGCGTGATGTCGCGCCGTAGGCGCGGATGGGCTACTCAGTGCGCCAACGGGCATTGGAGCGGAATTCGGACTCAGAATCGCAACGAGCCCGACTCTCCTCTTCTCGAAAACGACAGTAGTCAGCGGCCAACCACTTCCTACGCCAGTATGAACTCACTTAACGTGACACCTGATCTTGGCCTGTAGGATCCTCTAGGATTCTCTAGGATTATACCGCCGTTATTGCAGAAACTGGGTGGCCCCCTTTCGTACTTACGGAGTGATTGAAAGTAACTTATCGAGTATAGTGCGCCACTGTTCCTCGATATCAGCAATCATTTCCTCCTTCAAAAGGTGTAATATGTCCACCTAATTGGATATACGAGGAATTCTCATCCAACTCCAACATCCATATCAAAGATGTGTCCCTTACTCCGAAAAGAAGTTTCAAATACGCAAAAATATCGGCGATTGTTCCTTTAGGTTGTTTCTTTTTCTGGAAGACTTGTCATAACTTAAGTGTTACTACACTCAATCATTAAGTCTCTGTAATCAAGTGCCGCGGTCTGTGAGAGCAAGTAGAATCGAGGCAACAAGAAGTCTGAGAGTTTTGCCAAGTTTTTCTTTACCTAGAATACGCAAGGTGGTGTGGTTGGTTGTCGATTGATAGGGTGTATGGATTTTGCATTTCTCTAGCCGAAATCGCGAGGCGTTTGCATTTGCGAATGATCGACTGAAGAATCTAGTAACCCGATGGATTTCGACTTGAAAAGAGGATGAATTATTGTTGTGCGCTGGTGATGGTGATGGTGATGCGTGCGTGCGCGCGCGCGCGCGCGTTGGGGTGGGCGGTTCGTATCTTGTGCGTAGTTAATAGGATTTTGTCGGGAAAGCGCAGCCGTCCTCAAACGAGATGTAGACTATAGACATCTGTTTGAAATAATAGCGTGTATTACTTCCTCTGTGCTTATCCCATTAGTGCAAGTGACATTTATATTGGAAAAGGCGGCTCAGCCTCGATTGAAATCATTCTTTTCGAAATCACACGGGTATCAGTATTTGAAATTTCGAGAAAAGATCATTATTATCTTAAGCGTCGTTTAAGTATACTTGTTTGAATCGTATTTGATATTCATGAATAAGTGAAGCTTTTACTGAGGCATTGTCAGTAGATAGTAATAATGGGCGTGAGAGATGGAAGATGAAAGTGTATGGTGGCTGCCGTGGCAAACCGTTGAGATTCCATATCCATTGTTTAATTTTCATTGCATGCTTCGTGAATGCAAACCCAAACCATCAGGTAACAAGTGTAACGCTTGTGCTCTATGCTTTTTACGAGAGCAGTGAAGGTGTAGAAAACCTCGCTCGCAACATTGTACGTCACGCAACCCTGTCAATCCCTAATTACCCGATACATCATAGCTTGTAAAGTCAGAAAAGTACATTTTATAAAACTATTTGTATACGAAGAAGAATTTTTATACTGTCAAAGAAAGCAGAGTGACTAATAAGATCGCAGAGATTCGTCGGTTGAAATTCCTAGAGGTTGCGTTTACAAATTAATGTTACTGTATAGTGTTGTGCGTGCGCGGCGGCGAGTGATTTCTGTGTTCGATGTTTATAAATCATGTCGAATATGCCGTTAGATGTATAACTTTACTATTTGAAAAATGACAGATGTGTTCTAACTGTAAAAATGGTATATTTAAACTATGATCATATAAACATAAAGATGATGTGAAAGCAGCAGGCAAAGCTCGAATGCGCGCCACTCGCGAACAACGTAGTTACGTGTTTGTGGCAAGTTGATTGAAGCATGTACATCTTAAATAACGATGGATCGACGAATAATACGGCCAGAATGCCAAAGGTATTGGAAGAATTATTAAGTAGTTGTGCTGTAACGTAATACGAATAAATTCTTTCGTTTGTACGCAATCGTAAGCATCTTTCCTTGTAATTATAGGTAGAATACATGTAATGTGTGAGGCGACAAACTTCTTCCATGTAAGATAATTGAATGACGCGGTTTTTTGTCGATAAAACGCCGCGTAGTCGAATTGGCATATTTTTGGTGACACAGTGTCAACATAATTCATGCAGTGGTCCAAATAGATGTACAGCCGGGCAGTTCTCGTCGGGATTGCCGAGAAACTGCGCGTACAATTCTTGATACCGAGAGAGTGTTAAGCCGCCTCGCCTTCGATCGTCGTCCTGTAACGTAAGCGATAAAGTTATTTCCTATCGGAGATTTGGCTTTGTGTACGAAAATGTCATTGTGATCCAGAAACAATTTTAGTTTGTTGTGAGAGCAGGTCAGTGGGCATACAGTGATTTTGGCAGCTTGTCAAGCAGACGAAGCTTAGACGCCGAACATAGAGGCTGTAGTGGATTATACGAGATAGAAAGCCACTAGCAATCAGTAGATGCGTGCCCCGTTCATTTTGGTATCGAGCTCTCTAAGAGGTGAGGGGAAGGTAGCGGGGAGTTGATGAATGCCTTTATCACTTTACCAATCATGTTCGGACTTACAGTGAGAAGATTTTGATAAGCTTCGTCAAGTATATCAACATTATCAACGGGGATCCTTGAAACGCAGTTATACCGGAATTCATCAGCAGCGATAACACCGTCGTCTGAAACAATATCGCAACTCTGTACATTTACTCAGAGTTCCACTTGGATGAGCCAAGTGAATTCCAGTGGATAAGAGTGCAAGTAGCAGTACCGTTCAAGTCAACTATTTTGAAATGACTGTCGATGAACATTTTCATAGCTTGGGGAAAATCGCGATATGATCTCCCGACGCAACTCTTTTGCACAGCCTCTTTAAATTCTTCGATGGTTACGATACCGTCCTGTAAAGTTGAAAAATAAGTATATTACCAGTGATGTGTGAATATAGTAAGGTGTCCCCTTGGTACAGGCCAGTTTATTATCGCGCGTACTGCCTTTACCTTATTGAAATCGGCCAGTTCGGCTATTTCTTCCCATAGCGATAGCATCACGTGTAAATTTTCCTGGAATCTGTTATAGCTGAATTCGCCCTTTCCCTCGATCAGGGTCATCTTCAAGGCCATACATTCAAAATCATGTTTCTCCAATATCCCGTTATTATCTATATCTGTGCCAATACCGATCGAGAAATCGTTAAGAATACGCATGTATGTGTCTACTCTGTCTGTGTAATATCTCCGCATACATACCATGTACACACAGAGAGCGATGTAGCTTACGCTCCGGATTAATTAATGGTTGGGAAAGCTTACATACTATATGGAGCTTTGTTAGCCAAGTTACTCATCGATTCGTATCAATTGAGATTTATGCGACATTTTTGGAATAACTTAACTCCACAGAGAATTTCACATACGATCTGATATGATATATTTTGGTCCGGAGTAGTACGTGAATAAATGATAAATCCGTCATAAATCAGTATTTATGCGCGGAAGAGGTAAGTCGGAAAAACGGGCTATCATCAGTACACATGTATGTATGAGTATCTAATGAAGACTCCAAGCTACCCTTAGCCCTTCCCACCTGCTGTCCGTAGGGCATTTTTGGTGATTGAAGAACTTGAGCGCTATCAGCCCTTCTCTGCAGCAGCAGCAGCAGCAGCAGCAGCTCTTAGTCGGTGTAGGCGTACGGAGTGTCTGTCGCTCGGGGGGTGCTCGGGGGCGGGAGAAGGAAGCAGGAGCGGGAAGAGCAGCATAACGGCAGTGACAGCAGCAGCAGCAGCAGCAGCAGCAGCAAGTAGCTAGAAACACATAAAGCATGCTGGATGCCATGTTTTAGTGAATCGTATATTGTAGTCGTGCGGTGGTCAGTAGGATATACATGTAATTTGCGAGAAGCGAAAGAATCACGCTTGCATTACTCGCTTGGGTTTTGCTCGGGGGTAGTAATTTCAGTGCTTTCTCTGTTTACTGACCATAGAGGAACCTAACAATGAAACCCACACGATTATCCCAACTGTACGCCATCGTCTATGTGTCGTCCTGCTGTCCCACTTCTTTCCTCCTCGGTACTTCTCACTCTCTTTCTCTGTGTCCGTCTAGATAACCGCCGATCCCTCAGCAGAAAATGTATGTTTAGGTGATCTTGTCCCAGCTGCTTTCTCTCTTGATATAGCCCCTACTCCCTCCGATTACAGCGACCACCTTCACTTGACTTGACTGGGCTCGACTTGGACTTGGACTTGGACTTGGACTTGGACTTGGACTTGGACTTGACTTTCTCTCGAGCGTCCCTTATTTAATGCAAGTGGCCAGCGCCTGCCAATCAGCTAATCCCAGAGTCAGTCGGTCCCAATCAGTCCCAGTGCCAATAGCCTCGCAACTCGCAACTCACAGTTCACTATCAGACCCAGTCCCAAGCAAGAGAAAAGGTGAGAAAACTTGAGAGCGGTGGAGAAAGCGAGTTGTGAGCGCGAGGAAGACGGTTCCGCACTGAACACTCCGGAGGCTGCTAAGTTTAGTTTAGAGCAGTTGCGGTTACCCTGGGCTAGCCTGCCTTCCGCTGAGAGAAGAGGGAAAAGGAAAGAGGAGAGCCAGCCAGCCAGCCAGCCAGCCAGCCAGCCAGCCAGCCAGCCAGCCAGCCAGGATAGTTTCTGGCAACAGTTGCTCTGATAGAGAAGGACGGCATTATCAGTACACTATGTATTACCACCACGTAACATGCATACATCTCTCTGTCTGTACCAATCTTGATTTTCTACGGTATAGGAAAATCGTATTTTACTCGCTCTGATGTCTTCGGTGATGTGGCGTAATAGATGTCATTATGAGAGAGATATATATATATAAATGTATATTCATCGCTCATTCCATGGTCATTTCTTGCCACTTGATTGGCAAAACTCAACACTACTATTATGACCCCTTTGCGCTATTTTCGTTACGTTGCAACTCTCGATACTCGTTTCGCACAACGGCGCAAAGGGGCCTACGTTAATGGAACATTAAGAAAAAAACGCGTATTCTCTACTTTGTCCGCAATATTTCTTCCCACCGTATAGCTGCCTTCTCTTCCACTATACATGTGTATACGTATTAGCCAAAGTCACACAACCGCTGCTTCTATTCTGCTTGCCCCCCTCTTCAATTAGGTTAATATAAGACAGGGGAAATAGCAGTCAAACCAATGGAAAGACGACCAGTGAGATAGTTCTTGGCCCTCACCGAACACACACAATATTTTGGCAAACTGCCCAAGTAAGATCATTATACGCAGAAGTACCGTTCCTACTGAATGTTAAGAGCCGGCATCGGACATCTATTATCCACGTGAGCCGTATGCGCGATTCATTGAGAACAGTCTAAGCAATTTCTTAGAATAGTATTGTATATGAAAGTGCAATATTCCCGGCGCACATTAGTATATTATACGCGCATTAAACGAGATTATCAATGGGAGAGGGTCACTGAGCCTAATTTCCTTTGACCAACTGATCTCAATGTACTCTCTCGATCGCTGATCCACATTCCCACTGCTACATTCGCAGTGAGGCAGTCGGGCGAGGACAAGGTGAAAATCAGCAGCAGCAGCAGCACCGTCAAACAATTTGCGGGGTACTCATCATATAAGGCCTCCTTCTGGAAGGAGGGGTCAGTTGGAAAGCGCGCGCGCGCCTCCTCGTACATAGCTTTATTTATATAGGGTCCGCGGATAAGAAAGTAACTGAGAAAGCGATTGGAATCCAATATGCAATCAAGAGTGCATCCTCCATTGTTAATTGTGTTCGTCATTTCCGGTAGTAGCAGCATATGCGAAGAATATCGCACCTTTGTAAATCTTTTGGCATTTGAATGTCAGGTGTCATAATAGCTACTCAGCTAATAATTCTAGTGATTTAAGGTCGCGAGAGGATCCCTTGTTTGTTCTACCTCGTGTTTTCTTTCAGCGAGCTATGCCCGATTACGGAGCAATAAATCGGCAGCAGTCGACTTACCAGGATGTATTGACAATGGCAAGTTTTATCGAAATCCCGACACATTGCTCGAGAAAGCCTGGTCCACGGAGGAATGTGCCAAGTATTATCTTTGCTTAGGTATACTCTTTGGCCTCAACTTTTCGTTGGCATTCCTTCTTGTCTCTGAGGCATAGATGTCCAATTCCAATGTTTTAGACGAAGAAGTTTTTCAATTCAAATGCTCCCAAGGATTACTCTTCGATATAGCGCGGCAAATATGCGATTTTAAAGGGAACGTGGATAACTGCGATATCAGTTCAGGTAGCAGGAGAATTTCTTAAGGTTCTTTAAATATGTGATTTGGTGCAACGATCTGCTCTGTCTGGAATTGATTGTAATTTCTCAACAAGTAAATTTCGTTTGGCAGAAAAGCATGAGGTGGAAGCGAAGCCCCTGGTTGCGGCAAGTGCTGATTGCACAGAGGATAAATTGGCCTGTGGGGATGGAAGTTGTTTTCCGGCATCGTACTTTTGCGACGGAAGCGTCGACTGTCCGGACGGTTCGGACGAGAGTTGGTGCGGTGAGGAGTTTGGCCCTTGGGCATTCCAACACTTACTTGCATCATACAGAGATAGTAATATTAAGATTATGAGATATCGCGAGGTGTCTTAGTTGCGAAGGGGATACGCATCAGTTACAGATAGCGCGGATGAGCGAAACGGTGCATTAGCTTGCAATCGAGATAAGTGCCAGCCACCGAACTGCTGGTGTTCCGAAGATGGTACGGAAATCCCGGGAAATTTCTCGGCGTCTCTGGTGCCGCAGATGATCATGATCACGTTCGATGATGCCGTAAATGCCGAAAATATTGAGCTTTACTCGAGTAGGTGCTTGCTTTACCTGATGTGCGAATAAAAAGCAGCCGTTGATCGTGAAAGGGTAATTTTCACTATGACTTTTAGGGATCTTCACGAACGAGAGGAAAAACCCAAACGGTTGCCCGATCCGAGGGACTTTTTACATTAGCCACCAGTATACAAATTACAGAGACGTCCAGCTTTTGTGGAACGTCGGCCATGAAATTGCTGTCCACTCTATCACGTGAGATCTCGGTGAAAGTAGACAAGTTTGAGAGAAGGAATAACGATTGATATATACCAATGATATATCGACATACACAGGCATAGGGGGCCGGAAGAGTGGTGGTCAAGAAATGCAACCATCGAAGATTGGTTCGACGAGATGGTGGGGGCGGCGAATATCATAAACAGATATGCCGCAGTTCGAATGCAGGATATCAAAGGTTATTAGAACTCTAAAATTCTATTCTCCTTCGGAGGACTCATTGCAGCAGGTTCTAAGATGTGCCGAGAGGAAAACTTTATGATGCAGGCTTGAGGGTACCATTTTTAAAAGTCGGTTGGAATCGTCAGTTCCTCATGATGTCAGAGTTTGGCTTCGCTTACGACTCCTCTATAGTCCCACCATTCTCCGATCCTCCCATCTGGCCATACACTCTCGACTACAAGATTCCACACAGCTGCCCAATTTCCGGACAACTCTGCCCAACTCGTGCATATCCCTCCATTTGGGAGCTACCATTGAATCAACTGTTGACGGCTGTAAGTAGCCAATGGTTTAGTAGCCGAGTTTAGTACTATCGGAAAACTCATCCTTCTCGCAAATCACTTTCTCAAACAAAATAGGAATACACTTGTGCTACTCTGGATTCCTGCCCGTCAGACTTGTCAGGGCAAGATGCATATAAAATCTTGATATTAAATTTCAAAAGACACTACCTCAAGAATCGAGCACCTTTCGGTCTCCACTTGAAAGCCTCGTGGTTACGAAATCCAGTATACTTGTATGCGTTTACCGTAAGTAAATACCTCTGGATAACTCTTGAATTTATATCACAACTACTATACACGTATGTGCCTTTCTTTCCAGAAATTCCTCGACGATACCCTCCGACTAAGCGACGTATATTTTCTCACCAGTCAACAAGTTATCGAATGGATGCGCAAACCAACTGTCTCTGCAAACCTAGACTCTTTGGAATCGTGGCGATGTCATCCACCGCGTCAATATCGACAATATGAGATTGCCTGTCAGTTGGCTAATAGTTGCAAATTGCCAAGCAGAGTACTCAAATCATATCGATACTTGCACACGTGTTTCCAATGCCCCACAGAGTACCCTTGGTTAGGAAATGAGTTTGGTGCGGAATAGCCTCGACCGATAGCTTACTTATTCCGGATAATAAGAATAAAGGGGTATAACTGAATTTTTAAGAACACCTTCTCCAATTTATTATGTAAGTTTGCACGATTTAGAGAATACAAAATAAATAACGTCCGAGTCCATTATAGCTCCAATCCCGCTGCTGATCATCTTTCTCAAGCATAACTGTACTTGATCCGTGTTAACCGTCTTGCTGTATAAATGGATTTTGTATGGATTCCATACCGTCCATGGGACATATAAGAAAGACCGACGTTCCTCTGCAGACCACCAATCCTAACATCCTAATGTCCTGACTCAGTTTATACGGATCATCCGGATCTGTCGAGAGAAAGAATAGAGAGGAGTAAAAAAAGGCGGCTCTATCTCTCCATTGAGCCGTGGCCTGTTGTTGTCTTTTCTAGAAATTGGGTACGACCTCTGAGGAATTCAGTGGTATTGTCAAGCACTAAATTAAGAAGTGGATCGTATCCTTTAAGTATTCCTGCTGCTTCTCTGCCACCCGCAAATTTCACTCGAATATTTTTCTCCAGATACTTGGATAGGTCGAGAATACTTTCTTTGCGTTTCCTCTCTTTATGATCACCATGTGTGTTCTGCTGCTGGAAGAAAGAAAGTCAGCCAGAGTGCTAGAGGGGGGACCGATGCCCGAGCTTTCTTCCTTCAATATCTTAAAGAAAGGTTAGTCAGCGAGGGGCAACTGCGCCGGACAGCACCAGCTCCAGTAAGACTCCACTAATCCCTAGGATTACCTGTTTTGTTGCCTGCAACAAAAGTAACGTCTCGTCCTATCAATCTCTATTCAAGGAAGAATATAGATGGGATATTTCTACCAGTACTTACCGACATTCCGAAGCAGTAAACAATGTGGAAACTCTCGAGAGTGTCGTAGCTGGCGCTGGCTGGATTCCCGTCTCCCCGTCCCCGGTCCCCCTGCCATTCTCGCCGTCGCCCCGCCGCGCCGCCGCGCCGCCGCCCCGCCGCGCCGCCGCGCCGGCTGGCTCTGTCCTGGTAGGGGACGACATATCTAGTACTAACGTCTTTCTGCCCGCGCTTATTTCTATCCTGTCGTTCATATAATATCTAGAGTATGTAAAGGGAACCTTGTCGCACCGCGCGCCATTAGCAATAAAAGCCTTCATTTTCTTCATATTTAATTTATACAAAAATACATGTCATCAATGTATGACGTGTACGTGAGTGACATAGTTGAGTTAAGATATAATTGCTCTTAGACACACTATACAGTTAAGAATAGAGTTTGCGATTAAATTTAACAAATTCATTCTCACTAAGAGTGATGACGATGAATATAATAATGTACATACAAAACAGAGGTAGGGTGGTATAAAGATAAAGTATATATAGCGTAATCGCCGGCGGACGCGCATATTATTATATTATTCTTCGGATAGTAACGCTGCGTTGTGATGTGTGCATCTTGAATGTCGGTCGGTAGACTATCAGAATGGATAGCTGTACGTACGCTATCTCCTTGTGCTCGCAGTATGTCTGACATTTCATACACTTGTACATTGTAGGTACGGTAGACCATAAATATACTCCGAATCCCTTGGCGGAATGCCTTGTGGATACTGTTGGTACTGGTAGAGCTAGAACTAGATACTTGGAGTATGATGACCATCAGTGCTTTAGTTAGTAGCAGTCTCCTCCCAAATTCTATCCCGGCTGGCTATTTGGATGGATACCGTATCTGTTTAACGAGCTGCAATCTGATGAGTTAAACAGGGACGCGACATAACATGCGTGTGTCTGTCTGTAGATTGGACGCAAGATTCTAGATAATGCTGGAAACTAATTGACGGCTTTCTCAGTGACTGTGACATACCATTTATCGTCGTGTCCTGCGCGAAGTGGCGTCTGCCGAACAGGGTTCATAGGAGAAGTCCGGCCTACACGCGTTTAAACTGGTAAGCTTGGGTGCAACTTTTAGGTCCTCCTGTTACTCTGTTATCATCATGTACATCCCTCTCCTTCTCTGTCTATACATACATATATACAGACGAAGGCAGGCACGCAGGCACGCAGGCACGCAGGCACGCAGGCACGCACACAGGCACGCACACATAGACACAGGCACATAGATGTAGTGTATGTATGTATGTATATGATTGATCTAGATTTGTATAGAAGCATGGGGGCAAGGTATGTCGCTCTTTCTCTTGGACGAATGTCAAAAATCAAGATGGCAAAGAAGTAAGTATAATGTAGTATGTATGTACAGGGCAGGGATGCGGTAAAATTGTGTGTAGTCGGCCAGTCAGCTCTAGGAGGTTTTCGCTTTCCCGGGGAAACGTTAACGGAAATATATTTGGATCATTGATGAATGATGGAGAATCATTTAGTAATTCAGCGCGCATCTTGGATGATTCGTCATGTATGGTGGTGTCGATCCTCTTCTTGCTCGGAGAGCAATGGAATATCGTGACTCTGATCGGCCGTATTGTTCTCGATTTCGTCCTGCTCGGCAAGAAGCGGTACTGCCTGCTGATTATTGTTATCGGACGCGGACGGCCGTCTACATTGGCCGGGTAGAAAGGGCATGGGAATGGTGCCTGAGGGCGTAGTCGGTGCCGAGCGGGAAAGCCATCTCTTCGCTTTATTCTTGGAGCTTGGCAGTCCTAGTGGCATGTACAGTTTTCCTCGTGTCCTTCGGGCTCTGTAGGCGCCGATATCGCCGGGGCTTAAAGGCCGCTGTGTCGAACCGGTGTTCGACGTCGTTGTCACGTAGAGAACCTGCGGCTGATTCTGATGAGAAGGCAAAACGGCGTTGTGTCCGCCAGGCAAGTGCGGCAGCTGCTGAATTTTGTCTAATAACTCGCGTAGCTGGAATAAGAAAAGATGCAAGTAGATGGCGCGTATGAATTATGGAGCCGAGGAGGATGCTGCTGCTCCTCGTTGGTATCTGTGTACTTGAGCGAGATTGGTTTCGATCGAAACTGGCGTCGATAAGAGTAAACACTGCTAGACTGACCTCTACGGTTGGGCTAGTTGCTCGGGGTGGCGAGCATGGAGATTGAGCAGCTAAACTCGATATGTCGGATGCTGTTCTATGATTAGGGAAAGAGACTACCGAGCCAACGTCGCCTGTTTCCATTCTTGCCGATTCGATAGCCGACAATTCATCGACACTTTCGTTGCAAGAATACGGTGGCGGTATGATAGTATTTGCCTCGTTGACCACGTTGCACATGAAGCTCGAGCTCAGCGAATCCAATGTACTCGCGTGGCTAAGTGATCTAAAGTAACGCATTACGACGCCGGATGTTCCTTTACCGGTACCTTCGTCATACCCAATCACCAATGGGTATAGATCTGGTTTGGCTGTTACCTGAATCATAAGTCACATTGGTAAATAAGGGAAAACTCGGTAGATTTGTATGTGCCGCGGACAAACCTCATTATAGGGTGGTGGTAGTGCCTGAACGAAAGAGCTGCATCGGCTGTAATGTGGTGGCGGGTACCAAGGCCCTGTGGATCCTTGAAAATGCCTCTCGGAAGAAGGACAATCGTCGACGGCAGCCGATCTTTTTCGTTTCCATAGCCAACAGCCACACGCGATTGCTATGATCAAACCAATAAGCAGTGCTGCCCTGCAGAGATTCCAACAGACTTCAATACTCTGTTTACTGAGGCAGCCTCCGAGAGAAGAAACGCGTAGAAAGTGGTAGAACGAGAAATGATTCATACCATAAGTACCAGTAATACCAGATCAAGAAATTAAGCATCTCTGATATATGAGATTGGACTTGTGGAAATACAGTGTAGCAGCAGCCAAAGGAACAGCACTCTTTTGGAGGAGAGCAGCTGAAAGGCACATCCCCAAATTATCCTTTCTCGCCCATTTGCTGATCATGCAAAGCCGACTTATTAGACAACTTACACATGCCCTCCATTGCACAGTCTAGATGAGACCTTTAAACCGAAAGAAAGCAATAATTAGTGATTGGAATTGAAGCGAACCCAGGCCGAATGAAAGCTGCTCTCTTGATCGAGAAATAGGAAGGAATGCCAAAACTACCAGTCTATAATAGCGCGCAGTTATACTAGTTGACGATAGCAGCACCGAGAATCCTCTAATCCGGTGTATTGAAAATCCCTTCGAGCAGGTGCATGTATTCGAGTATGTGGCCGAATGATCACTTTCTAGGCATCTCTGCATCTCTCTGTATCTGTGTACGTGTGTGCGCGCCCGCACCCGCGCCCGCGCCTTCGCTTTCGTGTCTATGCAAGGGAGAGAGAGGATATCTCCTCTACCTCTTAGAAAGAAGATTCGAATTCAAGTCGATTTGAAATGAATAATTGCCAATAATAAGTGGCACAGCAAGCAAGTCTTGGAAGAATTGAACGATGGCTCGACTGAAGGAGGAAGAGAACTTACGCATCAATAGAATAATGGTGCAAGGGTTCATTGTCTAGGGACGGCAGAGGCAGAGCCACGCGTGAAGCCGCTGCCGCCGCCGCCGCCGCCGCCGCCGCCGCCGCCGCTGTTGTCGTATTGATCGAAAACGTCCATGTCGAGTCGAGTCGAGTCGAGTCGGGTCGAGTAGCGAACGCAGCCGGGATCTAACGGAAGGTCGCAACGCGGCCTCTGCGCTAGCGTTCTACAAGGCTACAGCGGCTACAGCATACCATGCCACACTCATATAGCATTCTCTAACACTTGCAACCTCACACTAGATCTTTGCCATTCTTACTTGATCGACAAATAGCAGGCACAGCAATGATGTCAACGCGAGCACATCGAACGCGCGAGCACCAGGTTGGACCATAATCTTACGCTTATGCTGTTGGAGCCACGGGCCACGGGCCACCGCTCCAGCTCTCCGGCTCTCCAGCTCCCCAAAGTGTACGCCGCTGCCGCTGCCGTCGCCGCCGCCACCGCCACCGCCGCCACCCCCACCAACCACCAGCCACCAACCACCTCCAATCAAGCAACCATCAACACCCCCATTTCCCGTCCCATTTCTTCTTTCACTCATTCCCCCAACAACACCCCTTCCTCTTCTCTGCACACTCTTCAAGCACATTCGCCTCATCTTGATCAAATTCTAATCTACCCTCTTCAACTTGTCCACATATCTACATAGATACATAGTTGTATTTACAGAAACCACTCTTATGAAGCAGGAAGAAAGAATGCGAGTTACATCATTTGAATTTCCCAAAAGCTCACATCGATAGAATCGATAACTTGCTTCGAGTATTTGAATGTGCAAGAGTACTGCGCAATAGATGATGCGCATCGCGGCCACTCCACTGGCCAGTCTGCATAAGACTACAGCAACTATACTCTGCTACTAGCGCACTACCTGTAAAAAGGTGGAAAGAAAAGCGCTTAAAGATATTAAAGTTCCGCGAGTAAGCCGAGTGTGGCTTGCCAGCAATCGATAATCATTAAAACAATAGTGAGACTGCAGAGAACTGACAATGAGTGTGAGAGTTGGTGCGGCCAACCGGTGTTCGCTCATAATTTCGCTCAACTAAGGTGACTGTGCGAATGACTGTGTATTATCCGGAAGATTGCGATAATGGGACACTTTCCAAGTTCACCGCCCTGGCAATATTGTCTCTCCAATGGTTGTCTTGGCGGTATAAAGCGTGATAACAGCATGGACTATCTAAGGTAGGCTGGCACAGTAGACTGCAGCGTCATCTTATTGTACCATAAGAAAGCGGAATACCGCCTCTGATCCCTCCGTATTTATGAAGACGCGCATAGAGCATCGGGTTTTCTTTTGGCTCATTTACATTCACCCTTTCCCACTTTGCCTGGGAAGATATGTACTTACATTGCTGGTCAGAGTACTAGCAAAGCCTTGGTTGTTGGTTGCTGGTTGCTGGTTGCTGGTTGCTGGTTGCCGGTTACGGGTTGCGGGTTGCGCTGGTACGGGCACGGGCCAAAGTAGCCGCACGCAGGGCATAAAGCCGGTAAAACTTAGAGTCCCTCGCAGTCCCTCGCTGATCGCGTTAGCCAGCGCATCTATGCAAGTGCGCTTTCTTAAGAATATCCGCGACAAGTGAGTGCTTCTACGAAATCGTTTAGTTTTGATTTATTTATCAAAGACATTCTCTCGTCTTACCTCCTGCAAGCCAAGCATAGACCTTAGTCGGTTGCTAGTATTTAGTAATCGTCTTTACTCAGGCAAGGATGTATCATCCGTAAACGGTGAGCGACATTTTCACTAATTTATCCGACTTGATACCAGCACACTATCATGTTTCAGTTACATCGGATCAAGCTGATTAGCTGAGCTTTTTTCTTCCAATTCATTGTATTCAAATAGCGCAGCACGCTACAATACTACGTATCTATGTGTGTAGATAGGTCAGTAATCAGTGTCCGTATTCAGAGCTGGCTTCTTCCCACGGGCATTAATGTCCTGTTAGTTCACTAACGCGTGAGATTCTTCTACAAGATTTTTTACTCACATAACACGCTGCTGCATACTTGATGCTTTTCAGAGTGGTTTTAATCATTCGGTGTTATCTCTTGCTAGATTGACCAATAGGTTTCAGGGTAACGAGAATGCGAGCGGTTTCTTGCATTTGTCACAAATCATCTATCTGTGTCTATGTATGTAGGCATTAGGCAAGAGAAGCAGGGAATAGAGCTGATGGGAATGCAAATCAATCACGTTACCTCGTTAGGCTGCACTGAACAACTACACAGAGGGTTATTGTTAGAGCCTAGGATCTAAAGCATTTAATCGACAATCGTGAAAGAATCAGTGCCTTCTTAAATCGGACAAACAAGCTCCTTCATCATTCAAGAAGGGTTGTCTTGTTCTTTGTGTCTCCGGAGACCAGGGGAAAAGCCAATGCCCGATCAACATATTGCACTCCGTATATTTCTACGCCGTGCAACAGCAGGATGCAAAGAGTCGCCAAAGTTTCCTGGTTTCGGCTGACTGATGGTGACCGACGCTGTCTGACGCCAGCCTATTAATACCTCGTCGCGTCGCGTTGCGTTGCGTCGCGGCACACCACTCTGCTGTGCCTGCGTGCCCCGTGGCCCCTAACGCTAGCAATGTAGTACCTATGGCTATGATACGTGCAATCGTCGGTTGTCGAAAGCGTTGGACGCGCATACAAGGCCTCCGCATTTTCAGATAGAAAAATGAGTTTCTTTGGGAAACAGAGTTGCGCCAAGTCGTCAAGCAATAAGCCACGCTCACTGTCAGCCGGACAGTCTGGCCTTACAATTCTCTTGATCGCAGGTTGCGCGGTTCTTGGCGCCAGCTGTTGATAGAAAAGTAAGTGTCCCCCCCCCCCCCACACACACACACACACACACACGCACACACGCACACACGCAGTTAGCGAAGCGTGCTCGGGCGTGACAAGCGGCTATTCAATCAGCTGTCCAAGTTGTTCTCTATCTCCCTTAGACCGGCTGGATAGCCAGTTACTGGACACACATATTCCATTCATTGAGATCTCGAACCATTGATCGCTCGATCTGTCCCATAAACGTTCATCGATCTTTGCTGGCAAAGTGTCTAGACTGCATAGCACGTCAGAGCCGAAGCGAGGAGGCATATACGATAGGGCCTCCTAAAAATAATCGCGATAACTCTTCCGAAACGGTAGCCGTGCGCAGCCTTATAATTAGAAACGGTCGATGGGCTTGCACGCCAAGAAATAACATCTGCTTGATAAAAAGGAGCAGCTGGACATACTCATCTACTTACTCCGCCGGTTCCTCCTTCCTCTGCATTGTGAAATTCTCCGAGCATCTAGGGCACAGTCAGCTTCATTAAAATCACTATTAATCTATATATTGCTGAATATGAATTGCTGTCTCGATAAATCTTACCTAATGAATCTGATAGTGATGATGGCTGGCGAGCAAAGAGAGGGCCAGAGAACGCAGAAGCAAAAGAAAGTGGAGATGCCGGGGATCGAACCCGGGGCCTTTCACATGCAAAGCGAACGCTCTACCACTGAGCTACATCCCCATCTTTGGAGAGCACGTTCGTCTTCATGGTTTTCGTTTTCTGGATTCAAAGAAACATTCCAAAAGGGTGCTAGTTTGCTAAAAAGCATACAATTTTCATTGCATTATGGAAAGTCTGTTTAGGACAATTGTACTTATGTAGGGGCGTCCACGGAATGTAACAAATTCGTTGCTGCCGTTTAGGGTAGAAAAGAAGTCCCATTGTAATAAGAGACAGCAGCCCTAAAAGCGTTGGTGGCAAGTAATTAGTTGGTCACTCTATAGCGCTCTATAGCATTCTGTTTTCATTGTTTCGTGGGATTAGTAGCAGGAATTTGTTGGCTCCATCGGATGAATCACGTTTGAGATATGTGTGAAATCACTCACATTAATATCCATTAGCCTTGGGTAATTGGCCGCAGCGAACCGACTGGCTTTAGATGTATGTATGTCTCTCATGGATGATTTGTCCCCGCCATCAGTGGTAAAAATACTATCTAGTACCGCATACCGCGCGTTTTCTTCATACTGCGAATGGAAACTAGGAAGTCGATTGAAAGTAAGCAAGGTAGAGAAGTGCGTCGAGAAGGATCGGTCGAAGAACCACTTGTTCGAGATGACGTCAGAAAGAAGCGGACTGGGATCAATGAAGGAGTCAAGTTGCGATAATTGCAACAATCGTCAGAATGCTTTCCAACGAGAGAGTTCATTTCATTCTCTCAGTGCCCGCTGGCCGCCGCACTCTCCCCAGCACCTCTTGCAACTGTATTATAGTTGTGCCGTGACGCTTCTTTTTCAGATGGAAAACGAGGGCTATGAGGAAGAGCAAGCGCAACTTGATGTGCCACCTAGAAGGACGGCAAGAAAAGGTCACATAGCAGAAACTATAGAAAGTTTTCATGCAAGCGTGGAGGGTCATATTTACGAGGATATCCTCGTCAGCGAGAATGCTACGAAACTGTCAAAGAACGATACTTGCAGTGAGAATATGTCACTTGAGCTCGAGCTGCCGACGATGGAGGTACTTGATTCTTCCGGGCGGTCTTTGACTACTGCTAATTGTCTGCCCGATCCCTCGGAGGATGTGCTTGGTGGAATTTGGCCTAGCTCGGTATTCCCTCTTGATCTTGAGGAGCATCGCCTAGCTGCCCCAAATGCTGTGACAAAAAATAGTTGCGCAGAGGATAGGCATGATTCTGAGTGTGAGAGGAGAAATGCGGAAATCAGCTTAAAATCGGTTGACTCTTCCGGGCAGGGGCAGCAGGTTCCGCGTCAGCCTAGTAGGCGACGAAGAAAAAAGGATTGCAAGCATTGCAAACACCGATTCAACGACCAACAATTCCCAAGGAGGCAAGATCCAATCGCGGCCAAGTGTCCTAGCGAAGGAGATCTTTCAGACACAGAAACAAATGCAAATGCAAATACAAATAGAAATACAAACACAGCCAATTTGGTTAAGACCGACAAATTTGAGATTCACGGGCCGAACAGTATTGGCCTCCTGCCAGCGTTTGGCCAGATGGAAAAAGCGACAATCCTGTCGGATTTGCAGTCTACTGCCTTCTTCCCTATATCAGACAACGGGTTTCCATCATCGGATAAGAGCGCAAAGTATCCGGCACATCGGACGTCATCAAAAACCGGCATGGAGAACGCGAGCACGATCACCACATACCAAGCTAAGCCAGTGGCAAGCATGAGGGTGAATTCAATCTACTCTCAAGATCGTTCCTACTCGAGAGATAGTCATATCTTTTTTACAGACGTTGAGGAGTCCTGTGCATTTAAGGTACGTGGCTAGACATCTTACAATAGAGTATATACCTGCATATACGAGTAAGTACTTGCACACAATTGTCTAGTCCAGCCCAGTGTGGCCTGCATTTAAATACACATCTCCTATCTCCTACTTTTTTCTCAACGGCATCCAATCGCGTTCACACCTATGAATACCGAAGAGTAATAGAACGATTTTCTTGTATGACTGCTAGATGGCGTCAAAGCCGTGGTGGTTTCTCACTGTTAGAGGGGTTAGTCGGCTGGTATAAAAGGCTGCTACAGTTAGAAGAAAGCATACTTACCTGGCGCAGAGGTTACCGTGATCAAAAAGGCGGTTCCTCCAGGGCGAGGCTTTTCCATTGCACTACGGTTAGGCTGACCCTTGCGAATATCCCTAATGTGGATATCTCGGGCGTATAATTTTTGATAGTCGGGACTGCGTTCGCGCTGTCCCGGATGATACATCCTCCAAGAACAAGAGGGAAGTGTTGCGGGTCGGGGGGAGGGGGCTCTGTTTCATTGTCGCGTTCTATCCTGTTGAGAAATCACTCGGAACGAACTGCTACGCCAGAGTGCATGCATGATATACTTATGTTGCATAAGTTTGTTTGTTCTTCTTAGAGGGCCTATTCCTTTCCTACTCGACTGCAAAGTCCTGTTATTCAAAATCGTGTAAATCTCAGACGAAGTGTGAGAGGAGAGCCGCCGCCAGAACGAGCTACGCTATCAAAGGATCGGCACGGGTGGACTCTACACTTTGTGAAACCTCTTAGAAAGCGTGCCTGCTCCCGAGCCCTCGTTTTCTTGATCCTCGTCATAATTGCTCTGGTTGGGATCGGTTCTATCGCCCTGTATATAATGTGTGGTGAGTAGAGGAGCTTTTTCTTTAATTGCTCGGCTAACTGATATGTTGGATCAAAGGTTAAAGAACCAGAGTTTTGCGGGGCGATGTTATTGCGGGCATAATAACATACGACGGTCCAAGAATCTTCCTCGTTGGCCCCGCCCTTCGCCAGCATATGCTTGCCGATGCTTTGGACCGTATTGAGTTGAGTGGGAAAGATGAGAATTTACAATTCCAGAGCCCGAGAGGTTGCGTATCATTCAGCAATATTTAAGAGCCTCGGCCAATTCGGCCAATTCGGCCAACTCAAACGCAACTAATCAGGAGATAAATAGGACAATGGTATCGCTGCCTGCAACCGGGATTAGTGGGGCAGAGGTTGTCGATATGCTTTTAAACGGTCGATCATTATTTACGGCCGCATCACCGACTCCTGGAGAATCCGCAATGAATGTACAAGTGGAGACTGTGGAGAGTCTAGAAGACAATTTCACCAGATACTGCGATGACTGTCTGGCTGGCGATGAAGTGTGCGTAGCCTTAATTAGCGAGGAGGTGCCGATCTGCAGGCGTGTGACCGATCGGGACGATCCTACTGGGTGTGGTGGACTTTGCATAGTCAACAAGCAAAAATGTCATAGACTGGACATTGATGCATTCAGGTTCGTAGTCCAGGAGGAATGCGCTTACGGTGGAGCCGCGGCGGAAGGCAATAATAGTATGCCCCCCTAATCTGGCCAGGAGTAGAATCCACTTGTAATATCTGAGTTTGCCCATTAGGTGCCTTGATGTCGAGCACAATTGCCTTGACAATGAGTGGTCCTGCTCAAATGCTCTCTGCATTCCTTTGGAGAAACGTTGCGATGGCCATATGAATTGTTATGACCACTCCGACGAACATAATTGCAGTAAGTTTATGTATGCAGATGTCTCCTGTCTTCCTAGCCGATTTCATCAGCTCATTTTATACTCGACTGTCGACTGTTCTAGTTTGCAATTTCGGGACGCACTTTCAGTGCGGCAACGAGACATCGTGTCTCTCGCTGGAAAAGAGATGCGACAGTAAAATCGATTGCTGGGACGCCACGGATGAAATAAGCTGCACGTTAGGTGAGCTGCTTGATACATCTGTCTGGTAAAACTGTTTCTCGGATAGCACCACATAGACCTTTCTTGTATCTTAATGCTTTCTCAATGGTTCTTCTTCCTTTGTACCTTCCTGCTAGGTCGTCGTCTCAGTCGGTGTGAGTAGAGGTTCTATCGATTTCTATAGTTATGCATCTATAGATTTTCATAGTAGTATGCATGCTCTTTCTTGTTGCACAACTAAGAAACTTCCTGATTTCACTATCTAGTGGCCGTCTAGTTTTCTGCTTGTGTGATCTAAGCCGTAGCCCCACATTGAGACGGTTATTCGGTGATTTTTACCGTAGCATGTCCCATGGAGAGTCAATTTACTTGTACCAATGGAGAGTGCATTCTCAAGACGCGCTTTTGCGACGGGTTGGCTGACTGTACCGATGGTTCGGACGAACCCGATGGTTGTCAAGGTCGGTGCAATAAGCACGAATTCACATGCGGGTAAGTCTTTTGCTATTTCTATACTACATATTCGCCGATATATCTGACTTGTTTTTATCCAGAAACAATAGATGTATCGCGAAAGCCATGAAGTGTAACGGATCGGATGACTGTGGCGATGGCACGGACGAGAGGCATTGCAAGAATCGGCAAAGATAGAATCAATCAGTATTCCCAGGATATTATTATTCTTAACCCGAGCAACTAACTCTGTGTGTGTGTGTGTGTGTGTGTGTGTGTGTGTTGAATGTATATGTTGAATATTTTTCTACTCGCAACCATTATGGAACCAGTGAATCAGTGCATATGTATATTTTTGCGCATCATAGAGGATCGCGGGAGCTGCAAATCTCCCCGCTAATAAAGAAATGTATTCATTGTCTAAATGTTGGACTTTGAAGGAAATAGGAGACGGAGGGGGAAGCGAGATTAAATGAGAATTCGATCATCAGTGTTGTCCAGAGTTTATTTGCCAGTTTTTCATTGCACGAGCTACCTGCTGGTGCAGTAGCAATGTGGTAGTATAGTAGTATATGCGGTACAGTACATTCACGTCAGGTTTCCGTTTGTGCTAAAAGGTAGTTTGCCTCTGCGCGATAGTCAGAAAGCAGCAAAAGGGCAAAACGGTAAAAGGAAAGTACTGTTTTGTAGACATACTGCACAAAGGATACGTATATATATCATATGTGTACATCGTCCAGTCAATAACCAATTAGCCTAATTCCCGGTTACTATGGGATTATTAGTAAGTATATACAGACACATGATATGAAACTGTTCTATAGTTGACAAGAGAAGTAAATTTTGGTGAAGTCGGTGAGCACGAGCAGTCACAGTGAGCACTAGCAGCTTATAGGAACTCGTCCGGCTCTCTCGGGGCATCGAGGTCGCGATAATGAATCACCGGACGAAAGTCTCCTCCGCCGCCGCCGCTGTAATATTGAATAGAAATTAACCGGTTTCCAGTCGACCTGAAACTCTCAGAGTCCCTAGGTAAAAGAGATTTTTTCATGTCTTTAGTTGGAGAGCAGTTTGGCAACTTTAATGGCTACGATTCGACTTTACCGCGTCAAAGCCAGTATCATGTATTCGTATTCGTATTCGTATTCGTATTCGTATTGGAAATTTGGCGCCAACTGGACATAGGACGAAAACGGATGTGGGATCAAATAAAATTACACGTAAGCGGTAACAAAGAGCTTTATTTGTTTATTCTCTTTTCGCAAAGTTGTAATATAAGCTAAACCTTTTTAGCAATACGGAAACTCACGTCTATGTCTAAAAATATATACACCCGCGACTCCTGTATATACATTAACGTCCGAGGATTCCTAGCGGTTAATAATGATCTCTAGGAAAAAGTCGAAAGTGTGCTGATTGTGTAACACATCTTTTTGAAATGATGAAAGTAAAATTAGATTTGAAAAGGATAGGGCAAGCCTCTCTCTCTTGGGTATTGTGTTACGAAATCCAGATAAATATCTGCTGGCACAGGGGTCCGATGATATTGTCACTCAACGTTTGTCCGATAACTTAAGTCCGCGTGAAAAGTATGAGTGGCGCGCAAGATAATTTAGAACATATCCATGTCTAGCTGGTCCAAGTCATTATAACTAATAATAGGCCTTGAGGTAGAATCGGGAGCAGCCCTGGAAAACATTATTTCGCTACGTTCAGTATCCGGAGGAACACAGCTGAGATCTGTGTTATCATATACTTCACGGCGATTCGAGTATTGGTGCGCAGGTCTACTGACGGACGATCTATTCTTCACGCGCTTGTCACTTATTCTAAAGGAATGGTTTGGTTGGAAGTGCGCTGTGCGGCTATAAAAGTACCGAGAGATTTTCAAAAGGGCTCTGAATCTTACCGTCCTCTGTTGAAGCCTCCTCGACTAGCTCGTGGCATACCGAAACCCCCGCCGAATCCGCCGGTATATCCGCTGCCATAGCTACCACCGCCTCCACCCCCTCCTCCGCCGCCGCCACCACCACCACCACCGCCTCCTCCACCGCCGCCGCCGCCGCCGCCACCACCGCCGCCCCCACCGCGTCCACTACCGTATCCTCCACTGGCATAATTACCGAATCTAAAGTTTAGAGAAATAAAATTGCAATCCCAGCAACCAGTAATGCGATTTCGATGGTCGGTCACTGCTTACGTGTTACACCCATAGGGGTTGAAACCTTCTCGCATTCCTTCTCGCGGTGGTCCTTTGCTGCCCGGATGCTCGGGTAATTGCGGCCTCTTCGGATCCCTCAAGTAGTTGTTGAAATACTCAGCTTCAGCCTTTACCTCGGCGACTTTTTCCCCATGTTTATTGAAAATATGTTTTCGGATAAAGTCCGGTCCCTTAAACTTCTTTCCACTGAGTGGGCAGAGCCACTTGTCCTTGGATAATTCTTGAGTATTAGCTTGAACAAACTTCTCCACTTCACTAATAGTGAATTATTAAGGAATTAATAAACTGTATTGCACGATCAGGGTGAAGGGGGGGGGCACGATAGTGAAGAAACAGTAGGTGTAAAAAGAAAGGATACGCTTCTGCGTCTTTTGCGCCCAGCTTTTCAAAGTCCTCCACTGACAAAGTAGCAATTGGCTGGAGGAATGCAGCCATTTTACTCTCAAAGTTTCGGCAGTATTCGGATAATTCGCTGCTGGAAATCTTAGCGGTGGGCGGGCAACCCCTGACATGCATGATTCCACACCGATTAGGCATTTCGTCTTCATTCGGGTATTCACAATGATTATAATAGTCAACGGAGTGTACTACTCGCAGATAGAGTACGAGTCTATCCAAGACCTTGATAAGCGTAGGATCACGTTCGACGTGGCCATCACTTTCACTACCCAGCTGGCCTTCTTCTTGATCTCCCGACATACCCAGTAACTCTTCTTCCTCGGCGGATGCCTCCTCAATGAGGTAGTCGGTTATATTCTTCAATACTGGATTCTTCGATGTTAAACCAAAGGCCTGGGCAGGGGACAAGTGAGATTATTATGTCTGAGAGCCTCGGGACATCAGATCTCTGGCATGCTTACTTACAGTTTCCTCGATTCCACGCGCATTCTGCGATCCCTTGTTCTCCTTATTGTCGTCATCCTGCTTAATTGGATTCTGCTCCTTCTTCTCTTCATTCCAAAGGCCAACTCTGCTATCCAAGTTGTGAACAATTTTCGCACTTAACTTTATGTCGTGCCTGACAATTTGTTTGTGCGAAGTGATGCCGTTTATCGTGCGGATACGGCGAGAAAGATCCCGGTTCACTATAGCGCCCAATTCGCAATCCCGGAGCTACCGGGTACACCAGACACACACCACAATTGTTAGATGTGCATTTCCACTGCAGAATCACTTGTACATAGATATCTTGCAGATGATCCGATCTTACCCGTATATTGTTTAAACTCCAGCATATTTCCTTTATGTTGACCTGCCTCTCGAACGATACCCAACCGCGACGGAACCACCGCCTTTCCGGCTGAGGGTCAGCTATGGCAACACGCAGGAACCCAGGGAAGCGCTTGCACATCTAGTATATCATAATATGAAAATCAGCAGCTGATCAGAGCGGAATAGCGAGTACACTCCAACACTACGAGAATCTCTCCTTCTAGTAGTACTCACTGCTTCGACCTCGGCTTTAGTGATAGTCGGTGCCAGGTTACGAAGGAATATACTGCTTGTTTTGTGCAAAGCCCTCGGCTCCTTATCCTTCTCTTCACTAGCTAGATCGATAACTGCTTCAGGTTCAACGCTCGCTTTCTTCGACTCGTGAATATCATCTTCCGCAGACTTTCCCTCAGCCACTTCTTCCGGCTTTGTACGCGTCTCTTCGGCATTATCACTGGTAGTTTCCGCCTTCTCGACCACCACAGCTAAACAACAACACGGCCAATTGTTAGAGCAAGAGAAGATGTACTGGGGAGGGGGCAATTGATGATACACGGGGCGTACGTAGTTCGGGCTTCGGAGTTGCAGGCTTGTTACTGTCACTGCCAGAGGTACTACTACTGGAGCTACTGCTGCTACTACTGTTGCTATCAGTACGTTTTCGCTTCTTGGTGTTAACCTCCTGCATTTTCTCTGCTATATCTGCCAAATGACGAAAGTCTCGTCAGCCCGACATTAAGTTAACATTACTGGAGAGCAGCAGCGACTGCATTCTGACATTAATACCTGTGCTTTCTGGCATATCGGCCACTGCTTTCTCCTCCTCCTCTTCCTCCTCCTCCTCCTCCTCCTCCTCCTCCTCCTCCTCTTCTCCATTCTCGCCCATTTTTTCCGGCTCGCTTATTGCACTGTTAACCTTCTCGGCAGTTTTATCAGCCTCGTCCGCTTCTTCGTTGTTCTCTATATTACCTAGGCTTGTTACCTCATCGGGTTTATTAGTCTCACTGGAACCAGAGAGGATCGTATTTAAGCAGACTTCTCTAACCAGCAAGAGGACTGCTGCTTATGCACCCTGATTACCTCTCATCAACTTTCTTCTCGATGGGCAGTTTCTTCGCTTCCTCCTTGTCCTTTGAAGAATCTTTAGATGTTAGGGCAGTCACTTGCTTCGCAAAGAGTACTTGTAAATCTTCTTCGGTACCACCTTCCAGCTTAATGACCACTGCATCGAGCAGCCGCAGCAATATGTCGGTTTGGTCGGCGTCGACCGAAACTTTGTCAATTTCTCCGGTGTCGAGCATCTCGAGGAAAACTTGAACGCGTTTCTGTAAGATTCCATCGAGGGGTGTCAAGTTCGCCGCTATATGCACAATAGATACATATAAATCCATATAACATAGAGATTTATATAGAGATTTATCTACCTTAAGAGCAGATACCTGCTCCTCTTTTCTTTTGACAGACTCTTCCGGATGGTACTTGATTTTGAACCTGGTCGGGTAAAGGAAAATATAAGTTCGAGTCAGTAGAACAAAGAGCTCTCGTTGCGCAATATAGTGTCTTTTAAAGCAAACAGGCTCATAGCTGAAATAGGCGGCTATCCAGGTAGGCATATACATTAGATTGGAACTTTTTGATGCTGTGCATTACTGAATCTCCACGTCTTTAGATCTCTGATACTAGAGCAAATCATTTACGAAGAAAGACGATCTCGCGATGACATTGGCTCGGAATCTGACAGACTTCTTTCTTTAGAGTTTCTTTGGAAGTAAGCTACAAATGGGAGTCAGTCGTAACGTGCCTATACCAGGGAGAAGATCGTTACGTATTCCTTTTGTGTCTGGAGGGGAGGAAGAACCATTGCATTTAAGCGTAAGGTGTCCTGTTTCACGGGACGCATGAGTTGTACTGTCATTGTCAGTTAGAGAACGAAGCCTCACCTGTAATCTGATATTTCTACTCGCATTCAGTTTTCTCGTGGCGACTCAGAGGGTATCGTGTAACGATTGCATAGTTTGTTCGGATAAGAATATATACAAGACGGGTTTAGAACGCGGCCTAGCACGAGCGTTTCTTGGGCTTTGCGCGCCCAGCTCGCATGGTTTTTAACTAACACCTAGCAAACACCTCGAGTCTTCTGCGATGCGCGAAACGCGATGTATAGAAAATATCGGTCGAAAAATTAAACGGACGAGATGATCTGTGTCCAAGACACAAGGCGCTGCCGGCTGTGCGCTGCAGGAATAGACAAGAATTGGTCATATTGCTTGACATTATCGAGAGATCGGTGTCTGGAATTTGGCAAATGTTATGTCAGTGATGCCCCAACTCCCATGCCCACGTTTACTTCTAATTAAACACACTCGAATCTCCAATCTCTCTCTGAATTAACATTAATCTCATATAACAACAGTTGGCATCTAATGACAGTGTAGTACCATTCCTCGTCCTTGTGAGCGACGAAAAATTCATTTAGTTGCTGCCTCCTGAATTCCAGCTTGTACTCGTTGTATCGCTTGATCGCTTCCTCGTCCGTAATAGTATCCTCCTGCGTGCCTAAGAACGCTTTGAACGACATCATTGGTGGCTGTGTCTCCACGTTCGAACTGCTGAAATTTCCAGCAACTTCCCGGCTGCAAGTACAACAAAACCATCATCCACCGGGCCAAAGAGTCCACCCGACCATCGTCGCACCAACTACCTCCACTTGACTAATAGTTTTGGCATAAACCGACTGCGTTTTTGGTTAACCCCGATGTATCCCACTCGTTTCATTGCATATAGTATCTCCAATACTATTGATTATCGCAAAGAAAAGCGAATGTCGCCCAAGACATAAAAGAGAGTAAGCGTCGCACCTGCTACTGTTACTGTGGTTTCCATAGTGATGATTGCCATGATGAGGCGGCGGATAATGGTCCGGCCCCCAGGAAGAGCCACCGCCGCCTCCGCCGTAGTAGTCATGGCCATATCGTGGCCTATCGTCCCAATCTGCCCTCATTCTCTTCATGGGTGGTGCCATTTCTTGCGACCTCGCAGGACTGTACCTATCCCTCCCACCTCCTCCTCCACCACGGTACTCCCTGTAATCCGGACGTTGTCTGGGCCTACTGGACCATTCTCTGCAATAATTACCAAGGTTGCAACAACGAGCCTCCATCCAGACAGGACTCCCTCCGACCGTCGTACCTTTCATCGCCCTTCTATCTATCTTATATTCCATGCAAACTCTTTCCCACGCTTCCCAATGTTTACACAGACCAACCAACAATCTCACCTGTCTACCCAATCATCACGTCGGCGATCATCTCTGCGTCCTTCCCGCGAGTACGATTCTGTTCTCTCTCCCCGAAATTTATCCCGCCGCTTCCTGTCGTATTCGTCGTCGGAGTCGCCCATTTTCTACAGATTCAATTCAGTGGTTCCGCTCGCTGCTGAAACGTCACATACTTGCTCTTACATATACTTCACTCCACTTGAGCCCGCCGCCGACACGAAAATCAATCGCTAATTCTTCCACTCTCGGCATCTAGCACTTCTACTCAGTCTATCAGCTATCATAATTGGAGAAATTTCCAGTACGCCTCAGCACCTCGGTACGTCGCCTTTGAACGCTCGGATGAACACGGCATTCCACCAGGGACTCTCACTCTACCCGACTCGACACCCTACTCGGCCAGTCCTCCGTCCCCTGCCCTCTGCCCTCTGCCCACTGCCCACTGCCCACTGCCCACTGCCGATCGCTCTCTAGTCCGATCTCCAACAAACTATCTACACTATCTCTATTCTCTCTCCATTCACTCTTCTTTAGTCTTATGAATTGCTTTCTCACAAAAATCCTCGAATATCAGAGCTAGAGGCAGAGCCAGTGCAAGAGTCAGACCGCGAGTCAGACTGAGAGAGAGGGCCACCCTGTATCGGACATAGCTTCAACTTTCAAGCCATGCAGGCTGCCACGAAAGCGTGATAATGCTCAGGAGAAATCAGACAAGTGAAACTATCGATTCAAGATTCCAGGCGATGCAAAAAATTACCTATGTACTCCTAATCCACCGTTCAGGCCATCCAAGGTGTCAATTTTACCATGAAAGTGCACCTCTAGCCTTTTCAGTTTCTGCTCCTATATAACCGTAGCGCGTGCTAGTATGTGGTAGTATGTACTCTTTCTACGTGCTCTACACTCCACTGCTCTCCACGCTCTCTCTCCACTCTGCAGTGCAGTGCAGTGCAGTGCGGTGTGGTGTGGTGTGGTTGGTGTGGTTGGCGTGCTGTAGCGTGCTGTAGCGTGCTGTAGCGTGCTGTAGCGTGCCGTGCCGTGCCGTGCCGTGCCGTGCTGTCGTGTCTTGTCCTGTCCTGTCCTGTCCTGTCCTGTGCTGTGCTGTGCTGTGCTCTTGTCTTCTCAGTTAGCCGTTATACTTCCACGACCTCTGTCCGTCACTCCATATAGACTTTTGTCCGACAAACTGCTTCCGAACATCAACTTGATCGACCGAGCAACCACCTCCCCATGTCGATAACAAAGGTCCGCCCAGCTCTTCTTTACCGAAACTTCCCTCTATCTATAGGGTGGTGCACTAGACGGGGAATGCGCTTTTTACCATCCAATTATCGGTAATACCGACATTAAGTAATTATCTTGTATTTGTAATTGTGTGTAGTATATGCACATATGTAATGTTACTTGTGGCGTGTGTCGCTGACCATTACACGGAGTGAATCACGACAGATATCGCCGGCTTATTGAATAATTAACAACTACTAAATTAGGGTCCTATTAGGGTGATAGGTATGCGAATAATAAACCTATTAATAGCCCTAATAGCGAACAAAAAGCCCTAATAAAAGCCCTTGAAAAATTGTCGATTTTTCGAAGGTTCTCGGACTTTGACGATCGTTACACAAATCGATTGTTTGAGTATGAAAACGGATAGAAAACATGAAACCAGTGGCAGAAATGTCGGAATTGTACCGAAAACACATGGAAAACCGATCCTGAATAATGATCTTCATCTTATTTCGACGGGTTTTTCCATGTTTTCCATACTTCCCGACATTTTCCGGGGCTGAAATTTGGTGGGGAATAGTTTCTTGCATCAAGGAAGAAGCCATATAAATTCCAGAGCCCTAGCTCAAAATTCATTTTTTCGCAAATTTTTCCATATGTACCCCTTCACAAATTTTCGATTTTTCGAAGGTTCTCGGACTTTGACGAACACTTGATTTTTCGTTTGTTTGTGTATCAAAACGAAAAGAAAACATGAAACCAGTGGCAGAAATGCCGGAATTGTACCGAAAACACGAGAAGTAAAGATCAAGACTACCTTTCGAGGAGGAGAACAAAAAAAGACCTTTAAAGCGCCCGGTTTGTTAGAAATGAACTTAATGGGTTCAAGTAATATCCAACATGTTGCATGAGCGGCTGCTACGTGTGTCCAACACTTAGTCAGCGTGAAGCACATAAGCTCCCGAGAATCTCCCTCTCTCTGTCGATCTTAGTCATTACGTTTTCATGGAGCGTCCGTCCAGGAGCAGGATATTGACGACGCGGTGGCGGGGCGGCGGGGCGGCAGGAGGATTGCTGTTGAAGAATATGTACAATATACGAGTGCTAAAAATAATTGTGTCATCATAGCCTTTTATTACACAATGAGTATAGGAGAGGGAGATGTGTTGGTTGATTAGGTAGTTGTTGAGGAATTATAGGGGATAGTCGCATTCATAGGAAGAGATAGGTCTGCTGGGATAAATTTCTATATTTACTGCTAGAGTTTAGATGACGGATTGGGTAGAGGGGCGGGAAGGATGAGGGAAAGGACGGTAAAATAAAGCGTGAGGTGAATTGAATTCCTTGCTGAGAGAGTGACCGGTGAGCTGATGGGGAGGGAAACTCCTGAAGTCGAATGACGCACTGGTAGTATACATTGAGTGGAAGTTGGTCCAAAGCTCGAAGAGGAACTAGTTGGATCTTTCCAAGTGGATTTCGCGGAGGATAGCAGGCACTAGAAGCCGTCGAAGCCGTTAGAGCCGTCAGAGGGAAGATGGTAGAGTGGGTGGGTGGGCGGGCAGGCGGGCGTTGCGCGGGTGAGGATAACGGCAGGCGGACAAAGTAGAGAGAGACTGCAATGCTTTGCATTTTCTGGAGGGACTGGACTTGGGGTGATGCTGGCTGCCTCGGGGACAATGAAGAAACATACTGCGCCTTTCACTACCGGGGGCTGTCCTTATAGATACATATATAAGAGCTTCCGAAGCCGATTACCTTGCCAATCGTGTAGCACGTTGCGTCGGTAGTCGGCAGTTGATAGTTGGCGCGAAGAGAACGCACCGGAGAATGAAACGTAAGGAGGAGCGAGCGCAGCGCGGGATCAAAATGATCGCTCGAAGATCCGAGGGCCTCTTTCTCCTGATAGCTGGATTCCTCGTGGGCTCAGGTATCTCACTTCTTTTTACTGTTCTCCCGCATGATGTTAAATGATGAATCTGCTACGGCTACGGCTCAACTTGAATTTGCAGTGACCGAAATCGGGGCCAGCAATTTTGGAGACGGAAGTCTGGCGTATGGTATGTAAAATCCCTCGATTTTAGGCGGGGCCTTACCCATTTACAATCAGCATTTCTGTCTCCCTTCCTTTCTTCGTTCTTGGACAGCCGGTTCCTCGGCGGATGCGTATGCTGGAGCAAGTTCAGCGACTGCGTTCACCGGAAGTCTGGCTGGATTGGATGGGCAGAATTTCGAATCGGAAGGACACAAGGGTATCCGCAGTTACGATAGTACCGACCACGGGGACAATCCTGGTGGGCTGATTCCGGCTGGCTCTCGAAACTATAGGAAGCCACCGGGCATATCTGGCTCTCGGTCAAGTAATTGCCCGAAATGCAAATGGGAGGATGACGATTACTGGGAGCAAGCGGAGCCAGAGGAGGCTGAAGAGGAGGAGGAGGAGGAGGAGGAGGAGGAGCACGATTGGGACGAGTGTGATGATGAGGACGATGGCCAATATCACCCAGAGAAATTGCATCATCGTCCGAACAAAGGGCCGGAAAAACTGGGCCGAGTCTCTCCAACGATTAGTGAAGGCAGCTCACCGACAAACTCTTATCCTCCTGCGCGCAACGATAATCCACCTCGATATCCAACTGTCAGAGGGGGAGCTCCGAGAGCTGAGATTAAGCCTGCTGATAACCGTGCACCCCAGCCCGGACGTCATTCGACCGAAAGCGGACCTGTTGCACCATGGAACAAAGGGAGTGGCTCCACGCCGACTACTTATCGGTCGATGACTAGCAGCCTTCCTCATAGCCGGCCAACCTCAAAGACTCCGACCAGTTGGAATCCACTTGGGCTGCGGCCGATCTTGCCGAATTCTGCTCCAGGTACTACTCGTTCCCCGCCTCGACCGACGACGACAACGCCTCCTCGACTTGGAACTGCAACTAGTCCAGCCCGTCCAGCCTATTCGAATGTTTGGAGCGCAGCTACTTGGCCTAGCCGAGCGAGTACCTTTGCGAGTACCTTTGCGAGCACCTTTGCGAGTACCGGAGAGACGCCTCTGGCTGTGTCCCTGGCTGTGCCCTTGCCAGAAAACCGAGGAGCAGCAACGCCACAGCATCCCTTGAACGTCTTTAACACACCGGCTAACGAGTATCAGCCGACTGCTCCGACGTTAAGTAGCCAGTATGGGCCCAGACCTGGAACGTCTGCCTGGAATACTCGGGGGACACCTACTACTAATGGATTTACTGCAATTCCTCCGCCGGCGCCGCATTGGAAGAATCCAATTTCGAACTCTCCCTGCTCCAAGGATGGCCAAGATTCTCCCTGTGGCGGAGGTCTCTTCTCACTATATGTATTTATACCCTATACCCTATACCCTATATCCTATACCTTTATGAATAGTTTAGCTGAAGCCGAGTCCGAGTCCGAGTCCGAGTCCGATATACTTACACAGATATGTTTAGGGCCTCTGGCTGTGACTGGAAAGGACGGTGACGGGGACGGAGAACCTTCAAAGAGCGAACAAGACGGCAAATGGCCCAAACCGATCTATGGAAGTCCACCGGCCAGTCCGAATACACCAGGATCCAACCAGGCTCGGTATCCCGGGACTCCCGGGAGCGGGAATAGCATGCCAGTTAAAGGAGGAACGCCTTCAGCGAAGCAAGATGGATTCCCTAGTAGAGCAGACGCACCAATTGGCAATAGGCCGAGTGCCTATCATCCCGTGCCAGGCATGAATAATCAAGCGAGTCTCGCGGAATACAAGCCGCCAAGTCTTAATCCCCAACAACCTATACCTGGGGGACTAATGTATTATCCAAGTGCGAGTAATAAAGCGTACAATCTGCCAGAGGATGGTCGAAAAGGAGACGGCCTCTTTGCTCCGACTAGGAACAATAATCCGGTCTATCCAGCTGGAATAAGAACAAGTGTAGGAGGTGCATCTAGTCCGGATGTCGGGGCCGCCGGGGCCGCCGGGGTTCCAGCATTTCCTACTGGTGGGGGCTGTGGTGAATCGAGTTCCTGTGGATCGAACGCTCCTTCCAGGGGCAGCAATCCTGGTGGCAGCAATCCGGGCGGCAGCAATCCTGGGATTCCCAATCTAAATAATAGATGCAACGGGAGAAACGGGGCTTGCACGGCTGGATGCGATGGGGTCGGTCGATCGGAATGTCCTGAAAGCAAAGGACCAACTAAGATCCATAAAGTAGCCGCTTCTTCTGATAATGGAGGTGGTGCCCCAATTCATCCCGCTAGCAATTATCCCACTAACTTCCAACTACTTGGTGGTGGAATCCCCCCAGGCGTCTGTTCTCAAGTTGGTTGCTCCGATTCCGGAGTAAGATCGACTACGCCTCCTGCTTGCTCTTCTCCTGGCAATTGTCCTAACGTAGTAGGCAATCATCCTTCCATAGACAAGGGCTTCAATTACAATGAGAGTCCTATTGCACCAACAAGTTCAGGACAAGGATCCAGTTACAACTGGAATCCAGCTAACCCCTTCTTAAATGGGAAGCTGCCTCCATTGGCTCCAGGTAATGCGTCTCAAAAATCCTTCCTTCTTTCCAATACTTTAGTTTGGCAAATCGCTTCATTTTATAGCTGGATTCCAAATAGCCGGCGACTATTCTGCGAATAGCGCGCTGTCGGCTAATATTCGAAAGGGAAACCCCTTCTTGGAAGGTGGAGTGCACCGATCCAATCCATGGGAGAGTTCCAAGCCCGGACTCAATTCGGACAGTGAGAGAAAGAATATTCCTGATCGGAAGACGCCGTGGAACAAGCCAATTGACGGGGGGGATTCCTTCCTTTGGAAAGCCAGTGGAAGTGGAGGAGGGGGGGATATTGGAATTGGTCCAAATATCCATAGTAGCCCAGCAGCAGGGGCCAATTTCTGGACTCCAATGGGGAATGGAGCTTTCGAAAATCAAGTTCCGCTCGAAGGTAATGATAGAGTTGCCGGCATCCCAGGGCCAGGGCCAGGGCCAGGGCCAGGGACAGGGACAGGCTTCTATCCCCCCGCGGAAGGCGGCCGCCAAGGTAAAGATCCATCACCGCCAGGTGGCCAGTTTGGAATTGGCGGCGAAGGTGGAGTGGGTTTTGGCTATTCCCGCATCAATCCAGCCGGTCTAGGAAATTCAAATAGCTTTGCCGGCTCTACTGGGGGTAGGTTGGCTACCATTACCGGCATCGGATAACTCAAACTAGTAGTAAATCCGTACTGTTAACACTATCCTTTCTATTCTGCCTTGAGTCTCGAGTAATTGGATTGTCAAGTTGAATGATGTGAGACCTCTCGGGACACGAGAAACTATTTCAAGGTAGCTTGTCAAAAAGAGCAAAAGATCTTTTAGCCCAAGTCACAGTCGCTTGATGGACGAGCTCTTTCTCACAACGGCCCATAAATCAAAGCCAGCGACTCTTAATTAATAGGAATGGTCGATCGCATCGAGCTACTTCCGCTCTTTGATCGTGTATGACTTTAGCTTGCGTAATGCGCGCGATAAGAGACAGCAGGCCCCAACACGACTGGCCCCCCCCCCCCCCCCCTCATCCATCTCAACTCCTTACAATACAATTGCAATGATCAAATATCCTTCCGATACAGCGGGCGCATCAAGCGAGCAACCCTTTGGCCCGATGAATACTGGAGACTGGTTAACGCGGAACAGTCACCGGAATCCCAATACTGAATCTCCTAGGAATCATAGTCCTTGGGCATCCAGCGGGGCGTCGGCATCTGCGTCGGCATCTGCGTCGGCCTATGCTAGTGCTTCGAGTAAGTTCCGCCGGCGCGGCGCGGCGCGGAGCGGCGCGGAGCGGCCGGTACACTGTAACTTTTCCAGCCTGGCTAGAGTAAATCATAATTGCGGCTATCACCCATGCTTCAAGGTTGGGCTGGCGCGGCGGCAGCTCACTATTAAAAGGAAGCCACGCAACTTGAATAACGATCAGCACGAGAGGAAGGAGAAGCACATTTCGAAAGGGAGCCACAGCCACCCTACCTGCTCTCAACTAACTCTAATTCTTATTGAAGAGACCGATTCTTCTGTAGCAATGTAGGCTAACCACCTTTGACGAGTCAGTAAAATAAAGACGATTCTTCCCAAGAATTACATTGCAATTTTTAGCCCTATTCGTGGAAGAGTCGCGCAGGCCGCTCGCAACTTGGGCCCTCGCGGCACCTCTTTCAATTTCTATCCCAGAAGATACGACTTCTTTGCCAAGAGAGCGATAAGGACTCGTAGATAGTAGTATACCAGTATGTATTATATCTCTGAATATAGCTAACTGGATGGAGATCCTCAACTACGAGTGGGAACAACAACTATCCAAGAAAAAAATTAAATCTCGCACATTTAATCGACCGCGCGTGCAATCAACGCCTCGTAATCAACTAATGCGGATAATCAGTTGCGTCATCGATGTGTGTGTTCAAGTCTACGATAGCACGTGCACTACGCCTGAATTATTCAAAAGACAGGCGTCGAGTGCACGATTGTGAGGTGTCCGTCCGATGGAGCCCAAGCTATATCCAGTTGGGTCGGGTTTTACTGACTGTCGCTCATAAACCAAACGGGTTCACCTTGAAAGGGAGTGATGCTAGCTGTAATAGTATATCGAAGAGGAAGAGCTTCCACTTTAACACTACGGATGATATTCCCTTTTGAGCTTCAACCGTTTCTAATCCGCCGCATACTACTGCTGCCAGAGGAATAAGGAAAAAAGATAGAGACACAGTCAACATTGAGTATATAGATCTTTATTTGGCCATCCATAGCTCAAAGAGAATAATCGGGACAGTAACGTTCTTGGTTGGTTTTCTATGGGAGTCGAAGATCACAGTAAGCCACCACTCAACTAATTAGCCGTGGCATGGCTCATCATTGGTTTTTCCTTATACGCAGCACAGGATCCGGTAGAACCGGTTTTATTTGAGGGAAGAGAGCCGATAAATGTTTGGACTGGCTGTTTGTTGTCTGTGTCTGCCTCTGAGAAAGCAATCCACGAGCCACGAGCCACGAGCCACGAGCCACGAGCCACGAGCCACCAGTTTAACGTATCTTGCCGGCAGTTACTTTGTAAGAACCCTTCCCAGTAGAGTCTATGTTGGCCGAACTGCTGCTGTATACGCCCTTCGCGCCTTCGACTTTCCCACTTTCATTTACTCCGTCCTCGGTATCGCCGATGCGGGAGAAGATGCTGGAAAGATGTAGAGAATTTAGTGCTGGCCCTTGGACGGTCTTGATTCAATCGGCATTTCCATTAGACCGTCACTTATGAATACAAGAAGGAAACTCACTCAGGTCCGATACCGTGTCCGCCGTGTCCGCCGTATCCACCAGCTCCTGCTCCAGCTCCAGCATTGGCATTAGCACTGGAACTTGCGCCGGCATGTCCTCCGCCGAATCCTCCTCCAAGACCGCCGCCACCGCCGCCACATCCACCAGTACACCCACCGCCTAATCCGCCCTGACCGTGGCCACCACCCCCGTAACCGCCGCCACCGCTGCCGAGGCCGCCGTAACCACCCTTATTAACGCCACCGCCGAACCCTGGCCCACCAAGACCACCTGCGCCACCGAGGCCGCCACCACCAGCCCCACTATTCGCGTTTGCATTGGCACTCGCGCCTCCAGACCCACCACCGAATCCACCAGTTCCACCTGAAATATATTATCAAAGAAATAACCACCTACTCCTCGAGTCACTTACAACTTGGACAAAAGCATAATCTCTGCTCTCATACTTCCACCATGTCCACCTCCGAAACCGCCGCTCCCCCCACTGCCGCTACCCCCGCCAAATCCTCCTGATCCTGCGCCTCCATGACCCCCGCCGTATCCGCCGGATCCGGCACCTCCATTACCGCCACCATATCCACCGCCTCCAAATCCTCCTGATCCGGCTCCGGCTCCGGCTCCGGCTCCGGCTCCGGCCCCTCCATTACCGAATCCTCCGGATCCAGCACCTCCGTGTCCGCCACCGAATCCACCGCCTCCTTGCCCGCCTCCTTGCCCGCCTCCTTGCCCGCCTCCTTGCCCGCCGCCGAATCCTCCGGATCCAGCACCCCCGTGCCCACCACCGAATCCTCCGGATCCAGCACTTCCGTGTCCGCCACCGTATCCTCCGGATCCAGCACCTCCGTGTCCACCACCGAATCCTCCGGATCCAGCACCTCCGTTACCGCCACCGAATCCTCCGGATCCAGCACCTCCGTTACCGCCACCGAATCCTCCGGATCCGGCACTTCCGTGTCCACCACCGTATCCTCCGGATCCAGCACCTCCGTTACCGCCACCGAATCCTCCGGATCCAGCACCTCCGTTACCGCCACCGAATCCTCCGGATCCGGCACTTCCGTGTCCACCACCGTATCCTCCGGATCCAGCACCTCCGTTACCGCCACCGAATCCTCCGGATCCGGCGCTTCCGTGTCCGCCACCGAATCCCCCGGATCCACCGCCTCCCTGTCCGCCTCCTTGTCCGCCACCGAATCCTCCGGATCCAGCGCCACCATGGCCGCCGGCAAATCCTCCGGAACCACCTCCTGCCTGACCGGCACCAAATCCTCCGGATCCAGCACCTCCTCCATGCCCACCACCGTATCCACCGCTACCGTATCCACCAGATCCGCCTCCCCCTCCGCCTAAGTTACAGCCTGCTCCACCGCATCCTCCGCCGCCGGTGCCGCCACCACTAGCTCCACCACCCCCACTTGATCCAAAGCCACCGTAGCCAGGAGCACCACCGCCGCCGCGGCCGCCGCCGCCGCCGCCGCCGCCGCCAAATCCACTCGAACCGGCTATAGCCGAAGACTTGGCGTCGGAGGACGCCCCAGCACCGGCACTAGCTTGTGACTTAGCACTGGAGAAACTGCTTCCACCCCCGAAAGAACTGGCGCTGGCCGAGCTGCTGGCACTACTGAATGCACCGGAGCCACCGCCACTACGTTTCACCCTGGCCTCCGTCTCTGAAAAGTACAAAATACCATTGGCAAACGATTCGCCGCACATCATTTCAAAGTTGAGAGCGCTGAGGACGCCTGGTCAATTAATCCTAAAGTAGGAATAGAAAGTTGTCTGAATTTACCTCGTGCGGCTTGAAGACAGAGCAGAGCCGCCAGCAGGCATATCCCGATCGTCCGACGAAACTGCATGATTATATTCTATTCCTGCGGATCACCAGTCACACCTCTTTATAGTATCCCTCCCACTCCATATCTCCCAACCTCTTCTTCCGGAAAGATCGCAGCGCGAGCGCGTACGCAACTCCCCAAGTGCGCCAACGAAACAGCGGCCAAGGTTGAATCGATCAATTAGCTTTCAACAAAAAAAAGGTCTGCCGCACCCTACTCCTTATGATGAAAATAGGGATGAGTAGTATCGTCGTCTTTCGAAAACATCTCACGCTGGCGAAACGTAATCAGTGCGGGAATACCCAAACCTTCGCTCTTACTCCTATACACATAGATCCAGCAAACAAGCACCGTAAAAGCATCAAATCTATTCAATTCATTATCGACGCTACTCAGAATAAGATTCAAAGATGCGGTTTCATCAAGGACATGAGATATCCTTTCTTTCTTCATTGGCGTCAGGCGATACTTAGAAAATTGGCAGCACTTTGACATGCATAACATTATAACGGAAGAATAAGAGTTAATCATTCTGATCAGAAGGTTTGATAAAATTTATGACTATCATATTCCGATCAAACACATTGCAACGCTGCCAGGATGTAGTTAAGGAAAAGTTTCTACTCTGTTTGTGAAAAGTTTGAAAAGGCTCCATCACCAAGAATGTGGCGGCCCGGCCCCGGCCCCGGCCCCGGCCCCGGCCTTCCGCTATAATTGAACAGGACACGGAAAACCTTCTGCCGCTTGGGAACCTCATACTACAGAATGCGAACGGTACTGGCACGAACTGCTTCAGCGCTGGAAATCCCAAAACTGAGCATCTATACATATGTAAATACGACATACGCCTATACTATGTATACAGACTCTCGGTGTATTGCGTCACTGGTGGGAATAATATGTATTTCCCAAAGACGAGCAGCCGAAAGATGTGTACAATGTACAGCAAACACTTGAGCGAAATACTAGTGGGCACGACCTTCGAGGTAAAAAGAAATGCAGTGATCGTGATAACCCCGAGTTCCCTCTGGACATTGGCCCGATTTGCATATTGACAGACTATCTCTATTAAATTTGCCTTTTTCCAGCATTCATGCAAATCAGCGTATACGGGAAATAGCATTAAGCGTGCGCCTCAGTTTCATTTCAGCCTTATTTCATAACTAATCTTCCGCTTTGCCTTCGCTCCGGACATCCCCTACTTTCTTTTTGGCGTACTTACACGCTTTAACATAGTTGTCGAGACAGATTGCACGCACTCTACAGCAAGGAACTCCTGGAGCATTCTCGCTGACGGACATTAAACCACCGGACCTACATATAAGGCGGATTGAATTCTTTTCTCGACGAAACTGTGAATAGCGCGATCCTTATGTATGTGCCGGAATAGCGGTGAAAGAACTCGAGGTGAATGCCCCGTGTTACCGCATTCTCCAAAGCAGGTAATCACACGGGCCGCCCATCAGCCTTCTAGAATCACCGTACTAGAAGGAGACTCATGAAATCTCCCTCTCAGTTCCATCAGCTATGCGAAGATGAGGAGGAGGCTCAACTTCCTGATAGTCACCCATACACCTATTGCATTTATCACTAGTGTTTATTTATTACTGCAAGGTATTACATAACAATTTATGACTCTGGCCATGCCTCGGGATATTCGCAGCTCGAATCTCAGAAATGAGATAAGCGCAACTAAGAAATGTTAAAAGTATAAGAAAGATCAGCATTCTAAATCTGAATAGGGGTGCAGGGGTCACATTTAAGTGATACGACTATCGTATTGCTAACAATGCTCCAATCACTCTATGAGACCCATTAGATTTGGTAGGGCGTGTCTTGGTTACATAGTCAAATAATCTGGAAGATCGCATCGCCAGCAGTAGCGGTTCCACCGTTCTCCTGGAGCAAACCGCTGCCGGGAGAGTATTCAAGAAACCCCGTCGTATCAAATATAAAACTAGCTACTCTTCTTCGAATATATTACATCAATTGGATCCTATATTATAATAAGACGTAAGCGAGAATTAAAAGAAAAAAGAAACAATTTGGCCTCTCTTTTCTACCTCAGGTAGAGTTTGCCGATCCATACTTCCTAAACATTAGGAAGTAAGCATCCGAAACCTGTCAACTTGTCAACTAGGCATATCGCAGTGATTAAATATCAGCATGTAACTTGTCTTTCACCTCCGTCCAATAAACAGTGTAAAGCTATGAAACTCTATAATAATCATAGCACGTAGATTTCATACATCATTTTCCATTAGCCAGCATATCAATTAATTACCGATAACAGACTATTAGGCTACTAAAAATTATTGTCTTTTTGAAGACATCGATCATTAAAGAGAGAAATCCATTAGAAAATTGGTCCAACGTTTAGCCTACAAGGTAGCTGCCCCGTTTAATATTGTTTTGGCCCAATTGATTAGGCTCTTTATTAATTCGAGAAGGCCACGGATATATCGGATCCGAGGATTTTTCGCGAACGGGAGTATAACGAACGAGCGGAATAGAAAGGAGGAGAGAGGGAGAGAGGGAGAGAGGGAGAGAGGGAAAGAGGGTTAGAAAAGAATGACATTCGGTATGTCTCCTGGCCATGAAAATTAACTGGTACTTTGCTGCGTTGCACTTCGGATCACTTCCATCCATCTGGAAGCCACAGAGATATGTGAGAATTGGCCGGTGTGTAAATTGCGATATGTACTCCCAATCTCACCTTCCAAATGTATAATCACTTTCAGCCCGGAAGAAGTACACGTGATTCTTGAACTGTAGTTTAAAGACAAAATCCTTATTGATTCCATCCTTTTCCGAAGGAGTGGATACAGTATAGCCAAGGAGGGGCAAGCTTGCCAGAGGGAAGTCATCTTGATGAGATTTGTAGAAGAATAAGCAAAAGTTTGTGAAGACTACCCAGAGTTTCTGCCAACCATTACTGTTCTTGAACTTGCGCAACAGGAATCCGCTGAGCTGGTTCTAAGGCCATGTAATGTAATGAAATGTACAAGTTTAACTAGCAAGCTAATGATGCGATTTATTGGTGAAAGCAGTGCGGCTGCTCACCTGAAATGCCCTCAGTTGATCGCTGTAACTAATACTCGTATTGCGATGCCAACAAACGTGTACTGCCGTATTGCTACGTTGCGATGCCTTGGCTCCTCCACAACTTGCTCTCTCTAATTCGAGGGCTACCCCATCGCCTACCTCATCGGAGGAACCTAGAACTGGACACACTGTTGGTTATCTTGTGCCCGGTTTCCTTGGAAATTGCAACCTATCAATACCAGGCAACGTACTGCAAGACTTTAAACTTAAATAGGGTACTTTCGCATCGGATACATCAGCTTGAACAATTGCCATGATTAGGTCTTCGAGCCACCGTTCTTTTTCCTCCTCGTTGATAGCAGCCACTGTGAGAGACCTGTCAGCCATGTAACGGGATAGTCAAGAATATATCCAAGTGTATAAGGAAAGAGGCAATTGAGCTTTTAATTGAGATTTGTAAACTAGCAAGTGATAAAGCCAACACTTACTGGCTGCCGGGAGCTTCGATGACGAACGTAAAGTCTGTGCCTGTTTTGTTGTCGTCTTCATGGATTTTCATGCCCTTTAGAGCTAACTGACCGTGAACCCGAAAACACTGGCCGGGCTCTTGTGTCCGGAATGTATAGAGCAAGACATCCGAGAACTGGCAAACAAGTATGAAAGCACGAATTATTTATTAGAGAGAGAGAGAGAGAGAGAGAGAGAGAGAGAGAGAGAGAGAGAGAGAGAGAGAGAGAGAAATCGGAGAATTAATGAAGAAACCGCACCAGGAAGAACATTCTCTGCTGAAAGCCCTTGCGACTGTATTTTTGCAAGCAACCCTGTCGAATAAATCTCCGACCTTCCTGCACAAGATTATCGAAGCCGCTAATATCCCGCTGCATCTCACACAACTGGACAAGATTTTCCTAGAGAACAAGAGCTGTATGAGCAAGTTTGGCAGAATTTCCCGATACTTACTACGATGTCACTCTAATATTTACCGCCTGATTAATAATTGATAAACCCTCTAAGAGAGTTTCTCCTAGCCTGTCACGAGCTGCCAAGCAATCTTCGAAATCGGTGTGATCCTTTGGATAGTGATCCAATAACCCTGAAAGGGAGAGCATGCGTTAGTAGTAAGATGATGAATTCCCAGGGAACTGTTGACCCGTGGAGAACTTACTATCGATAATACTGTTATAATGAAGCAATCGCTGTAAGGGTTTTAAAAGGAATGATGTTAACGGTAGGTAGCAATGTTTCTGCGCTTCGAAATCACGACAAAGTTGATCAAAGCGACGCGATGTTCTTGTCGAGTACTCCATTTTCTCGAGGACAGGTATCAGATTCTCGAGGTATTGGTCGTAGAGTGGAAGGACATTCAGCAGCGTATTGTATAGGAAGTCCCCGATATTGTGTCGTGCATTGCTCTCCCATCGTGCTAATCTTGCCTCCATCTCCTGGAGGCAGGGGCCATGGACGTCTGCTAATAATTCGATCAAAGACACGACCGTCTCACCCTCCAATTCAGCTTCTCTCGACACCTCCTCTCGGAACCACTGGGAAGACGAACCACCTCCTCCTTAGTTTTCCGCCGCTCAGGCAGCAATGATTTCTCTTACTTACCACATTGATGACATCGAGATCTTTTTTGTAGGTACGTTCGGTCATAAGGAGTTCCTTGGCAATATAATAGGCTTTGTCGGTGGGCCACCTCTGAGAGAAAAGGAGGAGAAGGCTCGTGTAAAAGGCTTAAAACCTATAACTGTCAAGATCCATTGGAAACTGGCCGTCCTCCTTCCTATACCTTAGTCTTGCGCGTTTCACTGTCCTCGACTTCTCCATTCTTCAAGTTTTTCACCGGGCTCAGCTCTGGAGTATTAATGATGCTTGCGTTACTAATCTCCTGTAGACCGTTTGCTCGCTTCTTCGGCGTGGCATCGTTCGAAAAGACACAATTATTATTTTCTTGTTGTTGCTTGTTGTGCCCCGGCTGATGATTCTGCTGCCCCCCGTCCCTTTCTTCCGCGTCTGTAAAAGTCGGCAAGTTAAGGGCTAAGGGTTTATGATTTGGCCGAGATGTAGATCCGGGGGGAAGGTAGATTTCTGGGCATAAAGAGAGTCGCGCTGACAAGAAAACCTAGTCGAAAAAACGAGCATTGCATGCTACGGTGCATTGCATCACGACAGAAATGGTCAATCTTTCCTTGATCCTTTTGCACTGCCCCTCGAAGCAGAGAAAATCCTTTCGAAAAGGGTGAATCCAAGTGACCAAGTTGCGTGCAACATGGAATACCGAACATGGCAGAGTTTGCTAAACTAAAGATCGCGCATTGGCCAAACTGAAAACTTATTTCTCCAAGGACATTCGGCTGGCAATAGTGCTGCTATACCGGCGGCGCCGGCGTCGGCGTCGACAAATACTCGATGCTCAAGGGATTCCGGGCCATTTCGAATGAAAGAGAAAGAAAAATCATGCATACTCTACAAAGCGGACCAAGAGAGAAAATAACCCAAGTAACCAATGAGTGCCGACTAAAAAATCAATGACTTTAGGCACGACATCCACAACCAAGCCCGACAATAACTCGCCTCTAAAGGGAAAGGTGCATACACAGTTCGTTGACATGCTCTACACAGGACAGAATTCGAGTCAATGCTTTTCCAACTATCTAAAACAGTGAAACAAAGAGAACCGAAGACTGGCAAAGCATTCATCAAACGGGATTATGACTGTAAGCCATTTCCAATGCATGTCCAACTCTCTACGAGGAATTTTATCGGCTCAATGACGAATCTGGAATATCGAAAACAGTTTTCCAGCCCCGACCAAGCTGACAAGTCGAGCAGCTGGCTGCTGGGCTGCTGGGCTGCCGGGCTGCCAGGCTGCCAGGCTGCAGGTGAGCATGTCAAACCAGATTCGTCGTCGAGGGAGATTTACTGCGACTGGTGCTTTACTCATTGTCAACTCATTGCGAGCCAGCCAATTATCCAGTAGGAAGACCAGTAAATATTTTATTGACAGATAAAGGTATGGCACTGTTGGGGCTTTTACTCACACGTGATATTGTCATCCGGTGGACGGGTCGACGCTCGACCAACCAATCCGGGAGTGCGATAAAAAGATGCGGTATGAAGAAAAGGTAAGACCAACCAAAGTAGTAAAATCGCTCGGGAGTCTCTAATCGTGTCTTCTCATTGAGAGAATCAGAGAATCGTATGGGTAAGCAGAAGGGCCAGAAAGGGGCTCAACTCAATAAAACTGGGATGGGACCCTGGGAGCATGAAACGATACGAAATCGTGAAAGTTTGGAGAACCAAATTCCAACTGGGTCGTCGGAGAAAGCAAAGTCCCAAATCGAAAGCAAAATCAGAGAAGATCAAACGGCCCAGTGACATTGTTTATAATTTATTATTATAGTAATGAATGTATCAATGATCAATGTACAATAAATTTCCTACGCTTGTAATGCCGTCTCTTCCTTCGTGAACGCCGGCGGCGCCGTGATTCCCTCTCTCATTTCTAAATCCCCTATACCAAAGCACCTAAACAGTACGAGTAGTCGACCACTGCCTCTGATAGGGAATCACTGCGCGCTCTCTTCTCTCCCTTCTCGACCTCTCTCACTCTCTCTCTCTCTCTCTCTCTCTCTCGCTCTCTCACACACACACTCACTCACTCACTCACTCACTCACTCACTCACTCACTCACTCACTCACTCTCTCTCTCTCAGCCTTTCTATCTTCTTTAGATTTATACATATATACACACACACACACACACATATATATATATATATGCCGATATTTATATTTATATATGTATATGTATTTATGTATAGAGTTAACAAGTACGGTATATCGTTAAAGGATCGAAAAAAGTTGCGCAAAGTACAAATCCTTTGAGGAGGAGCGCCACGATGCGCGACACGATGGACGCGCGTATTCATCGATCGATCCTCGTCGTTCCTCCGCGTTATTAAAGAGGGCTGAGAAATCTCTGGATGAATGTCCGATCCCCGATTATTTAAGCTAAGAGACATATGTATGCAGATAGAGGAGAGTAATTTTGAGCCGATGATCGATCCGTTTACGCGAATCCTCTGTCAGCATGGTCGTGGTGTGTGTGTGGTGTGTGTGGTGTGTCGTGTGTGGTATGTCGTGTGTCGAGTCTCGATTCCTCCGAGTCCGACGAAAATTCGTGCTATATCGAGACGAGGAAACTCGGAGAAAAGAAGCGAAACGCGTTCGATCGCTTCCTCAAGAAGAAACCTTTCACGATGCTTCTGCCTTCCACTCTTGTTTTAGAGGAGGAGGAGAAAATGGTCTAAGAGAATATGAGGGACAGGAGAGACGGAAGAGGGAAGAGGGAAGAGGGACAGACATGCGGTATACATGTACTATCGGGGGAAAGTCGGTGCTACAAAGTCTGTGCCTGTGCTAGGATGTCGAGTGTGTCCAGGAGGGATCGTCGTACGCAACGATCGCCTTTCCTTTCGGACGTATCAGTTCTAGAGGGTAAGAATTGAACAGTTAACTAGAAGTGGACACGCATAAAGACGTGCTTGACGGCGAGCTTGAAGACAGACAGCTGGAGGAAGGCGGGATTAGAAAAGGAGGGTGCGCCGAAGGCCTGGACGATGAAAGGTTTCCTGTGTGCTTTTGATTGGCGAGGCGAGGAGCGAAATTGGACAACTGATAAGAGATGAGAGGCGAACGGCCGCGTACATAAGTAAGATACATAAGTACGTGAGTGTGCGCGGCCCGGCCCGGCCCGGCCCGGCCCGGCCCGGCCCGGCCCGGCCCGGGAAGAGGGTGGCAGTCTGGGAAGGAGATTTTACTCGATAAAGAGATGCTGTGATACAACTACTCGCATACATGTAAATTGCTCGGGTTGAGAGTTGCGAACGATAGTCGGGAGGAGTTGGTTGGATCTTCTTCTTCTTATTAGTTAAGTGGAAGTAACATGGCAACTGGAGAGAAATTATAATCGTTGCTGGCTTGTGAAAGGATTCGCTACGTAATGGTTCACAAGGTAGCTAGACAAGTTTTGTATTAATTGACAGGTGTACTGTTCGAGTGTGTAGATGGAGAGAATATCCTCTACATAGATCGAAGGTGCTTTACGTGGCTAAGATACATAGAAAGTAGTGGTGGAGCCTGCAATTGGAAGAGATGTATATGACCGGGCGCGCGGTCGGCCATAGAGCTGCCGTGGAACACGTTGCAATTGCAACATGTACAAGCAAGACTACTAATGGAAAAAGAAGGGTCTGGGCGTGGGTGTGGGTGTGTGCTTGGCTTGCTGATGCGCATTCTTTGATTTGTGTGTCGGCAGGCGAAAGAGCAGGCGAAAGTGGAGATAGATAGTGGAGGGCTAATTGTAAGCGTAAGCATATGTATTAATCATGTATAGTCATGTGTAATTATGTATAATAGTGTATAATTGAAAAGAGAATGAAAAGAGGGTGGAAGTTGAGAATGTAAGTAGTGGGAGGATAGAGAATGCAGTGCGTGTAGTAACGCGAGAGTAGAGAGTAAGTGGTAGTATGTGAGTGAATTGTGCGGAGGGCGGGCTGCTGCGTGTCTCTAACTGTCTAACTAAGGTATGAGGATAAAGTAGAGAACGAAGCAAGGGTAAGAAGCGGTCGAGGCAAACAAGCGATCGATTTCCAAGATTCGAGTCTGGCTGACATTCGTTGGCACTGTTCCTTTGTATTGTGCTTCGGAGGAGGTTGTTACCGCTCTCGATAGATTGAATGGAGTTTAAGAGAGCCAGCCAGCCAGCCAGCCAGCCAGCCAGCCAGGGGCTCGGGTTTCGGCTTGGCTTCTTACGTCCGATACCAAGTAGAGAAAAACCTCTTGTCGGGGCGGGGCTAAGGTTATCGCGGTGATTTTTGCCAGGATTTTAGTAATACTCTCGGTTTTCGGGCCAACTCTTTCTAGCAAGCGGTTGCAAGGGAGGCCTGGACTTGGTCTCGGAGATGTAGCTTGGTAGTTCTCTCGGGTAGTCCTAAAGGCTTTTTATCATCCGCAGATAGTGTTCTCGTTTCTCAACGTGGATATGCTGGTATGAATCGATTGGTGAGGGTGCGTGGCGTTGCGTGAACCATTACGTTACGAATCTGGGCGACACGAAGTGGTACATGCCACGCCGGCGAGTTCACGAAGCCATTTGTGTAGGTCCAACGATTGTAATCACCACCTGTTAACAAGCAGACCGTAGAGCATTTGCCTTGGCTGGAGGGTGGAGTGGTCAGCTCGGCTCTCACCAGCACTCTCTCCACCCTAATTCCGCCCCTCCTAATCCTTCCTTTAATCGACGCAACCGATACCAACTTTCATTCTCTTCCCAATTTCAATTCTAGCAACAATCCTCTAACGACAATCCACGAGAAAGAGAAGAAGAAGAAGAAGAAGAAGAAGAAGAAGAAGAAGAAGAAGAAAAAGAAGAAGAAGAGTAGATCTGTGCGCGCGTGCCTGCTCGTCTAAATTAATCTCCCGTCATCTCAGCTATAGTTCTCCTTTCTCTTCTTTGGAAATAGCGGGCGCGCGCGCGCGCGCGCGCGGCAACTGTAGTCGAGAAGGACATAGTGAAAACCGGCGGAAAGATGCGAAAAAGAAACTCGAGACGAGAGAAGACACGCTACCGTGATTTTCTCTATTACCGTACCAGTCATTCATCTACATATATGAATGTATCCTAGTTTACATAGTTCTCTAATAGCTCGATCCCTATCGTAGGTATCGCGCGACCCTTCCATACTAACTCTTACATTCTAGCCTTTAAACTAATGTATATTAAGTGTGCTTATACCGTTAATCATAATGAATACAATGTTCTCAGTCGTTTGCTAATGTCGAGAGAAGCTCGTCGAGCTGATTGATACTGGATCGTCATGCCGAGGTCGATTCTTCTCTAATTCTAAGTAAGATATGGAAAAAGGGATGCTGGAGATTGGAGGGTGGTGAGGTGAGGCGAGGTGAGGCGAGGTGAGGCGAGGTGAGGCGAGGTGAGGCGAGGTGAGGCGAGGTGAGGCGAGGTGAGGCGAGGTGAGGCGAGGTGAGTAGGAAATAAGCGATCCCGGCATGTCGTAGGCGCATCGTACAGTGGGAATTGAGAGCTCGAGGGATGAGATATGACCGAGCGAGGAAAAGGTTGCTGGCTTCTGGCAGCTTGCAGCCTCTGTTCCGCAAAAGATAGAGAAGAGACCGCGGCATCTTCTTGCTCGAGCATTCGACAACGAAAGAAGGTTGTATGTACGGAGGGTGGTTACCATGGCAAAGTATTATGTATACTATACGAGTGCGTAGACAGACGCGTGCTTGTGTGATATATACCTCTCCGTCCTTAGAGGAGAAACTTGGTAAGAACTGGCGAAACTATAATAGTCAAGCGATTAGCCTTTGGCGATCACGTTCTCGCGGTTCCAGTAACATTCCTACAAAGTTCCTCCTGTGAGTACTGGTCGGAGCTATATGCGGACTTATGGCAGGGACAGAACTGACGATGCACAAATGCAAGACCCATATGTATATGTATATGTATAGTATTTAGTAATGGTTGGGCAGGGCAGCGCAGGGTAGGTCAAGACCGAATTGCATAGGTGCTCGGCTATTCGGTAGAAATGAATCAAGCGGCCGGGTGAAATGCAATCAGGTAATAGAGGAGAGAGTTTAGGGTGCTCGACAAATCATTGGCTAGATATCTCAAGTCGCCACCGGCAGGAGCATCGATTCTTTCAGCCTGAAAAGGGAAGGGAGCAGAAATCGCATCTCGGCTCGGTGGTCACTCACCCTCGGAGCGTACATCCCCCCCAGGAATGAAAGATTCTTCCCTTCGGAAGAAACTCGAGTCTCATTCGCAGAAGAAGCTAAGAGCGAGTGAGTGGGGGACGGGCCGATGACGGGCCGATGACGGGCCGATGACGGCTTCAATCTCGACGTGTCTGGCCTCTGAGCCACTTTAAGGGATAAGATAGGAGTGGATTTGCACGATAACTTGACACGCTTGGTTCTTATGCAGCTGTAGGTAGGAGGTAGGTACACCGATGCCAATTCTAACGAGGAATCCAATTTCTGCCAGCCCATTCCTTATCATGCTTATAATGCTTATGATCTTACTTGGACCTTTCACCCTCGACCCGACCAAAGGTGATTAAAGGCATTTAACGGGCCCGTTTGCCGCCTATTCGCTAGCCGATTAATATCGTACTAATAATATTAAGAGTAGCAGTAATGGTAGTTGAGGAGTTTCCGAAATTGGCAAGCATGCCACCTTGCCACCTTGCCACCTTACCTCCAAAGAAGAAAGGCGAAGGAATCAACAGGAATACATAGATACAGGGTGTAACAGATAGAATGGAACCAACTTTTTACCATCGAATTATCGGTAATACCGACATTGCGTAATTGTTTTGGTAGCCCTGTAATGTCACTTGTGTCGTGTGTCGCGTCAACTTACACGGAGTGAATCACGACAGACGGTTTCTTCCATGTTTTGCAATCTTCCCGATCTTTTCAGGGGCTGAAATTTGGCGGAGAATGTTTTCTTGCATCGAGCAAGAAGTGATATAAATTCCAGAGCCCTAGGTCAAAATTCATTTTTTCGCAAATTTTTCCATATGTACCCCTTCACAAATTTTCGATTTTTCGAAGGTTCTCGGACTTCGATGAACGCTTGATTTTTCGATTGTTTGTGTATCAAAACGAAAAGAAAACATGAAACCAGTGGCAGAAATGCCGGAATTGTACCGAAAACACATAGAAAACCGATCCTGAATAATGATCTTCATCTTATTTGGATGGGTTTTTCCCATGTTTTTTATACTTCCCGACATTTTCCGGGGCTGAAATTTGGTGGGGAATGTTTTCTTGCATCAAGGAAGAAGTGATATAAATTCCAGAGCCCTAGCTCAAAATTCATTTTTTCGCAAATTTTTGTGGGTATACCCCTTGACGAATTTTTGGCCCAAAAAATGAACTTTGACCTGGGGTTCTGAAATTTATACCACTGTTTCCTAGCTAAAAACTGAATCACTACCTGAAATACCAGACCCTGAAACGGTTGGGAAGAGTATTTCAAAAATTTAAGATTTTTCCAGGGTTCTTGGACTTTGATGAATTCTTGATAAATCAATTATTTAAGTATCAAAACGGGTAGAAAACATAAAACCAGTGGCATAAATGTCGGAATTGTACCGAAAACACGTGGAAAACCGATCCTGAATAATGATCTTCATCTTATTTGGACGGGTTTTTCCCATGTTTTTCATACTTCCCGACATTTTCCGGGGCTGAAATTTGGTAAAGAATGGTTTCTTGCATCAAGGAAGAAGTCATATAAATTCCAGAGCCCTAGCTCAAAATTCATTTTTTTCGCAAATTTTTTTGTCATTACACGGCTACCAAAACAATTACGCAATGTCGGTATTACCGATAAATCAATGGTAAAAAGCTGGTCCCATTCTATCTGCTACACCCTGTAGTACATACATAGATATCAGCTAAGACGCATTGGAGTCTTGTCGACTAATAGTAATAAGTGCCCTTCCTGCAGCCTCTGTTTTTTCAAGGAAGAATCGTGCCAAAGTGTGGCGAGCGCTGCCAACCTAAATGGAAAACTCGAAAGCAATCGATGCTTCTCGTCTCCGTCTCCGTCTCCGTCTCCGTCTCCGTCTCCGTCTCCGTCTCCGTCTCGGAGCGTGATGATGAGTGCCCTGGCAATAAGAAAGTTTCTTGGACGCGATGATTTGGCGAGGTGACATGCATCATGCGGCACATGATACACGCGCCAAGAAATTATTGCTTCGAAGAAGGCGGGCATTTATTAAAAATTGGGCCAAACAAGGGCAATCCATCCGAATGAGCCGGGAGGAAAGGTTGACTCGCGACTCACTGTCAAATCAGCCGAAAGGAATGCATCAATGAACGATCAACGATCAACGATCAACGATCAACGATCAACGATCAACGATCAACGATCAACGATCAACGATCAACGATCAACTGGCAATATGTAGATAGCCGTGGGACTTGCGAGTAATGATAAATGTGAGTGGGATGCCATCGATATTGAGCTAACGAGAGATAATAAATGAGATGGGATGGCAAAGATGATAATGATAATGAGAATGAGAATGAGAATGAGAATGAGAATGAGAATGAGAATGAGAATGAGAATGAGAATGAGAATGAGAATGATAATGATGAGGAATGGCATTGACTTGTTGGTGTCCCTTTGGCCAACTAGTGGCTCCTGGCGAGGGCCGTAAAAATCCTAGGGATCCCATCATCATCATGAGCTTGACACGAAAACGAACGGAATGCGTAGAAAGAACTACTATGTAACACCTAGGTTGAGCAATTTCTCTTCATTCATCCGCGCGCTCGCGCGCGACCAGAAACACGAAGAAAACTACAATGAACTCCTGCTGAAAATATCATTGCGGACTTCAACAGTTATTCAAGTAGGATCTGTAACATTTTGCCTTTAACGTGCTGGTCTGGCAGCCGTGGCGTTTTCAACCAAGCGTCACACCTTCTCTCCGAGCGTTCCAATGATTGTCCTCCTCGTTTATCCGAGCATCAAACTCACTCCTGGCTTCTCGTACATAGCCTCTGATATAGCGTATCGTGTCCGATCACCCTTATCTTATCTTCGCCGGAAACTGCATTCTTATACGACTCATCCCTTGGCCAACAATTAAACCAACGACCTGCCACGCTCGACTAGAGGCACACTAATTAGCCCCCCGATTGGCCGCCACGTCCAGATAGCTGCACTAGCTATCGGCTGCCGCTCTTTCTCAATATATATGTATATGTATATATCATCGTACCGCTAGTAAAAGTAGAGTATCGCGCGAATATCGTGCAAGTTTTGTGCCAGTATTGTGCGAGTATACATTCGTCCTACTGTCACAAATCAGAAAACGTTCCGTTGACACAATAATAACCATGTCAAAAGTAAAACGAACCTCTAAAATTCGTAACAAACGTATATTAATGTTCTTAAAGGTACTACTAGACTCTCACCACGAGTAGCTTTCATTTACCCATTTGAAATGGTACTATCTACTCCTTTTATCCTCCTCGTCGATTCATTTCTGCCTAATCGATATAGTATGTATGTAATATTACACACGTAGTGACACGACGCCCTTCAAAATCTAACCAGCCCGTTCGACTTTAGTTTCTTCGAACCGGAAACTATTGCTCTTACTCCACCAGAAGATAAGCGTAATAATCAAAGTCATCAATGTGAATGCTCCTCGTCAACCTCACCGCTCTTTATTAGCAGTAAGAAAGAGACTCGAGTCGGCAACATCTTTTCCTTGCCTGGCTATTCCGTCTTCACCTTTCCACCATCCACCATCCACCAACCAGCACTCACCACCACCCACCAACCAGTTGGTACTTTTTGACCGTGCAGTGCGGTGCGGTGCGGTGCGGTGCGGTGCGGTGCGGTGCGGTGCGATCGAAATGGATCTTTGAAGAATCGTTATACTCAGCGATCTTGCCTTTGATCTTCTCTTCGAGCTTTCGGTTCGGAATACTCATCGTCATCGCCCTCGGCAGCTTCTTCCTCTTTGTCGCGTCCTCTACGAGAATCGTGAGACTGAATAGCGCGGGGGTCTTGAAGCAAAGGTGGTGGCAAGCTAGCAACGTCGAAACTGGAGTCGGTACTCGAGACGATTTGGCCATCTTTCACTTCAAGATCCACTACCACCCGGTGACGGCGCTTCATGTTTGGCTGCCTTTTGCGTCTGAACGCCCTTTGTCCCCTTTGATCCGTGTGGGGCGTATGAGCCGGACTATCCATGCTCGAAGACGTATCCCCTTCGCTCTGAGGGCTTCTTCCAGCAGAACAAGGTACCGTTTTCGTCCTGATCTGTGCTCTCATTTGAAGCGGAGGACTCGAGGTTGTTGACTCGCCACTCAAGCTTGTAGTAGAATAATACGGCGTTGTTACTGACTTAGCTCGAACGGGCACTACCACTGGCCGCTCGGTCGAACTGGTACCTTGCTGATACTTGATTTCTGAGCAACCGCGCTCCAATTTCCCGCTTTTTCTTCCTTTCGTATGGCAAGGCGCGCTAACTCTCGGATCCCGCTCTTCCTCGAAGGACCAATCATCTTCGGCAGCACGACTTCCGGCAGCGAGATCCGCATAACTCTCGTGCATATCTTCGGAACTGTCTCCCCGATTCACTTCCATGCGAGTTTGATCAGTGCTCGAGTATCGCATTGCTGGTACATTATCGTACAATCTATTCTCATCTTCCATATCGTGCCCCTCGCCCTCCTCACCCTCCTCACCCTCCTCACCCTCCTCACCCTCCTCGCCATCCTCCTCCTCTTCGGGGATTGGAAGTGGCGATACAAGGGAACTAGCACCATTGTCTGGAACTACTTGGAACTCCTCGTCGATAACTTGTACCTCGTCGATAAATTCTACCTCGTCGTACTGATTTTGAAAGATAATCCGTGGGGGTGAAATGTCACGAAAGCGACTGACGGAACCAGCAGCTTGCTGATGCTCGTCGTACTGGGAGAGTCGACGCTGCTCATCATATTGGCGTTGAATGAACCTTCTTGTTTGATCGTAGTCGTTGGAGTGTGATCGAGCAGCAGTAGGAGCACCGGCACCGGCACCGGCAGCGTCAGGCACGACGCTGTCATCGAAGGTGGAATGACGGTGGCGGTATTGGCCTGGGTGGGCTGGGTGGCCCTCCGGCTCGGGGGAGGTCGGTGGCGGAGTGAGAGGTGGGGAGGGCGGTGTGGCCAAGATGGAAGAGTGCGGGAGAGATAAGGGCGGTAGTGGTGGCAAGGCTGGCAAGGCTGGCAAGGCTGGCAAGGCTGGCAAGGGTGGCAAGGGTGGCAATGGTGGGGAGGGAGAAGAAGGTGGCGAAGGCGGTGACTGACGGGGTGAACGATCTGTTATCTGACATTTGGAATTCGGTCTCATGCTGGTGACACTCTTGTCCGAGGTAGTGGTGTCGCTCTGACTTTTTTCAATGGCAACTGGTGAGTAATACTGCTGTGCGACGACAGTGGTACTATTGGACCAGTCGGATATCGAGGCGCCCAACTCCGCGAGGGAATTGTCGTCGGACTTGGTGCCGGAATATTGGCAAAACTGGCGTACGGTATTATTGGAGCTGGACCATTCGGACATGGAAAGACCCATGGAGGTGTCCTCGCTGTGCGAGGATCCAGTTATGTACGAGTTCGATTTGGGTTTAACAGCAATTTTCACTGTACCATCGACGGTAGTAGCGGAAGTGGAACTTTGGCCATCTTCGAGGAGTGTCGAGTGCAACTCGTCGTGGAGCGTTCTATTTTCGTCGCTGGAATCGCTGTCTTGACCGGGCCGTGCCGGTGTCTCGGAGCTATCGGTCACAGTGACTTTAACTGCCTCTTCCGGCTTGATCTCCATGTAAAAGGTTTCCACATGACTGACCAGCGGTGTCTCGAAGATCGGCGAGCTTGGTGGCGACGGCCAATCTTCCGAAGACTGTACTTGAAGCTTTGGTCTTTTTGAGGAGAATTGTTTCGGTGACCGGTTAGGATCGTTCTCCTCTTGAGGTGGCACTATATCTATTGGTATGTCCGGGAGCTCGGAAGAGGTCCTGCGGTCGTCCGACACGGAGGGCAATGCCGTGCCCGACGGAGGATCCGATGAGAGCGAGGGCTGATGGTCGCTCGACGTGAGGGACTCGTCGTCCAGACTCGGTGACTTTGAGCTCGGCTTGAACGAGTCTTCCAAGTCGCTTCTATCTTGCTCGGACGTTGTTGATCTCTCCGAAATCCTTGAGAGGGTCCGAGTTAATGCAAAAGTTCCGCAATTGCTGAGAATGTCAGGGCCGATAGGATAGACGAAGCTACCGCGAAAGTCTGCCAATTCCTCTTGGAAACTGTCCTCGTTCTGGCCATTGCTATCCTCCGAATGAGACTGAAGCGCGTTGCTGCCCTCCTTGTCATTCTCGTTTTCGTCCCTCTCGTCCTGGGCTAACCAGCCGTCCTCGATGCTCGAGCTGCCCGAACTCTCGAGGGCTGCGGGGGGAAATGACTTCCAAGTTGTACTTAATTCGCATCTTGCGCTTCTCCCTCCTCCAGCCCCTGCTCCAGCCCCTGCTCCAGCCCCTGCTCCAGCCCCTGCTTGCGATCTGGCAATAATCTCATCCTCGGAGACAATAGCCGCATTACGCGAATCCCTTATCATAGCTATCTCCTGGCGATCGACTATCGGTTGAATCTGGCCGATACCGAGGGGTCGCGCAATCGAACAAGAGCTCGACTCTGAATCTTCTCTATCCGGGGTCCAGGTACTACTTGTTTCCTCGCTTCTCGAGCGTTCGCTACTCAAACGGAACTTCTTCTCGACCTCCAGATGATTCGACGACGCCAGCGTTATTGGGGATGTGGTTGTTGCCAATCCCATCTCTGGCTCGAGCCTTCTTTTATGGGGCTCTTCATCCACTGGCAGTTCCTCCGCTGCTTCTGCCGCGTCTTCAATTTCTCCCTCGACCGTATCCTCCTTGGTCATTTCAAGATACTCCGGTGTCAATTCGACCTCCACCAAAGTTTTCTCATCCAACTTATCGACACCGTAGTCCGGCGAGCTCAGCTCGCTATCAATGTCTCGCATCTGAACTTGAGTGTCCAGTGCATCGAGAGTATCCTCGCTGGTGTCTCCGGAATCTAACGGGCGATTTTCCTCCTGCTCTTGATCGTAACCAGCCACGAAGCTAGCCCCCTGATCGTAATCCTCCTCTTCGTCCATCATCTCGTCGTCGGAACACTCCTCGATCGAGATCTGAATGGGTGATTTTACCATATCCGGCCCGTCGTCGTCAAAGTCGCACGGCCTCGAATCTATCTGACCATCATCGTGAATTGTACTGACAGTTACATCCGGCAGATCTTCCCTTAATTCGGTCTGGTGGTGGTGGTGGCCTGTTGGAAGCGGCCGGCTGACTACTATCTGACTGGCCGGTTCCAGTGCTTGCTTCAATGGAGCGGCGACACCACCTGGACCTCCTTCTGCTTCGAGTTTTTTCGGCTTTCCTCCCACTGGTGCGCTCCTTTCGCTGCTCCGAGATTTCTCAAGGCCGCCACTGGCAATTTCCTGTGCGTCGACGGTCTTGCCGTCACGGCAACTGCTGCTTTTATCCTGTTCGGCTGATTCGACAGAACTCTGATCGATGAATTTGGCGGGTAAGCGTGAAAGCCTAGTGCTCTCGGGGCATGTTACTGCTGGTGGTATACCATGAGCATAGCCCATTAGTTCTAATTGCACTTCGTCTTGTTCAAACGGAAGAATCAAGTCGATGGACGTAACAATTTCGTTGCATTCGGTTAAAGGAGATTCCAAGTATTGGGCGGATGTTTCAGTGAGGGAGAGGGAATCAGTCAAAATCTCTGGTATGGTGGTGTGGTCGGTACTTTCGGATCTGTGGTTCGGCGAAGCTTCCATCTGAGCAGAAGTTTGTCGTCTCTTTCGAGTCTCTTCCACATTTCCTTCTTGCCCGTTCTCCCGCTGCTCTTCGACTCCCTCGGACACATCGACCGTGTCATCCTTGCTAGAAAAGGCATTTGTAGGTGGGAGTCGGTGAACCGAGATTACTGCTGCATCCAGAGACTTGGCTCTCCTCTGAGCAGTCGGAGATTGAGTTGCACCTTGCCTCTGTAGTGCACCAATTCCACTGCCTTCTGATAAACCAAGGCGAGCACGGGCGAATAGTACGGGTGTTTGGCCTGGTTTTCGCAGGACTATCGGTGATTCGGTCCGATCAAGATCTTTCCGTGAATCTTTTGAGGGCGGCGCTGACGGAGATGGGGGTTCTGATGGCGGTGGTGGAGGTGGAGGTGGAGGTGGAGGTGGAGGTGGAGGTGGTGGTGATGGTGGTGGCGGTGGTGGCGGTGGTGGCGGTGGCGACGGTATACCAGGCAGTTGGTTTTCTAGAATTTTCTTTTCAGCAGGCACGCTCGTCACTTGCCCCAGCGATGGAATCTCCTTGAGCTTGGCTGCTCGTTCGGCTTGCTCGGTTTCCTTAAAATCGACAGCAGGCGCAAGTACACCGATGGTTGTCACTCTCATTTCTAATGCGTGGTCGTGTTGCTGATCGAAAACGATGCCCATCTCCCCCTTGGCTCCATCCGGCCTGAATGAGAGTGATGATAATGATTTGGCAGTGTCCGATTTGAGATCCTTGGCTGGGGCGGGCTGGTTCGGCTCGGGCTTGGGGGGAGCAGCCGGCTTCGGTGCAAGGGTTCGTTTGGGCGAGACCTTTTCAACCGAATCTTTCTTTTCCGTGCTCCCGAGGCTTTTGGAAATACCAAGACTCTTTGGTCTTGATTTATCGGTTCTTGGAGTAACGAGGCCCTTGATGAGCTCGTCGTCGACCGAAGCAGATTTGGCCCGAGTCCCCCCCGCCCCTTTAGGCTCTTCCTTCTCATCCTTCGGTGCGGAAAGTGGTTTATCTGGTAATCTGGTGACAGACTTGGATCTGGTCTTCTGCACTATGCTAACCTCCGGGGCTACTTCCGTAGAGTCGATTATGATAATTTCACGCGGCATCTCGCCCAGCTTTAATTTAGACTTGTCAATTTTTGTGCAAGTACTCGGTGATCGCGATTCCTTCGATCCAGATTTCTTTAGCGGAGGCTTATCGCCCTCGAGGGATTTCGATTGTTTCTTAAAGTCCTTCTTAGGCTCGGATTTGGCTTTCTTCACCCTCTTCGGTGAGACGTCCTGGATGAAATGTTTATTCTCCACCTCCGGTGACAATAAAGTGTCGATAGGTGCTTTCTCCTCTGCCAACGATAGGGATTTCGAGCGCAGAGGCTCGGCGTGCGGTTTAAGCATAAATGGAATGAATTCAGGAACTTTGAGACTGTCCAATTCAAGGACAGGTTTGACAGGAACCTCGTCCAACGGTAAGTCGGCCACAGGCTCGACAAAGTCGTCGAAGCCTGTATCAATGATCTTTGGTCTGGGAATCCTGTTGACGGAATTTTTATTGGCTTCGGAAAATTTGGATTCTATCTTCTCAAGAATACGCTTTGTTTTCTCCGGGATACTCGGCTTCTCCAAATACTTTGGCTTTTCCGGCAACTTTGGCTTTTCCGACATTGTGCCCGAAATACCGTCTGTTTTTCCTATGATCGCAACTGCCTGTCCTTCTTCTCTATTTACTGAGTGCAGTTTGAGGGCCGATTGTTCCAATGCTCGCGGTACATCACTGCTACCGGGGGAGGATCTCCTCTGATGGGCAGGGGATGCTTTCTTAGGAGAGACAAGTCCTTGGCGTGGCTCGCCTTGGCCAGGTATATCCGGTAAGGGGATCTTCTCGATGCTGTCCTGTTTATCGAGATTAAGGTCCGGTGCTTTCAAACTATCTTTCTCGGAAGATTTGGCCCTGCGATCGAGTTTTTGCTTCATCTCCAATCCAACGACATCAGCAAAGTTGAGTGCCGCTTCCGCTCTGGAGTCGAAGGATCGCTGCGCGTCCGGAGACTTTCGCTTCTGAAGAGCCGAAATAATTGTTACGCAGGGATCTGTCGGTGAGACTTTGGGCGAACGTTTCTTGAGGCCCGAAATTATTGTCACACTCGCTTCAGCAGTTGGTAACTTGCATGGCTTCTTGGCGACACTGGATAACTTGATATGCGGCAGCTCTTCCAGACCGATTTTCTCAGTGGGATATGGCTTGCTGTCGGCCTTTTCTGGCGAACGGACCTTATAGATTTTCGAAGGACTTTTGCTACTAGGAGGATGCGTGGGCGAGGGTGTCGTGGCGGGGGAAAGGCTGGCAATGATGCTCTTTGTATCGGTCGGCGAAAGCTTGGCGGTTGGACTGAGAATACTTTTCGGTTTATCGGACGGGCTTAGAATAGACTTTGGCCTGGTAGGGGCTGCTACTGTAGCTAGACTCTTGGCAGGCTTATCGGGTGATAATTTACTCGCTGCTTTTTCGAGGGGTGTCGCCATCTTTGGAAGATCGATACACGAAGTGTCCGCCGCCGCCGTCGCCGCCGTCGCCGCCGCCGCCGCCGCTAGCTTTGGGGCTAACTTGGGCAAATCTTTGCCCGGTGGGGTTTTGACAGGGCCGATAGCTTTCGATCCCTTGCCACTATCAGACTCGGATTTCTCGTCGGAGGCAGTACCGTTCATAACGTGCCTTTTGTGCAAGGTGTACGGTATTTCTGCATTGGGTCGTTGAAGAGAGGTTACCGCTGCACCCTCCGAAAATGGATCCTCATCGCCCGAGTCCGCCGGTGTAAGGTCAATCGATTTTTGATGCATTAACATGTGTCGCTTGCTATTTGATCCGAGTCGCTGTCGCGCTGGATTTGGGTCACTCTTAGTGCGCTCGACTGGTACATGGCTTATAACAGTTTCTTCAAAACCGAGAACAATGCCGCCTACAATCTTCGGCTCGTATTCGGTGAAAACCGCTTTACTCTTAACTGGCTCTGGATCTCGCGAGGTAGATGCCAATGACTCGGATCGCGTCTCGCTCGACATTCGCGCCTGACGTTCCCTTTCACGCCTCTCTTCGTCCTTTCGAGCTTGCTCGAGGCTTCGCCAGTCATCGCGCTCTCGTGGCTTCTCCTCGGAGGGTTTGCTACTCTTTTCCGCCCTCGATTTAGCTCGCCTACCGCCGCCGCCGCCGCCGCCGCCGCCGCCGCCGCCGCTGCTGCTACTGCTATCCTTATGCTCCAGTCTCTCGCTGCTGCCCCTTCTTCGTTCTGTCACATACTCCACCAGTTCGTACTCGAGGCACTCGAGGCTCCGGCCTACTATCCTAGACTCCATTCTCTCCGCGTGTCGACTGCGATCCTGACTTACCCGTCCTTCGTACTCTCTCAGATCGGATCGCTCCAACGACTTTAATCTCTCGATTGTTCTTGGATCAAAATCAAAGCTTGGCCTCGACTCTTGCGAATCGAGCCTCTCCGCGCTCCTTCCCCGTTCTTGCTCCTTCCCAGCATATCTCTCAAACGGGCTTTTACTACCCGAATCGAATCGTTCGAGTGTGTGTCTATCATTGTAATCGACACTGTAACTCCTTACACTGCGTGGACTTGTTCGGCTCTCTCTCGAATCCAATCGCTCTACGCTTCGTTCCCTACGCTCGCGCGAATCGTCCGAGCGACGAAAGCCGGAGCTTCTCTCCTTCGGACTTTTCCTACCGGTCTGATAGAGATATTCCGTACTGCCGCGATACGCCCGAGAATCAAGCCGATCTACGCTTTTCCCACGATACTCGCAAAACTCCCCGCAATAAAAGCTGCTACGCGATTCCCGCGACTCCCGCGAATCGAGTCGCTCGTAACTTCTCTCGCGCGTATCCAGTCTTTCTGTGCTTCTCCGTAGTTCACGAGAACTCGACCTCCTAGAACGGGATGAGTCAAGTCGTTCGACGGACCTTCGTTCCCTAGGCTCAGCCTTATCCACCACCCGCTTCCCACTATAGTCCTTTTCCCTCGAATACTCCCTCTCTAAACGCTTCCTCTCCTCGTATTCGAGGCTTCGCCGTTCTTTTTCTTGCAATTTCGCCAAACTTTTCTCCAGTCTCGCGTTCTCCGGTTCACGTTCTTTCCTCTCCCTACTCTTATGACCTCTACCTAAACTGCCAGTCTCGATATATGATCGCGCTGGCTGCTGATCCTCCAAGCTCGCGATGCTTCTTGCTCGAGTTGTCCTGCCTCTTCTTCCCGAATGATCGAGAATAGTTTTGTTGTTGCTTTCCGATGGACTGAGATCATCATCTATCCGCGACTTCGGTCGCATTATACCCTCGTCCCGCAAGATCTCCGAATCGACGTGTGTAATTTTATATTTTGGTTTAAGACTTTTCAATTCATTTAAAACTGACATCTTTTGCTTCTGCACTTGAAGAACCATCGGGTCCTTTTTCGCGGAGTCTTGGTGTGGGAGTGGCAATTTCAATTCGGATTGAGATTGGCATTGGGACTGGGACTGGGACTGGGACTGGGACTGGGACTGGGACTGGGACTGGGACTGGGGCTGGGACTGGGACTGGGGCTGGGACTGCTGTGACTCTATCGAATTTGCATGACGAGTTTCAAATTTCCGTTCAATCTGCGTACTTGACCGCTTTATCCTAGACTCGGTAACAACGTATTCGGAATTGGAGGCAACTTTTGTTGTGCTTTCGGCTGGGTAGCGATCGATGGACTTGCTCTTAGAATTTTTGATATCGGCAAGCACGGATTTAAATTGGAGTCTATCGGCTGGCTTAATTGATCTGTGTTTGACAAAGGAATCTGTCTCAGAGTCCATTTGGAACATCTCATGCTCGATGCCTTCGTCACTGTTATCAGACATGGCTTCATTCTCGTCCCGAGGACTTGAATAGGACTCGGGATATTCAAATTCGTGCTCGCGCTCGAGAAGTTCGTATGAATCATGAGAAAGGTCGTCGTGGGAAAGATCAGCCGCTGGTCCAGATCCCTCGTGGCCCGATTCAGTGGAGAGCGAGGAAGTTCCCGGATAGGAGCTGCTATAGACTCGCTCTGGCACAGAATCGTGGTCCAATGAGGGTAATTTGGAGCTTGCAGCACTATACGATCGATTACTCTCATCGTATCGCGTTATGGGATTGTCGAGCTCTCCCTGGGAGGGAAGGCGGAAAGGTTCTAGCAAGGGATCAACGTCGGAGGTCTCTTTGTCGTCCTTGGAGCGGCGAGCTTTTCCCGAATCCTCGAAGCTAGAGGCATAGAGCTCGCGGCAACTAGCCGATCGCTGCCAAGGATGTCTAGGCATAGGGCGCGGTGCTGGGAATTCAGGAGGGCTGCTGTTAGAGGGGCTGATACGACCTGCTGATGCAATCCGCTGCTGACTGGTAGCATGTGTCTGCCGTGCCGCCGCAGCTGCCGCTGCTGCCTGCGCCACCGACAAACCCACCGCTCCCGCTGGACCCGCTGAGCCCGCTGTTCCCTGGCTGGGTGTGCCCGGTGAATGTACGTCGATGTAGGTAAGTGTCCGAAACGACGTAGCTGTGTCTTCGCGACGGTGAATCGTCCCGCCCATCGAGACACTCGTCACAGTCGTCGGAGAATCCAGTGTCATCGAACCGCATGATAGAGACAGAGCTGGGGTTGATTGGGCTGAAATGTCAATTGTAACCATTACATGTTACTACTAGTAGTTCCTTGGACACCTGCCATTTCGCAAATTAAAGCTATCCCCTCCCTCCCTCCCTCCCTCCCTCCCTCCCTCGGTAACCGTTTTCTTCATTGCGTTACGCACAGATTATCTCGAGTCAGCGAAACCTTGCTTCTTTCAAGTTTCACTGTCGTACTATTTCAAACCTTGCAAAGCCCTGGCCCACCCCCGCCTCCCATCGGCCAATGTCAAACTTACAAAGTGTAATTATTTACCCCGCGAGAAGCAACCTAATGATAAAATACGCTAAACTACTCTACAGTTACAAATACTTCGATTTCAAGATACCGTAAAAGAATGACGTTTCAATAGTCGAACCCGATGAAATGAAGCAACTCTGGATCGGTTCATGGGGCGAAACGGGGTCAGGTCAGAAAAGTGAATGGAGTCGATGATTAATGGTTTCGGAGAAATATCATTCTTCCGGGCGAACAAAAATCGAGGAAGACCAGTGTAATCAGAGATGGTTTATGCGAGATACAAGTAGTAGCAATACATATAGAAACCGCATGACCGAGAGTCCGAGAAAGCAAAAGATGAAATCTAGCGTATGTATGAATGAATGTATCTCTGAGGGTGAGGGGAGCTAGGAGTCGAAAGCTGGAGTTCCGTGGAACTGAGTGTCGGTGATGGTACATACCAGGGTCGCCGAGGGGCAGGAGGGGGTGGGCAGAGATGCTGGAGCTGCCCATAAGGGAGCTGCTTGGAGTGGCCCCACGATAGCCTCCCCCCTCCAAGCCCTGCGATGCCCTACCACCGCTAGTCTGCCGGAACGAATTGGACCTGCGAGCAAGAGAGAGTCAAGTTCAGCATCAGACTTAGGCTAGTAAATGCCAAGCCTGTTCAGAACTAACTTATCCCTTTCTTCTCTTATTCTTCTCTTATCCTCCTTTATTGAAATTTGCCATTTATTAGTTATTTCTTATACTTTAACGCTATCAACGCGGCAAACTATTTCAGGATCGTGTTCATGATTCAAGTGACTTGATATAAAACGGAAAACGACAGCGTCACGATCCAAGAGAGTGAGAATGTTGGCCTGGCCAGGACTCTATCTATTTGTCGTGCTTTCGCCTGGGTTCGCGTTCAAGCAAAAGCAACAGTATAAGTATATACATATACATATACATATACATATACATATCCATATCCATATCCATATCCATATGCATATAGATGTGCATATGCAGGATGCATACACGCACGCGCACACCCATACACAGATGCATACATATCTACGTGTATGTATGTAGGCATATGTAGGCGCGCGCGGCCGCGCGTGTATGTAGGTATGTATAAAGAGTATGCTTCGATACACGTTCATGATTCGGCTACTGTGGAAGATGAAAACACGCCACGTAAACACTGGCATCCTGAGGGTGTGTGGAAACATTTATAGACTCTGGATGTGCTCCCACTATGGGAATATTTTTAAGGGATTCTTACTTGGTCGACGAGTTTCGTCGTTTCAATAGACGTGATTATAATAATGACTTTGTAGGCATCTCTCCTAGTTGAAGTGAAACTGGCCTTTCAAATTTGAGGATCGAACAACGAAATTTTGATTGCAAGAGTAATTGAACCCGATTGGTCGGCCATTGATTGGCCGCGCTTATAGCAGCTGGCTAGGAAGCACTAGAATAGAGAATATGCTCTTCTACCCAATAAGTAGTGTCGTTCCTTGTTCCGCGAGTTGCACAGTATATAAAACCAGTACACAATGAATCACTCTATGCTCTATGGAATGGAGTACTGGCTACTGCTTCTGAATGCACCTTTCTTTCCTCGTAGAAAGACATTGATGAATGGAGAAGCAGTGACAGAAAGAATGTGATAGAAGGCGAGAAACAGAGAGAAAAAGAGAGGGGGTGAGATACTGTCAGGAATGTGAATACGGCAGTTTACAGTGTACTGTTAGGTAAGACTGACGACTCTGTGATTACACTATCAAAGAGGGTACACTGATCATTCGGGTGTATCGTGCCTGATGGTGAGCCTGACTCCCCGCCACCCCTGCCCGTGCAGGCAACACTGACGAACGGACATGAGAAACGAACGAATACACTGAACACTCTTGTACTACGGAGACTGGAGCGATCGATCGTCAAGGGTCGCCTTTGCATCGATGCAAGTCCGTAATCCGTAATCCGTAAACCGGCAAAAGCAAACTGAAGCGCGCTTGCCAGTCGACATTTCGACCGCCAATTAACCAGCAATGAGAGGAGGGGGAACAGAACAATACATTCTGGATATCGCATGCACTATCTACGCATTACTCGATCGCTTAAAAAATTATTCAATGCTAAACTCATACGCATGATAAAGCACTCCATTAGCATTAGCATACCTTTGAAACGTTTGCCTCTTCACATAATTGTCCCGCACAAATTCGACGATCTGCTTTTGCGTCTTACCACTGTATCTGTAAATTAGCAGGGTGGAAGCACAGTCGGATTAATAAAATGAAGTAGCGGTCTGCAGTAGCCTCGTGCCAACAAAAACCCCGGAAGAGCATACCTAAAGGAAGACCCGCGGCTGAGTACACGTGTCTTCTGGCGAACAACCCGTTTCACCACAGTACAGCGGAAGAAACCATGGTTCTCAACGCACTTCTTCCAAAAGTTCTTGCACTCATTACGACCCTCGAAGAAGAATTCAACTGTATCCTTATAATAGCCCTATGTCAGAAAAGATTTCTTCGTCATTAGTCTTTCCTGGAGAAAAGAGTCACCACCGAAACTCTACCACACCCCTCTTTCTCTACTCACATATCCCTCAGGGTGGAGTTTAATTAAGAATCGTTTCCTTTTAAAACTAATCTTCCGAATCTTCGCCCAGCTGAATGTATTGATCTTTGTAAAATTTTGGAAGACAACAATTCCCATGTGCGCCACCGCCAAGTTTAAGGGTACACCTTCATGATCCTTTGCGGGATGCATTTTCATTCCATACAGTTCACAACGACGGGCAGTTTCTAAAAGGTTCAAATCAGCTTCCGCCGGTGATTGTCCCCTATTGGAAATGTGGCAGGCATTCGGTCAAACTGAGAATACCCATTGCCGTAATCAAATAAACTGCTAAATAGTACTTCTATTCCTCTACTCACGCATGCTTCTTGTGATTCTCCATAATACGGCGTTCCAATTCTTGTTTTTGATGAGGCACAAATTTATACGTCGATAAATAGGTGTGATCGGGATAATCCTCTATCACGTAATCGCCACACTCGGCTGAAACAGCAGAATTCACCATCTGAGTTCCGACAACTTCAATTCCCCATGTATTTTTATGCAACCATTACAAACGGGAATATGGATTACCCTGAACAATATAGCTAGCCATTAGTGCTGCTGTATTGTCGTTGCACTGTAACAAGCCTTGTGCCAAGTCGCGTTTGATTTGGAGGCAAAATAAATATCTAGTGTACTCCTCCTCAAGTTGCGCAGGATCTGGCGTATAAAATTTAACACAGAATTTCAAGAGAGGGTCGATCAGTGACAGGCCCACTTGCCTACAGATCGGCTTCTCCAAGTCCAGCCAGTACTGTAATCAAACGTCCTTGTTAACTTACGCCTTTCCGTGGAAAAATTACCTTTAGACAAATTAATATCCCACCTTCGTTCCATTTGGCTCTTGGTATTCTAAACCAAAGTAATCGGCCTCCAAAAGATGCAGCTGCTTGCAAACCTGATCAAACAGTACCCTTCCTAATGCCTTTGCCTAAAAAAGTACAGAGAATCAGAAAATTCAAACTAAGAGAATCGCCAACGATTGATCGCGAAGCCTTGGTTTTCTCCTTTCAAAATGGCATCAACTCATGCGATAACTGAGCCTCGGAAGGTACAGTTTTTCAGTGGCCGCCTATCTATATTAAAATCACGTTTGATATAATCAGAAGCAGGTTGACGAGGACGGTATACGCGAGGTTTTACGAATAATCAATAAGTCGATACACATGCGTCTCCTCGCTGATATGGGAGACCAATTACACGCTCCAATAGTTTATCCTTACAGAGGCAGCATCCGCGTAAACCATATGCATAAAAGTAAATAACTTTGTCCTCTCAGGCAACAATGTTACAATGTATCTATAAAGCTTATGCGCCGCTATCCAACACGACGACGTGCCACCGGTACTGATCGCGGCCCCTCGACCGTCCCTTTCTCAGCTTCAACCAGAAGAGGAAACCAACAGCTCACTCACTGGTCATTACCTGCACTTGGAACATAGTATTAGTATCATCCAACATTTGAACGCGGACGGCCAGCATTTTTCCAGCTTTTCGCGGCGTTATCGGCGGAGTTCTACTGCCTCCATCCACACCCGCTGGAGTTGAATGACTATGAGGCATTTTTGATCCTCCGCTGCCCTTCACGCTTATGCTTTCCAGGTCATTCATCTTTGGAGAATAATTTTCGCTTCTATAACCACCACCACGAGCACCCGCCTCTCAAGCAAATTCTCATTGAAACATCTCTGTTACGCTGCCATCTGCAACAAAGTCAATTCATTCTTATTACTGACCTTCATTCCTCAAGCACTGGTTATCACTTCTCAATTCTCCTCTAACGTCTATGTTTATAATGCCTAATAATGCCTCTCGGATATCAAACTAAAGGCGCATATAAGGAACATGTTCAAAGTGTCGTACATAATCTATAATTCATAGATCGGGGCACTTGCACTAACAAACTAACGAAACCGATGTAGAAGGGAGAATAATCCTATCGTATATCCATATTTACATAACTCCCTCGGCACTAGATAGTACGAGTATCAATCATGGCTGAGAAATTCAGTATTAAATCCAACTCCTTGCAGCGCACATCGCACGCATACTCTCCCTGGAAGACATCCCCCCCATTGCGCCTCTTTCTTCTCTGGTATGGGAGTGTTACGTCAAGGCTCTGATTACTCTGATTACCTCGATTATGCCGGTTACGCCGATTATGTCGATTGTACGTACGTACGGTTACTCTACATATAACCGTTGCTTGCACGCTGGGACTCAGACTTAGTCTGACACTAATTCCTTTCTTTGAGGCAGAAAAGAAGATGAAAACTCCGAAAGAAGGCGGATTAAATTTGGCAAGATTAGGCGAAATCGGTCGGAGCAACACTAGCTGCACCAGTTGTTGTCGGAGACTTGATATTATGCCGATAAATACTGGCTAGAAACGGGAGTACGGACGGAATGCCGAGCTAATTGGGTAGAGAACTAGAAAAAGGAGGATAAAATGAGAGTGGAATCTGCACTAATTGGCCAGTTGCTAAACTTTCCGTATGGATTTCTGATAGAAAATGTGACTGAGATGATAATGGGAATACATACAGAAGGCGGGGCACGGATAGAACCGCTATAGGAACCTGATGAATTATTCGATGGTGTGCATCGGTACGTACTACATGTAGACAGACCGGCCTTCCTCTCCGACGTTGGCCGAATGAGAGACTACCGCAGTAATGGTAATGAGAAACAGAATGAAAGAGTGGCCTGCTGAAACTAGCCGAATCGTCGAAAGAAAGGCAGAAGTAGAGAGAATGAGAGAAAGAAAGAGAGAGGGAGAGAGGAGTCAGAAGTATGCGTGTAGCCGCAGAGAAGCAGAGTTGGAGTTCATTGATCAGGGAGCCGTCGTGCACCGTCGTCGTGCACCGGCGGCGGCGGCGGCGGCGGCTTGGCACTTGGCACTTGGCACTCCCTTTACAACAACGAGTGATCGCGCCGGTGGATTAGCGTGTCAGTGACGAAACCTCATCTACTCCACCAAGAGTGGCTGGATGGATTCGCGCGTCGTCCACTCCACCTTGCAATTTCGAGATTTCTCCGCTTGTGCAATGCCCGAAGAAAAACACATAACACACCCAAACACATGCGTTCTTTTCTCTGGCTCGTCATCTACCCGACTACTACTTTCTGCTCACTGTTCCTACTATTTTGTATGACTTGCACTCACTATTCCCAGCGGAAGAGGGAAGAGAGAGGGAACGAAAAAGAGAGAGGAAGCAGTGATTCTCAGAAGGAGCTCACTGCCTGCCTCTCTGTACGTGCGTCCAGTGCGTCCACTGGATCCACTTGCCTGCCTGGTTGCTGCCTCGCCTTCTTTCGTACCGTTTCATTTCATCTCACTCCTCTTCATTCTGTAACACGGTGGATCGGGCAAACATGCCTTTGCTCGATATCTCGACTGATCTCGATAGAACACGAGCACGGCCACGACACCTCTCTCCCTCTCCCCACTTACCCATCGAAAACTTGACCGAGAGGCTTTCACCTATTTCTTAACATTAGCCAGTCAGACTAGCCCAAAAGCCGCAAACAAAACTTACTTCTGAAAACGATTAGTCTAGACCCTCTAGCCCGTCTAGCTGAAAGCGCCGCTTCCTGCCCGAGCCCGACACCGACACCGACACTGACACCGACACCGACCCCGACACCGACCCCGATCCCGATCCCGATCCCAACCCCGACCAACCAAACTCAGTAAAAACTCAAGACGGAGTGGAATGCGCGATACACCAGCTCCAAATACGATGCATCAATCGCATCAATCAAGTTCCTAGCAGTAGAAATGTGCTCTAGCAGAGGACAGCAGCACACGGGACGCACCAGGCACGCGGTACAACACAACTGGTTGGTTGGTTACTGCTTACTGGACACGATACGCGGTAGCCACGGTACTCGATTCACTCGATGGACCACACAGTTGGATCAGTGCAGTGTGCACGGTGTGCACGTCGTGCACCATGCACCGCTCTCTAAGCAAATACAGGCAATGCAGGCAATGCAGGCTGGCTCCTCCCGTGCCTGCTTGGTGCCTTGTGCTGCTAACCCCCCCCCCCCCCTGACCCCTCTCTCACTCACTCTCTTGTCACTATCACTCGATGCCACTGGAGGCCACTGAATGCCACTGGATCTCACGCACCTTACACAAGAAATCTGCTTTACCTAATGTCGCAAGCGTAACCAAGTCAAGCCATAGGAAGGAGGAAGCAGCAACTGCTATCACAGATGGGCCAATAGAAAATAGGGCGGACACCGGACCGAAGGGGCAATATGTGCCATACGCCGGAAAATATCTGCATATGTACACACATACGTATGAGACAGCGCAGTCGCTGTTGTTTGATCTGTCCAGGTCTTGGGTCCATTGGATCTTGGGCCTATCCACAGGTCTGTCGGGTCTGTCGGGTCTGGCTGCAGGTGCAGTTGGGTGCAGTTGGGCGAGGAACAGAGGAGCAAGCGTGCCAGGGAAGCACAGGATTGGCTGGGACGGTGCCCGACGATGGAGTGATCGTGCCGAAGAGCCGAAGGTGCCGGCAACCGTGGGATTAAGCGAGAGTGAGGCTGCCAGTGCCATTCGTGTTGATCCCTTATCTGATATCCTCCTCGTTCGGAATCGAAGTTGGCTCCGAATTGACTGGACGATGCATTTTCGCAGGGTAGATGCGTGCATGCTGGAGTGCAATGGAACCTTGATGCATTCATCAAAGATTTAGTAGTGCAGAGGGTAATAGGAACTTTGGTCTTAGTTCCTGCGCGTTCCCTGCTAGTTCTTGCGGTGTTTAGACTGGATATCTAGATGATCTAGAGAGGCAATCGGTGGATAGGATGGCCGGCGCGGCGGTAAGATTGAGTAGGACGACGCAGGCGCACTTGTTTCTGCGTGTGTAGCAGTGTGGTGCAGTGTGTGGTGGTGTGCATCAGTATGCAGCAGTGTGCAGCAGTGCTCTGTTTAGCAGTGTTTAGCAGTAGTTGGTGGTATTGGAAGTAACGCAAGAGTAATGCTGAATTTTGCTGAAAGCACTGAATGCTAGACGACGACAAGACAGGCACACAACTCGCTGACATAGGTACATACTTAGTTGTGTACCTATAGGACTGCATACAACTTGTCGTTGGTAGTTCGTCATACTGTTAGTGGTTGGTGCAGTAGAATATTGTGAATTTCCAATGAGCAAGTGTATCGCAAAGAAGAAGATTGTGTCAGCTGCAAATGTGAAAGGGTCCTTCATCTCGGTGCGGTCAGTGATTCTTGTCCTAGAATCGTGCATCAATCGTAAATGATCCTAAAAGCTGGTTTAAAAATTGTGTCGAATACCTCTGTCTACCTTTTCCAGGCAGAAGCATCCTTTCTATGCGAGTGATTAAAACTTTTCAGAAGGTGGGGCGAGCGAAAAGTGATCAAGCCGAATTCCTTAAAGATTGAAAGCAATGTCCGACGAAGAGGATACAGCTATACTGTTAAAGACCGCTAATAAGAACGTGGAAGTTATTATGAACAAATCGAGCAATGAGGATTACCAATACATACCGCCAGAGAACCTAAGGAAACCGATCCCTAAACAAAACAATAATTTAACTCCCCTAACCTCTGGAAATCAGAGCATATTCGTAGCGGCGGTGGCCGTTTTGGCAGGGGTTGCTTTTGGCTGTGATATGGGTATTGCTAAACCTATTGCCCCATTTATTAAACATGAATTCGACTTAAGTTGCTTCGAGCGAGATCTTGTCATTAACGTTTGGTTTGTGGGAGCACTTTTTGGAGGACTCACCGGTGGTTAGTATCCTCCAACGATTACTCGACATTCTTATTTACGATAATAAGTTGTGCACAATTTACTAAGGCTGACATTGCGTTATAGGCTTTCTTGTCGATTCGTTTGGACGGCGCTGGTCAATGATATTTACATTAGTCTTCCTAACTTTTGGAGCTACTTTGTCCGCCCTTGCAAATCATTACATTTTGCTGCTGGTGGCCCGAGTAATTTGTGGCTACTCCGGCACTGTGTCCACCGTTGCCCATTGTATATACATGGCTGAAGTGTCCGAGTCGCAAAAACGTGGGCACAATATCATGTTATATCAGCTTGGCACAATGGCAGGATTTTTAGTCTCCGTTATTGCAGCAGCTGTAAAGAATATTGACTATCAGTGGCGATTTTCTATAGGAATTACAGCTGTACCTGCATTGGCTGCTTGCATTATCACCATCATTTTTCTTCAGCGGTCTCCGCCATTCTTGCTTTTCAAAAGAGTTACCAATGTTACCAAGGCATCGTCGCAAAGTGCTTGGAGCACCATATTCGAGACTCTGGCAGTCATGGCATTCTTGCTAATACTGCAACAGGGTACAGGGAAGCGGCAGGTTTTATATTATGCGCCAAGATTATTTGCTCTCCTTGGGATTTGTGCTAGTACGTGGAAAAACAAAATTCTCCGATACGAATACAACTGGTCTATGGTAGCCTGACACGCTTGATTTTACAGATGTTGCAGAAATAACAGCGCTTATATCTCTTGGGATTGTAAAAGTCTTCAGTACGGCCTTATCACTGGTAATAGTGGAAAGATGCGGTCGCCGAACAGCCCTCATCACTTCAGCTACTATATGCATGACCTCCATATCTCTATTGTCCTTGTTAGCAACGATTGACAGAGGCGATGAAAGCTTGGACAGTGTTAACATGCATTGCAAGAATCATATAACCGACGAGGATGAAGGGCGAAACATCTTGCCTAGCGGGTCTCCGCCACCGTTTCCTCTCTTGCCAACACCCTTAGCTGCTATTGCTCCAAGTCCTGAAACTTGGACCCAAATCAAGGCCTCCTGCGAGGTAAGAGAGAAAAGAACACTGGTCCAATTTGACTGGACAATACAATTTGGCTGTTCTCTTCTAGACACAAAACATTGTCCTCTCGGAAGGTATGACAGGCGGTTTACGTATCCTGGCCGTAATAACACTGCTCGTATACGAAGCAGCCTATGCTCTAGGGCTTGGTCCAGTGCCATTACTAAATCTAACTGAAGTTTTTCCAACATCAATACGAGGGAAATGTGTTAGTTTCGTTTTCGTTATAATCTGGACAGCGCATATTATTGCCACTGAGTCGGTCTCCGCGATGACCAGTACGTAACATGACGGAGTCCTACTTTAGATTTAACCGATATTATTTCTATTGGAACTGGTTCATCGATACATCTTCTTTTCAGAATCAATGACTCTGGCTGGCTCCTATCTCCTCTATAGTTTTATGTGTCTTGTCACCATCTTCTATGTTTTTTTACTACTTCCCGAGACCAAGAGTAAAAGTTTGCATCAGATAGCACAAGAGCTACGAAAGATTCCTTTGAGCACGCGTATATGCAGCAATTTGCGGAGTCTGCCCCTGTTGTGCCACATCAAGTGGATCAAGAAATACGACGTTAACGTGAGTAATGGGCAGAGTACACTCATATAATTATGTTTCTATTCTCTATACTGTTAAATCATACTCAATCACGTTTACATGCCCTTATTTACCGGTACTTGTCAACTTTTTCCACCTCCTCGTGAAAGTAGAGAAACATGTGAAAAAGATTCCGAAATAAGATTTTAGACACTACAATGCTACATTAAAAAAAATTGTTCACTGCCGCTTGTTATGGCACTCTGACTGCTGCCAAATATCTATAAGATCCTCCTGTTAATGATTAAAGACTGACTAATTTTTAATTGCGCCGACGGATGTTATTTTCTTAAGGTAGTTGTATCAGTACTGTACCATCCGAAAGTCAACCGTTGGCCGAAGGAACTGTTAACTTCGCTTTGCATACTGCCGGTCGGCTAATCTTTTGTCAGTGCTCTCCCCTTCAGAAATTTACGAAAAAATGAATTTTCAACTGGGGCTCTGGAATTTATATCACGTCTTCCTTGACGCAAGAAAACATTCTCTATCAAATTTCAGCCCCGGAAAATGTCGGGAAGTATGAAAAACATGGGAAAACCATGAAAATGAATTATTCAGGATTGGTTTTCCATGCGTTTTCGGTACAATTCCGATATTTATGCGACTGGTTTTATGTTTTCTATCCGTTTTGATACTTAAATAATTGATTTATCAAGAATTCATCAAAGTCCAAGAACCCTGGAAAAATCTAAAATTTGTGAAATACCCTTCCCAACCGTTTCAGGGTCTGGTATTTCAGGTAGTGATTCAGTTTTTAGCTAGGAAACAGTGGTATAAATTCCAGAAGCCCAGGTCAAAGTTCATTTTTTGGCCGAAAAATTCGTCAACCCACAAAAATTTGCGAAAAAATGAATTTTGACCTAGGGCTCTGGAATTTATATCACTTCTTCCTTGATGCAAGAAAACATTCTCTACCAAATTACAGCACCGGAAAATGTCGGGAAGTATGAAAAACATGGGAAAAACCTCAAAACTGAAATTTTCGGGATCGGTTTTCCATATGTTTTGGGTACAATTCCGGCATTTCTCCCACTGGTTTCATGTTTTCTTTTCGTTTTGATACACAAACAATCGAAAAATCAAGCGTTCGTCAAAGTCCGAGAACCTTCGAAAAATCGAAAATTTGTGAAGGGGTACATATGGAAAAATTTGCGAAAAAATGAATTTTGAGCTGGGGGTCTGGAATTTCTATGACTTCTTCCTTGGTGCAAGGAACTATTCCCCACCAAATTACAGCCCCGGAAAATGTCGGGAAGTATGGAAAACATGGAAAAAACCCATTCAAATAAGATGAAGATCATTATTCAGGATCGGTTTTCCATGTGTTTTCGGTACAATTCCGACATTTCTGCCACTGGATTCGTATTTTCTATCCTTCTTGATACTCAAACAATCGATTTGTATAACGGTCGTCAAAGTCTGAGAACTTTCGAAAAATCGAAAAAATCCCAAGTGGTACGCGCACATGCCAAGTTTCTTTTACTCATAAAACTGCGAGTTAAATCTAAGTATGACTGAATAAAATCTTGGCTCTCTATCTGGGTGTTATTAAGAAAAACGGGATGGTGAATAATTCTGCAGAAATTTGGCCAGCAGTTGCAGAACCTGAGAGAGATTGTTCTGTCAAAGTTTCAAGAAAATCTCGAGAAAACTGTTTTTTGATACAACTACCTTAAAGGTTAACGCGACCCTTTTTTCCGTTGATATGTGTGCGGGTACCGTGATTCTTTTTGATACTCCATCTCCAGGATCGTCGTCGAATCCCGACTGTTTCTGTACTAATACCGCCGATAACCGGCGATTTCACGGTATTGCGTTAAAGGATGCGTACTGCGCTACACGGTAGACAGTAAATTGTGAAATTTATGTAAGAAAGTACGATTAGCATTGAAAAGTAGCCGAGCTAAGAAAGAAGATAGCTGCTTACTCGTACTTACAATTAGATTTACTTCATGTTTCAACCAAGTATCCAGCCGTGTTTTCGGAATAGCATAACTGCCGCGCAAGGCACATTAACCATCGTTGTATAAAATAACCTTTATTCCACAGATCATCTTTGTACATAAAAATAATTTTCATATGAGCCGTTATATTATAAATCTGTATTATTGTATAATGCAATAGTGTGTGCACATACTTAAAAATATCCGGTTGATTGACACACATAAGTGAATAAAGTAAGTTCATCCTATTTTGTAATCTTATTTAATATAAAATATCCATCAAGGTCCTTTGTACAAGGTGGGTATTAAACGACATCCAAGGATTTCTTCTTACTCCAAGGCAAGAGTTTGGGTGGTGAGAGGACTTGTTCAAGAAATATGTGCCGCTGCTCCTTCAGATTACTATTTACACTAGCATGGAGCTTGCTCTCAATAATATTTTTATCCCCAGAAATAGACCTAACTTCTGGTCGGCTGGTGACTTGGCCGAGCTTGGGCAGGAGTTGGAGGCTCGCATCATTGGAAGGTACTAGATTCTCCTTGTCCTGCTTTCCCATTAGGCCAGCACCATTTTGGACCTTTTCGGCCGATTGCGAAACTGGAAGCTCCGAATTCGGAGTGACTACATAGACGAGTGGCGACTTTGATTCGAACTTTTCTTTAAGCAAGGAAAACTTTCGTTTCGGAATCGGAATCGGATTCGGTTTCGCTTTCGGTTTCGCATTCGGATAAAAGATAGGTGCGTTATCGCGTTTTTCATCAGAGTTCCCAATGGTCTCGCTTGTTACTAACGATGCACCAGGAGTTGTTGGACGCACCGGAAGCGCAACCGAGCCCCCCGAGTTATTACAAGTGTTATGAGTTGTTTCAACGCTTTCGGGAATAGTATCGGGCGCGGGATTAGATTTGAGGGTAGCTGTAGCTACTAGCGGATTCATTTGAACGTACAAGTCATTTTCAGTGGAAGTTGCCAGTGCCTTGGAGCAGGAAGAAGCCGTATCGGTTTGGAGCTTGGTTCTAGTCCCTAAGACAGGAGAGTCTGATAGAATTGCGTCTATTAAGGGCGTCTTCTTAATAGATTCGATTGTGCAGTACTTTACAAATTGGCGTATTGCGTCTATCTCGCGCTTTCCCTTGATCACGGAATCGGACGAATCATGTATTGAATTTATGTACACTCGACTGATCCCAGCGCGATCGCTCGGATCATTGTTGAATAAAGCTCTAGTCAAAGGATTGTTGTTGCGAATAAAATTCTTAGGGTCGTGCGCATCCTCCCACTGAGAGCCAGTAGTATGATAAACGTGCCGTGGAGAATTTTCAGCAGTGCATCTCCGTATTTGATCGATTGTATTGACCAAGGTACTGAGTGACTCGTAATCGGAAGATCGGTGCATGTGATACTCGGGTATCTTTCCTATTTCATCGTGCTCTTCAAAGATTGTATCGAGAGCCGACATTCCACCCTTGTCATCTATTACAACTGGCTTTGCGATATAGACTGCCGGATTTGACCTGTCCGTGGGCGTACCTTTTGCAACTCTATCCTCCGAATGAAAAGGCCGGGTATACTTGAGGTCGCGACGGTCACGACTATCTATGAGATCGTAAGTTAAGGTATCGAGGTAGTCGTCTTGCTTGAGGATACCCCGTAGTATCGAACTGACGCACGTTACGTCTGAGAGGTCTGAGCTGTAGGTTGTACCAGTGGTAGTACTAGTCAAAGTATCCCTACGACGATCACGGACGACACTGTCGTCATGAATATAGGTCTCTATATCGGTATAGCCCTTCCAACTGCGTATGCACCAGGGCGGTCGCGCTACCCCAAGAGGACAAACATTTTCATAATCATGAATAGAAGTAATGCAACTCATGGTTTCGTCCTTTTGCTGGGATTCGACAGCTTTTTCGTGAGTTTGCCCGTCAAGGGACTTGATGCTCTTGAAGAGCACCGGAGTAGAGAGCTTTTCCCTGACTATAGTTAAATTCTCAATGCTACTGTTTTTGTGCGACGCAAACTCGGAGGAGTCCATGTGTAAGACGAGCGAGGACGAAATGCCACGTCTTCTTCGCAGTGGAGTTGGAAGGTTTGAGCTGTCTCCTTCTGGGCTGATCTCCTCTACTGCTGCCTCTTCAACTTCGAGATTCAACGTTTCGGTTCCTCCCAAACAAATGGCTCTTCGCTTCTGAGCCATCTTTTCATTATCGGCGTCATCCCTCGATTGGCGATATTCGTAGGATTCTCGGGAGGTAGGGAGGGTACAACCGTGATTGATAATACCTTCTTCGGCGAGTTCAGACAGCTGAGCAATATTTGGCAAGAGAAAGTGCTTATCAGTAATGGGCTCCTCGCCGGCGAGCCGTCGCCGTGTATCGTTTAAAGGGCAGGGTAAGGTATTCAAGGCATTGGTGCGCGATAGTTTCAATGATCGCGGCGTCGCTGCCTTGTTAATAGTGGCCTCAGGCTTCTCTCTATACCTTCCTAAAATCTGAGAGCTAGCGCCAGCCCCCGCGGAGGGGTGATACTTGGCGTAATAAACGAGCATACCTGTCAACCCCAGCAACATGCCGGTGACTGTTATGGCTATCGCTCCTAGCAGCAAACTTGTCTCGAGGGATTCCTTGGAGTACAAAGCGAATAGAATTAGAGACGCGCAATTCTCAAAGATAGTAATAGAGTAAAAGGCCAGGGCTCGAAATCGTGATCTGCCGACGCGCAAATTATAAAAGTCGAAGCAATAGATAAGGCCTATAATGCAATTGTACACGCGCTCCTCCCAGATAGTGAGGCAGAAGTCTGTATTTTGCAGCATGACCCAAACGGTCATAAACAGCCAATGAAGTCCTGCAACATTCGGAATTGGCCTTACTCAAGAGATACTCACAATCAATAGCATTTTCTAATTCTACATATTGATCATACTGATCGTGCAAACATACCGAAACATAATGCAAACCAGAATCTCATATAAATTGCTAGCAAAACCAATGCTATGATTCTAGATATCATCATGCCGAATCGCCAGAGGGCTTGGAAGGCCAATGCCTGCCAATTGGTTTGTTCCGTGAAACGAACGACTCTGTGCATGGCGTATATGTATGTGATCATGGCCCAAGTCAGGGAAGAAAATGATGCGGCGCATGAAATACCTAATGGAGAAAGAAAAATAGCCAATGTCTATAAATTCAAGTATCCACCTTGTCGAAAGAAGAGGGCCTTCCCAATGTCTCTTTGCTCCCGACCCACGGAGTACGGTAATGTATTATATTTTTAGCCCACGTGTACACCCACCCAAGGCGAGGGCACGTATTTTTGAAACTACTTCTTCGAGCTCTGTCGCTTCCATATCGAACCGCTCCAGCCGACTGGTTAGCGTGCCAACAAGAAATCATAGAGGATTCTCGAGAGTCGAATTGTCAGAATGACAGTATGTAGATAGTGGTCTATTGTCCGAGATATATCTTCCTTCCTCCTTCCTTTATCTTGGTGGGCGGAACGGAAGAAACAATAGCATGTGATCTCTTGGCTTTGGCATTTTGGTCACTGCTACCAGATCGCTACTGTGCGTGCCTCTCAGTGGCTTGTCAAGCTCCGCCGAGTATGTCGGTGCTTTCTCCAAGTTTCTCAAAGATCCTCTACAAGGATGAACAACTGGCCGAACTTGTCTGGCCTCGCGTTCGCAATAAGCCCTTGTTGGCTACCGTACGGGTAGGTCTTGCCTATCCCGATAAACAAGCAACTTCCCACTGTCCACTTGGAAATCTCTAATATATTTCCTCCTACTGTTTTAGCGTCAAGTTAAACAGCTTAAGTCAATTGTGACTGTCTTTCTAGTTGTTGGCATCTCTATGTGGTTAATAAGTCTGGTATATAAGTGCGAGACTCACGAGAGGAGAAAGGTGGAAGCAGTTTCCACATTTTCCGACTATTTCTACACTATCGGTAAGAAGAGTATCGAGCGGCCAGAGAGACTTACTGCAAAGGCGAAGATACCTTATTACTCGGCGAATCAGCTAATTCATATTAGAAGCTTGTTAAACGCCCGACGGGCCCACCTGCGACGGTATTGCGAAAGCGTTAAAGGGAACAGTGACCATCTGGAGGATGTCCTGTCAAACCTGATTGTCGATACGTATGTATTCCTGGGATCGGCAGAGAAAAACCGATTGATCGCGAGCAACTACTAATTCTAGTATGCTTCATTGCTATTGTCAGAGAACACGGGATAGCCTGGTGCCCCATATACAAAGCCGCCAGTTCAACTTGGATGAAAAAGTTTGCTGCACTTGGAGGCGGACTGACCGATACAACGATTCAACTAATTCGTAAGGACATACTACAAGTGAACAATATCGTGAAGCAGTTATATCCGCGAGAACCGGACCTGACTAAAGCCTCTCAAGTAACTTAACCAGCTGCTGCTAGAAATCAAGAATAAAACAGGACACGACATTACTTGTACTTCTTTTCCAGAAACTTAATCAAACTAAGAAGTTCCTAATCGTACGGCATCCATTTGAGCGGTTGGTATCCGCGTACCGGGACAAATTGGAAAGCAGCAAAGGGAGAGAGTACTATTACAAGCGATTTGGCCGGCACATAGCTCATAGATACCGTCGTCTTCGAGAAGTGAACGACACCAAAATCGAGCCTACTTTCAGCCAATTCCTCCAGTTTATAATAGACGAAAGATATTTCGACGAGCACTGGGCGCCCTTTTTCGATAGCTGCCTGCCTTGCTCGATCTCCTACGACTACATATTCAAATTTGAGACTCTTCAGAGGGACCAACATCTTTTCATACAAGATTTGGAGTTGGATCGTTTCCTACCGACAGAATTAGACTTGAGAAACGAAAACCCTCGCGGTACTACCACGGCTGCTGTCGTACAAGAATACAAAAGTCAAGTTCCAAAGGAATTGTTGCATAAACTCTATAAGGTTTACGAGCACGACTTTCAAGCTTTTTCTTATGAAACTTTCTGACTAAAGCATGCGTATCGGCCAATAGCATTTTGGAACGCTTGTTTGTATCAATGTTTCTTACTTGTCCATAATGGTGCATGGTGTAGAATCATCATGATATAAAGTTGCAACACTAACTGTGGAGCAGCCCCCATGAAAGTCTCAAACAAGTGCAGCATGCAGATATCACACTCGTGCCTGCATACCCAGGTTTTATCCTTAATGAATTTCTTGTTCCTCAGCGAGTGTATCGTGACAGAAATTAACATTAAATATCTACAAACAGTAATAAGAGATTTCGCTATCAAGGGATGGGTCAATGCATGCGTGTAATAGCGGTGCTCGATATGGTACCTATGTGGTACACCTAAAAAAAGGAGATGCAACAACCAGTGCGCTTTTCCAATAGAGCCGTCGCTCTGATACCACCTCAGACTGAATATCTGTATAATGCTAGCTGGTAAAACAGTGAATATCAGTGAACAGTATCCCCAGATAGCATGGCCTTCCCACAGGTATTTTGTGAATACAACAAAATCTACAAAGATGCATACTAGTCGATTAATTTCCTAGAAATAGACAATAGTCCAGAGTGGCTGTGTCTTCTGCTCACCTGTTAAAAGATCGGCAGAAAAGAGTCCAAAAGAAAGAAGATAATAAAGCACGTGTAATGAGCCGAACCGATAACTTTCGATCTCTCTATCCGAAATCACTGATGAGCAATTTCCATTGGCAGCTTCATCTGCCGGAGTAGTACTATCGTCTTTTAATTCCGGCGCAGCCATTTTTCCACCCATTCTCCATTTCGCTGATCGCTCAACAAGATTAGACTTTTACGTTTCAGGATAAACTTGCCGAATGATTAGCGCACCAATCTTTCACATTGTCGCATTAGCTGACCGCCGACTTACTCCCAAATCTCCTTCTCGGGCGATATGCCTCTACATTTTCAAATACAAGAATGATGCGTCTCTGTTCTACCTCTAGCAAGCTAGCCAGTGCCTGTACTTTAAATCTCACCAAACCACCATGAAACAACACCATCAGAACCGATTGGAACCCACACAATCCTATTTGACTTGGGCTTCAACTGGCCCCAACTGGCTCCAACTGCGCGGGCTCGCGCGGTTTGGCGCGGCCTTAAATCTACCTGAACCACCCAAACTGGGACCACCGGGGACCCTGGGTGCTGGGAGCGCGCAGGTAGCCGCACCCCGCTCCACGCACCACGCACCTCCAACCACCAACCATCTCGCCTCGCCTCGCCTCGCCTCGCCTCGCCGCACCTCGCCGCACCGCGCCTCGTCTCGCATGCTTATGCCTCTCAGCCTCCCAGGATCCACCGCACACTCACTGCACTCCACTGCACCATGACCATACCATCCGCAGCTAACAGCTACCACCAGCTACCACTACTACTGCTACCCGCCAGCAGGATCTTCACGATCCTCACCATGAGGCCATAAGGATGCAGAGTAGATGCGCGCGTGTGTCTGTGTTTGCCTGCTGTTTTGCATTAGTATATATATATACATGTACGTAAAGCGTAAGGATGAGAGGGTGAGAAGCAACGTACAATATATACATATATATTAGATATATGTATATTATACTAGTATAGGGCTGAAATAGAGGAGGAGTTCCCGATGATGTGGATTGACGGATTTCCGAGTGAATACTTTTGATGCCGACCATCCCGACCATCCCGACCAGTCCCGACGGCCCTGACCAGCCCCGACCGCCCCGACGAGGTCCGTGGTCCGTGGTCCGTGCTCCGTCTCATAATCGCGAGTGGTATAGTCCCCAATGATCCCGAATGCACAGTCCCCAATGTGATCGATGTGATCCCCACTGATCCCCACTGGGCCAACATGAGCAATGAGCGTCGAAATAAAATATGGCGAGTAATCCATGACTGGACGTATTGCGCGCATGTTTTACGCACACGCACTTTCTGCCAGTTGCAGTAGTAGCTGGTAGTAGCTAAGTTTTGGTTGGTCTCAGTTGGGCTACTGGCACTGCGGTTTCGTGCTGGCGAGATTATATCCGTGGTGGACGATACCGCCAAGTGTGGCCAAAGGTTTTATCAGATGCCGAACCTTATTCTCGAGCCTCGAGTCTCGAGATTCAATGGGAGCAGCGCGCTTTAACTGAACCAACAAGTTTACAATTTCACGGCCCTTAACCTTGCGCAGGCAGAGAAACCAGTTATATCTAGCCCGGAAAAGGTATGCCGGAACACGGAATAAAGGGAAAAATCTGGTTGTTTTAACAATCAGAATTAGCCGAGTTTTTCTATCGTCTAATAAGAATATATCAGTTGGTTGTTCTATTGGAAAGTTGTTTCGGAGCATCATTGCTATTCCTTTAAGAAAAGGAGAGTGGAAGAGAGTGGTTGTCGGATCCAAGAAGGAGCGACGAATGCTCCATTAGATCTACTTTGGAACGGTATGGTGATAGAGCCCGCGTTCATACAATGCTGCGGTCTTGCAATATCGCTGAATGTGTTGTAGTTTTCACAGGTGGTTGCAGAGATGTTGCATGATTGAACCATTAGCATCATGTACAGTTTTGAAGGGGATTATCGGCGCAAGCCACAACAGAATTTGGCTGGCGCTAGTAAAAGGAATGAAAAATCTGCGTTACTACAACATGCTCAGTTGGAACGCTCGAAAAGAGAGGAGCAGTGCAAAAGGCATAACGCGGCTTTAAAAATTTTGGCCCATACGCAGAGCTTTCTTGTGAGGAAGTGTGCCAGAGCTAAGGCTAGGCAAGAATTTGACGATGGCAAACAAGCGGCGGGTAAAAAGAATTTAAACTTGAAAGAATTGCTGCCGTACGTGAGAAGGTTGCTATTTTTTAATGACTGGGAATTGGATGCACCTAGACTGGTATGGCTTCTCCAGCATTTCTTGAAGCGCCACGAAGAAATCAAGCTCATTTGCATTTGCACACCAGACTGGTTTTGGAGACTAAGGTGGATACTTAGTATATGCATGGAGCACAATTCTAAAAGTTACGCCAATGGGGCATATTCCATGGCAATTCCTTTGAGAGCTCTCGAAACATTTACGACGCGCGAAGATGCCGAACGACTTCTCCGTGGTCACGCATGCCATTATCTAAAGAATATTTTCCTCTATCTGATTAATGACGGATATTTTGAGCAATTGCGAGAATTAATAGATGACAAAGTTCCACCGATGCTAGAAGCATCACCGATCGCACCGACATTAATCTCTAAATGTTTACTCGATATGATTAAACGACCATTGGATTTGATCTCACATTTAGAAGAGGATGATGATTTTTCAACGCTTGTTCTGCGTGAATTCTGCCGGAGTATACTATCTCCAAGACTGACCGATCCTATAAGAATGTTCATAATACCATCCTTGTCGGAATTTAAAGAATTCCCCTACATGCAACTGATTGACTGCATTAATAGATTGTCAATAGAGCCAACAATTAGTCTGCTCTACTCAGTTTTGTCACTGGAGTCTAGTAGATTCTGTAAGTATCGGTGGTAGAGAACCAATTGGGTTCACGATATTCACTGGGTTCATCTTTTCTCTAATCTTTTCTTGCAGTACTTGCTAAGTCAAAAGAGGTTCCTGTTAGTTATCTAAAAGTCCTTGCTGCGGCAAGTTCAACAATAGTCCCACTGGTAGCGGCTGATCAAGATATCGAACAATCGGACAGCTCGGACACAGAATCAAACGCGAACATGATCGATCAGGAACAAGCCGATATCTTGCAGCAGTGTTTAGGGATGCTAAACGAGGAACAACGAGTACAAGGAATTCTCCAAGCAGCCGACCGCTACAAGATGGACGCGACGGTCTTGCAACCAGTCTGCCAATTGTGTCATCATCTGCTGATATCTGATAAACTAGCCATTCACAAGTACAAATTGCTTTATATGCTTGCATTCAAGCCGATATTTCTCAAGCATTTGTGGAGTGAATTGCTCTCTGTGCGGCAAAGCTCACTATACAACGGGACTACACCCCTACTGCAGATTATATCGAGAGGCATCGCTCTCTCTAAAGAAGACACACGGAGGATTGTTCCATTATTGGCGGTGTTCTGTTCGCTCTTTAGTTTATTAGTATCGACTTTGCACGACACGGAATTCTTGGGGGAAAGCGGGGCCCAGCAAACGGACGAGAACACGCAGCAAGCAATGCCGTTTACCACACCGGAATTGGTAATGCTATCCAGTCTGCTAAAAGGTATCTGTTTGGGCATGGTTGAACTCGCCTTTCCGGATACTCGACCGGCGATACGGGACGACTATAAAACTGCAGTCCTTGGCCCAAGTTCCCTTATCCATACCCAGCAAGATACACAAATCTGGACGCACTTATTCAAGATGACCATTCTCGTATTACGCCAATTGCACACACGAGATCTGAGGAGGCAGTTTTGCCCGGACGGTCACTGGATTGCTTCGAATATCACTATGCCAGCGGACAAGCCCCAGGACTTTACCCTTCAACGTCGCCGACGACTGGGATACGTTCCGTTTCTGCCAGGACTGCCAGCGTTTACACGCGAGGAATTGGAAGAGGGACCACCCCTGTCAGTGAAGGAAGTCAGAATCCTTACCCTTCTACGTCAAATACCCTTCGTTGTGCCATTTAATGATCGTGTCATTGTTTTTCAATCGATGATATATCGAGACAAAGTGCAACAGCAAGGTCAGTTGACACATATCATGCAAGGACCTATTGTCATTTCGGTAAGAAGGAATTACCTTTACGAGGATGCCTTTGAAAAGCTCTCGCCAGAGAATGAGCCTGACTTGCGATTGAAAATAAGGGTTCAACTTGTAAACATGGCAGGCTTGGAAGAAGCCGGTGTCGACGGCGGCGGTCTCTTTCGAGAATTTTTGTCCGAACTGCTAAAAACCAGTTTCGATCCTAACCGAGGGTTTTTTAAGCTCACCAAGGATAACATGTTGTATCCAAATCCAACGGTTCAATTGCTCGTTGATGATTTCCCGAAGCACTACTATTTTATAGGGCGAATTGTCGGGAAAGCATTATACGAGAATCTATTAGTCGAATTACCCTTCGCCGAATTCTTCCTCTCGAAAATGGTCCGCCGTTCCTCGGATGTTGATGTCCATCATTTAGCCTTCTTGGATCCCCTGATGTACAGAAACTTACTGTACCTCAAAAATTATAAGGGCGACGTCACTGATCTTGGACTAGACTTTACCGTCTTGTCCGATGAGCTGGGAGAAAGGCGCGTAGAAGAGTTAAAACCGAACGGCGCTAATATTGCCGTGACTAATAACAATCGTATAGAGTACATACACTTGGTGGCGGACTATAAGTTAAACAAGCAAATCAGAGCTCAATGCTACGCGTTCAAGCAGGGAATCGGTAGTGTTATACCCCTCGACTGGCTGCAGATATTCAACTACAAAGAACTGCAAGTTCTGATATCAGGAGCCCAGATACCCGTCGATGTCAACGATTTAAAATTCCATACCAACTATGCCGGGGGCTATGCGGCCGATCATCCGACCATCACTGCCTTCTGGAAAGTAGTTAACGAGTTTAGTGATCAGCAAAAGAGTCAGCTATTGAAATTTGTCACCAGCTGCAGTCGGCCGCCGCTACTTGGCTTTAAAGTAAGCCATTAACACCAACTCAGTTTCAACCTTTTCAACTCATGTCCATACGATAACGCTTTTCTCTTTTATAGGAGCTCGACCCACCCTTTTGCATTCAACATGCTGGCAGTGTTGATCGTCTGCCGACCTCCAGTACCTGTATGAACCTATTGAAACTACCAGAGTTCCCCAACGAAAAGACTTTGCGCGAAAAACTTTTATATGCCATACAAGCCGGAGCAGGATTTGAATTGAGTTAGATTCAACGCCGTAACAGCCAGGGAAACTAGTTGGACTAATCTTTTCAGTTGACTAGCAGTTTCTGCCGCCACGCGATGCTACAATACTCCGACGAATGAAGCAATAAAATTATAACTCAGAGAAAGAGAGAGAGAGAGAGAGAGAGAGAGAGGGGGGGGGGGGCGAATTAATTAGCTAGCATTACCATCAAGACCGACTATCAAAATCACCGATACCGATTACAAATCTATCGTTTCCGTCAATCCGCCAGATACATTGGTTTAATGCTGTCTTTAGTATATGCCTATGAGAACCTGTGGATACACAGGCATTCAGGGAAAGACAGAGATATAAGAACACACATATAGACACGTCATACACATGTACATCTATATTTTTGGTTGCAACTTTTAAGCCCTTGGCCTATGGTGTAATGTAAATTATGTATATTTTTATGTTTTATATCCGCATTACGCATCAGCGACTACTATACCCGGAATGTACGTGAAAAGATAGCCCTATTTGTATTTATGAATAACGCGTTAAATTAGTGTACATAAAGCGTATCATAAGGTGTTGATCGCAACGGTATGTATGTTGGAAATATATCTGATAATTTCGATGTTACACCCTTATTCTGTACTATCCACTTTCTTAAGATACTAAGAAGTGATTTCGACGTAGAGCTGTTGCTGTAACGGTTGCTCTATAACTATGTATATGCTGCTACATGCTAGAGATCTACTGATGAGTAGCGGGGCATAAATCGATTGATTGAGTATCAAAATGGATAGAAGACACAGAATCAATTGCAAAAGTACCGGAATTCTACTGAAATGGCGTATGAAACGCCAATCCGGCAATTTCCCGACAATGAAATGCGGATATCATATTTTTTGGAAATCGTGGAGAAAGGTTTGTAGCAGACGAAAAGCGCTATGATTAGCGATAAGTTGGCTCGGCTCTCGCGCTGCTATCTAGCTAACTAAGTACTTACATAGTTGGCGCGAGACTCTAGCGAGTCTCCTCATATTTTGCTCCTTGGATATAGTGGGAGGGAAGTGGTCTGGTGTAGTAGGGGTAGTAGGGTTGCGTCGGCGTCGGCGTCGGCGTCGGTGGGGTAGAGCGGGCTGGAGCAGACAGGGTACAGTATTGGTAGTGTGTATGTACAGTACAGTAGAGTAGGGTAAGGCGCGTTACTGTTTGACCATGAAGTCGTCAACGGCGATTCGAGCTCTTGTATAAGAGTATATAGAAAAAGTGGCAAAGTGGCCCTTGGTGAGCGCGACGAGAAAGTAGGATTGTTTGATTTCAAATGTTTGTAAATAAGAACCCGCGGCCATGTTCTTGGAGAGCTCGCGCGCAACCAGATCCAGATATTGTATCTACGACAGCAGCACAAGTATTTCAGTGTTAAAGGTTATGCCATTTCTATAACATGGCGTCGAGCGAGAGCAGCGATTTTTACAAGATTTTGGAATTCAGGCTGTACTTCATTAATTTATTAAAGCGTTCCAGTTTCACCTCATCTTATATACCGGAGTAAGCATACCTCTTGTGTACGGTAACGTAGAGGCTAGAAGCTCAGGGGCTTTTGAGAGATAGCGTATACTTAGGCAGGCCTTAGGGGACTTTTCTAACCTGGAGTGACGGTTAGAGACGGCAGAAGAATACCGTGAAAATGCACTGAAATACATCGAACGGCTAGAAAGGCTGGGACTCGGCTGTAAGACCCGAGAGCGGCTCTAAATAAATATCTCTCTTTTTAGGAATATCAAGGATATCGCTGATAAACTTTTCGAAATTGGCACCCATCCACAGGTAAACATTAGCGGATTAGCTGATTAACGGGAGACGTTAACGTATCATAGAATGCACTAGTAAAGTTTGGAATACAACTTTTGCCCCCAAGAGCCATTGATCTCTATGGGTTGCATGTTATATTGTGCGCACACAGTGTTTTCCTTTTAAAACCACTGCTGAAATAAACAATTTTTAGTTTTTTATACTAGAATTGCAATGTCCTGCGATCGTGAAAACAATAAATTTTGGGAGCCTCGAGAAGATACTGGTTGGTAATATAATAAAATTCAAAATCTACGGAGGTCTCGAGCCGGAGACTATGATCGAACTTTTAGAGAGGTAGGTCGGTCCAAAGATCACCCCTGCTAGAAGCGACAATCGCAGCGTAATCTAGTGGATGGTACTGAGCGAGGACGGCTGACTGTAGTCTACCTTTTAGCGAACTACGAACCGACGAGGTGCAGACCTTCCACCTGAAGCATACCCTGAAAGGCGAGGAGAACTACTTTCCTGTTCGGTACATCAAAATTCTACCACTACACTCCTGGGGACCGCGCTTCGATTTCAATATCGGAAACGTGAGGCTAACTGGCATTGACGACCCAAAAATTGTGTGGCCTAGCATCGAATGGCTTGAAACGGTATTTCCTGTCGACAATGCGTCCGATTCTAGTGCACTCCCTACGATAGAAATGACACGGCGGCAAACCGGAAGAGCGAACTATTTTCAGTATCGGCAAAAAGAGGTGGTGCGACTGTGTATGAAACATTTTCGAAGACTGGAGCAACCGGAGATCGTGGATACGTTACGACGAGTAACCGGGGTGCAGCTGGAAGACCCGAGATTATCCGTACTCTACGATTTACTGGTGACCAAGGGCGACTATTCCGAGACCGAACATTTCATAAGCAATGCCATTATGAGTAAGCTAATTCTAATTCTATTCCTTCTGCCTGGATTTCTTCTTGAGACATTAGCTTCGCGAGCTCAGACAAGATTGTTATGCTGTAGTGGGTCTTTTAAATGACTACATAAATGCTCAGACGTACAGGGCCGTTTGGACAAAGCTGTCGTCCAACGAGCCAAAACCCGGAATGCGGGGTGGCCATCAAATGGTACTCGATCCATCCGCTGAAGTGTTGTACCTCTTCGGCGGATGGGATGGGAATCAGGACTTGTCTGACTTATGGTCGTATAGTATAGCTGCCGATAAATGGAGCCTAATATGCAGAGATACCGAAACAGTGGTAAGCGAAAGCTCCCACTACATTTGTGTAGTTGCTGCCAGCGGCAGCTACATTTTCTCTTTCGATCAAAGGGTGGCCCGAGCGCACGATCTTGCCACAAGATGTGCCTTGATCCGGAGAGGCGGCAGCTTTTCACTTTAGGCAAGTACTTGGACACGCAGTATAGAAGGCCAGAAAACTTGAAAAGTGACTTTTACGTCTATGACATTGAACTGAACAAGTGGAGTCAGATATCGGAGGATACTGCTGTTGAAGGCGGGCCGCAGCTTATTTTTGATCATCAAATGTCGATGGATGTCGAGAAACGGACAATCTACGTGTTCGGTGGTCGTGTTCTCGTTTCACCGACAAGGTCAGTCGTCGTCAGTCAGGCTCTCACTGGTCGAGCGACCAACTTCCTTTCACGTCTTTATCCAAATTCCAGTTCCGAAGAACACGGTTTAGTCTCATGCACCACTGAACCTATATTTTCTGGGCTCTACTCCTATCACGTGCCATCTGCTATTTGGAAGAAGCTCGCCTGTGACATACTCTTCTCTAATGATCAAATATCCTGTGCAGAAACTGTGCCGCGCATCCGATGCAGGTCCGGCCACTCGATGCTATTCCATCCAGTACGTATCTCTCTTGCTTGACCATTGATAACGCGATCCAATCCTACCTTCACCACCATTCTCTTCCACAGGGCTCGAGGAAACTGTACGTTTTAGCTGGTCAACGAGGCAAGACGTATTTAAGCGACTTTTTCACCTACGAAGTCGACACCAACCACATTGAGTACATAAGCTACAACCGCCTTATAACAAAAGAGTCGAACCACGTACCGGCAGCGGGATTCACCCAAAGAGCGACCTTCGATCCAGACTTGGGAGAGATATATGTCTTGTCGGTCTGTGTCCCAAAAAAGTTTCAAAGAATTCCAATCGGAATTCTATAACCTGCTCCTCGGCCGTCTAAAATCTTTCTTTCTTTCCCTCTATCTCGGCAGGGTTTAAGCAAAGACAAGGGTAAACGGGACGATAACGTACAAAGTTCCCTCTGGGTATATAACATAAAGAGTAACAGATGGTCGTGCATTTATCGAAATGAGAATATTGGGGAAAAGTATTGGAGTAATATGCAAGATTTTGAACCTTGCCCACGATTTGCGCATCAGTTAGTCTACGACCACGTGAATAAGGTTCACTTCTTGTTCGGTGGTAATCCCGGAAGGTCCTGTCTTCCCAATCTGAGGCTTAATGACTTCTGGAAGTTGGAGCTCTGTCGGCCGTCTCCCGACGAAATCTTGAAGAAATGTAAACTGATTATCAGAAAGCAGAAGTTTGAAGAACTAGCTTTAAGCAACTGTATCGAAGCACTCGAATATTTGCAAACCAAAGTATCGGAGATCATCGACCACAATGATATAGAGCAAACGAACGAGGTACCGTCCGTGATAGTCTACTCTACTCTATAAACTCGATTAGTTCCTTCGAGCACTATTTCTTACCGCTTCCAACTCCACTTTACAGTTTCAAATGCTAACGTCAGTCCTGTTTCGTAAGCCGAACTCTCTCCAAGAGGAAACGCAAGAGTCGAGCACTCTTCCCAGCACGTTAGCCAATACCGAGAGTGTCAGTGCACAATCCTCCAATTACTACTACAAGGGTACGCGAAATGTTCGTCTTCTTAGGACTGAATTGTACGATAAGTTAACCGAATTCTTCCCAAAGACGCTCACGGAACCGCGTGCTAACTTGATCGATCTACCTTTACGATGTAATGAGGATTAAAAGCGCCCATTTTCTCCACGGAGATCTTTCTTTACGCGCAAAGACTTTAATCGGCATGATGTTGAAGCGTGATTTTACCTAAAGAACTGAAATTTTATTTTTTATAGCCTAATTGTTTCTCCTGTTTTTATTAAAGATATATTTTGTTTTTATATGTCGCTTATATTCTATGTTAGCTAGGTCTCTCGAGTAGTGATGATGATTTAGAGTCACCGTAATCAAAAATGACACACGCGTACCTATTTATCTACTTGTGTACACGTATATCAGCCGGTCTAGCTCGCTGGCCATTCTTCTTCTCTCACTCATTCATCCATCCTGTCTACACGCGTCCGATTGTGATAAACTCGAGAAAAAGAGTTGCGAGTAAACATACATACGCGTCTACATGCCTCCTTTTTATATCGATTCAGAACTGATGATGTGCGTGCGTGCGTGCGTGCGTGCATGCGTGCGTGCGTGCGTGCGTGCGTGCGTGTGTGCGTGTGTGTGTGCGAGCGCGCATGGCTGCGACACGTACTGTAGTCATGCCAACCAAGGAAGCGAGAGCAATCATTTAGGGAGGGACTTGGCAGTTGGCCCGATGGGAGGAGGAGAAGCGACACTGTGATGTTAATGTAAGGCAGAGATGGAGTGAGCGCGCGCCTGCGCATATAAATGATTACTCTCGCTTGGGCTAACTTTACTACTCTATGTACATCTATATGTATCTCTGCCGGCCCTCCCGGCTTGTTTTTCAACACTTGGTCCACCAGCCACATTGCTCCCCGTATTCGCGAATCTATCTTGCAGTAAATCGTATTTTCGATAAGAGGGAAGAAGTCGCGGAGTAAGGTTTCTGGACACTCAAAGGGGCTTGTGAGAAATGTTATATTACCGGTAGCTAGGCTAAAACTAAGTGCATAGAAGGACGCATGGCAAGGGCCACCAAGAACTTGACTCGATAATGTTGAGAAACAAAAGAACTAGTAAGTGAGAAATATCGTTTAATTGAGAAGGGAGAGTCGAGTCTATCAGGTATTGTACTTGCAAACGAAACATTTTATACAGCCTGTATGTGACTCGTTGCACAGCTTTCTTCTATCGTCTTGTATTATATTATATTACGGTCCGCATATAGCGAACGTCATAGCGATGTGTTGAGAGTTATTGTTGATCCTTTGAGAATGTGGGTGTACCTCGTTCACCGATTGTGCGCAATGCACCGTCAACTGTACATATACATAATAAGCGATTTTTCGGTATATCCTAAGTTTTGGTTGTCGCTGAGATATTGCCAGATACAAACGCGTTTGCCGGTCATTTTCGAATTTAAAAAGACATATATCTATCGCGCGATCCAAATACGTCTCTGTGTATATAGAATTGCGAGCACGACAAGTTTCTATGACTTGATCCTGTCCATAAGATAGATTACTGTAAAAAACGAACGATTGCGACAGTTACTAGACTAAATAAAAGAAGGGGACGCTTTCAGATGTAAACGAACTGTGCTGTCAGCTCGCACCGAATTTTCAGCCGCTCAAGAAATGTGATGGAAGCGCAAAGGACTATTTTAAAGAGCCCTTCTTCATCCTCTTTCTCTCGATCTTTCTTTCTTTCTTCTATATGTATGTAAGTACATACTAGTACAGTGAAATGATTTTCAGGCCGAAGGAAACAAATGCGCTAAAATCTGTTGAAATACATACATACATACGAATAGTATGAGTGCGCGCGTGCGTGTATGTTTAAAAAAAACGAATCAAGGATTGCAAGATCCGTTGAACCAGCTTTCCCCATCCCTTAACCCGTTTTACAAAACTTTTGGCGAACGCAATGGATACGACTGCGAGGGAGCTGGCCGTAGCCGCCGTAGCCACAGCAGTGAGCGATCAGACGATGAGTAATGTAGACAGTACCGACCAAAGAGCTTCCCTACCGCAGGTTCATCCAGATTGGGATGTTTTTTTTTCTGATATAAGAACTGAATATACCGTGGATAAGGTTCGGCGTCGCGAAACACGTATATTTCTCTGTATCTTGGCCGTTTCAGTTTTTCGAGTTTTTCAATCTTTGAGTAGGCAAAAAGTGAAGAAGTAGAAATAGTACTGCAGCTAGGTAGTATAGCCGGAAAGAGACGTCATTCGCGACACAAAGAGGAATGGAAAGCTGAAGGGGATTGCGCTTCTCCGGTACAAGCCGCCAATGAGATGTACTTTTTAAAAATGAAGCAAGCTGCCGAGATGATAGCTCCCATGACACTGTTACCGGTATGCGAGCAATGAGAGAATCGCCTCTGAAAGAGGTTTAGGGTCCCATTCTAAAGGTATTTCGGCTCGGAAGGACTGGGAAGAGAATATAAGTCGACTGGTACCGAAGAATTTGAGGAATAAATATGTGGAGATGTTTGCCGACCAAATGTTGCAAATAAAGGCACGATACACTCGAGATATGCATAAACTTGCACTGCACAGAGTAATCGTGATGCAATGCGAGGAAGATTGCAACGTGGATGAAGGAACGAGGATTCGGCCGTACAAATTGGACGGGCGATCGGGGGTGTACGGCAAGTATCTGAGAATTCGGGAAATAATGGAAAAGCATTATTATTTGCCGCACAAGCTAATGAGAAATATCTTGGCAAAGTCCTATGTCCTGATGCCTGAGAGGATTTGCGACTTGGGAAGGTACAAAAGCTTCGGCTACATCGACTTCCCCAGGTATTCAGTAACTGCTAGTTGTATAGAGTGCTCTTTCTACAGTTGTAGAACGCGTAGAGCGTAGATCGTCGAGGCTAGGAAAAATCTACCGTGTCGATGACGATATCGTTTCAGGTTTCTCGATTTAGTAGAGGCGGACATGAAGAAAGGTGGCCAGGCAGTGACAACGACGTATTACGGGGAAATAGTGCGACTATTTTGTCAAGTGCAGTATCAGCATGCATTTGAAAACTTCACGTCACCGTTGAGCGTACCAGAGTTTCGCGAGTGTGCCAATAACTTGCTCTCGCGGCAAATTATTTCGCTTTTAATATCTTCGGTGGAGGAAATCCTGCGCATAGTCGCGGAGGAGAGTGCAATGCCGCTTTTTAAAGTAAGCGGGAGGAGTGGACCAGTGGACCAGTGGACCAGTGGAATTTCTCATTGACACGTCCTCCTTCTCTTACCGTTGGCCAGTTGGAGCTGAAATGTGAGGAAAACGAGGTATTTCTTTATCCGCGCACCCGAGAGATCTTCGCTGCATTCCACGGCTTGATCGAACAATTGGGGAGTATCGCCCGAGATCTGCCGTCGCTCGAGTCTTGGTTGGGATTGAAGAGTGACCGGGCAGCGAGGAAAGCTCTGCTACCCAACTGGTATGCTGAGGATGCACACTGCCAATTGGAACAGCTACTTGAGACTGCATTCTCGCGGATAAGCCACTATATCGATGAACTTGCCGAGCGATATGCCGTCGTTTTCGATGCCGAGACCCCAAAACGAATTGCCGCACGTACCACCGACCAGTGGACCTTCGAAGAATACGTTGCCAAAGTCGAAGAGCTGAACGGCTTTGTCCAGGAGATCAATGGAATGGTAGCTTGCCTCTTCTCTTTAGATCTTTTTATGTGATTTCCCCGCGACTAGAATTATCGCCAAAGCGCAAAGGCACCGCGACATCCTGGCCTGGCCAAGTAATATTTCTATCGGATTGCCCATCTTCCACTGGACCTGCTAGCCGGAGCACGAATACTTCTCCATTGGAAAAGTGAATCAAGCTGCTGCAAAGGCAGGACTTCTCGAGTACACGAATCTTGTTCGAGACCTAATTATCGAGCAACTGGTGAAGAAACACCGGCAACACAATCTTCAGATCTGCGAGAGCTTCGAGAATATGACAAGACGTGCTTTAGACGTACCTGACACAACCAAGGAACTGTTGGAACTTGGTCAGTTGAGTTGATTCGCGAATTCATCCTCTTTTTTACTCACACACCTTCCGCATTCCTTTGCCCTGCTGGTCCTGCTTCGGAATCACAAGGCAAGTACATGTTGTACGCTGCTTCGACTTTAATGTCCGAATTGCGAGAGAAGATCACGATGTCGTTGAGAATGACGGGAAGTTTGATCGGCATGACCAGTTTAACCAAGGATCATCTAGAATTGAACAATCAAACGATAGATTGGCTGAAGCGTATTAAGAAAGTGCTCGAGCAGAATAGCTCCATGTACGAGCAGACGAAATTCGAATTGGAGGAGAAGCTCCAAGAAAGAGTGGAGGATTTGAATGCACAAGTGGAGAATGCATTTCCAAGGTAGCGATGATCTATAGGATCGATTAATGTAAGGTAGACTGTTTGTCCCTTGTTAATATTTGATGATAAGACCGAGTGAATCTGCTCCTGGTAGATTAGTAACGATGAACGATATGGAGGACGGAACGCGAGTTCGGCAATACATCGAGCATATGCGAAAGTTTGTCTTAGACTTGGAAAGTATGGAGGAAAAGGCAAAGGAGATTAACGACGAAGAGGCACTATTTCAGTTCCCATTGACAACTTATCCTCGCATTACCGAGCTGCGAGAAAACATTTTACCCTACTACGAGCTTGTATATCGCGGAGTCAGGTGGCAAAGGCATCGAGACGTTTGGTTGGATGGTCCCTTGGAGAATATAGATGCCTTTGATGTCGAGAACAAAGCAAATGAATATTTCGCAGAGTTTACCAAGACTAGCAAGCAGTATAAGACGAAGATTAAAATGCAGATTGCTATGAGTTACCCCTATACGTAAGCCGTATCCCAGTACAGGGTGGAACAGATAGAATGGGAGCCGTGTAATGTCACTTGTGTCGTGTGCTCAGTGGTGACACACGACACAAGTGAGAAAAACATTTGCGAAAAAATGAATTTTGGCCTGGGGCTCTGGAATTTATATAACTTCTTCCTTGATGCAAGAAAACATTCTCTACCAAATTACAGCCCCGGAAAATGTCGGGAAGACTTGAAAACATGGGAAAAACTCGTCTAAATCAAGCGAAGTTGATTATTCAAGATCAGTTTTCCATATGTTTTGGGTACAATTCCGGCATTTCTGCCACTGGTTTCATGTTTTCTTCTCGTTTTGAAACACAAACAATCGAAAAATCAAGCGTTAGTCAAAGTCCGGGAACCTTCGAAAAATCGAAAATTTGTGAAGGGGTACATATGGAAAAATTTGCGAAAAAATGAATTTTGAGCTGGGGCTCTGGAATTTATATCACTTCTTCCTTGATGCAAGAAAACATTCTCTACCAAATTACAGCCCCGGAAAATGTCGGGAAGTATGAAAAACATGGGAAAAACCTCAAAACTGACATTTTCAGGATTGGTTTTCCATATGTTTTGGGTACAATTCCGGCATTTCTCCCACTGGTTTCATGTTTTCTTTTCGTTTTGATACACAAACAATCGAAAAATCAAGCGTTCGTCAAAGTCCAAGAACCTTCGAAAAATCGAAAATTTGTGAAGGGGTACATATGGAAAAATTTGCGAAAAAATGAATTTTGACCTAGGGCTCTGGAATTTATATCACTTCTTCCTTGATGCAAGAAAACATTCTCTACCAAATTACAGCCCCGGAAAATGTCGGGAAGTATGAAAAACATGGGAAAAACGTCAAAACTGAAATTTTCAGGATCGGTTTTCCATGTGTTTTCGGTACAATTCCGGCATTTCTGCCACTGGTTTCATGTTTTCTTTTCGTTTTAATACACAAACAATGGAAAAATCAAGCGTTCGTCAAAGTCCGGGAACCTTCGAAAAATCGAAAATTTGTCAAGGGGTACATATGGAAAAATTTGCGAAAAAATGAATTTTGAGCTAGGGCTCTGGAATTTGAAAAAGCTGGTTCCATTCTATCTGTTACACCCTGTACTCTGTCATCGTTTTGCCCCGCAAATGCGCTTGCAGATATCTTAATTGTCAACAACTTGGCATCCCTAGCTTTCAAGGCTCACCGGATGAGCCCGATCCGCTCCAGCAACCAGCACCCTTGAAACTATGCTATCAATACCTCGAGGATATTAGATGGTTCAAAGTGAGTGATTTGAAGAATTCCTCTAGTCAATTCTCTAACAAGCCCTCGAACCAATAGCAATGGATTCCCCTATTGATGGTCTTTCGAAATCCGGCAATGCGCCAACTTCATTGGAACGATCTGTCAGCTATCGCAGGCTTCGATTTAACACCCGACGCAGGAACAACTTTCCGCAAGATAATTCATCTGGATCTGATGGACGATATTGACAAGTGACCTTTAGAGCAAAAACTCTTGGAGCTAATCGATCCAAGGCGATCTCTGATACCTCATTCTTAAGTCTTTCTTCCATTACTCCAATCCAGATACGAGCTAATCAGTATCAGCGCAACCAAGGAACAAGCTCTCGAGGATTTGCTGAAGAAGATGGTTGGCGAATGGGACAATATCATCTTCACGACGATGCTGTACAAAGACAGTGGAGTGCAGATATTAGCCCAGCTGGACGATATTCAAGCCCTCTTGGAGGAGCACATAATAAAAGTCCAAGCAATGCGTGGTTCAGCTTTCGTCAAGCTCATCGAAAGCGACGTGAAAGACTTCTACGCGCTTTTACTTCGAATTCAAGCAACAATAGAAGAATGGATAAAGGTACCTCGAGGAAGGAAGAGTTGTTGCTTGCATAGAGATGGACACGGAATACTAGCTGGCCGTAAAGCTAGCAACTCTTAAAATTTTCAGGTCCAAGTACAGTGGATGTATCTGCTGCCCATCTTTTCGAGCAAGGATATCATTGCTCAACTGCCCGAGGAAAACCTGCTCTACCAACAAGTGGACGGAATATTTCGTAACGCCATGCTAGCTACTGCCAAAAAACCACGAGTTTGCGATGCGGCCGGTTCGGTGAGTGGTTGGCGGGCGTTTCTTTCGCTCCTCTGATCAACTAGCCGATAAACTTCAATCGGCCTATTCTCCTTGGATTTAGGTGGGCGTATTGGAGATGATGCAAGATGCTAACTTACTCTTGGAGAGGGTGAATAATGGTGTCTTGAATTATCTGGAGAAGAAAAGGCTGTTCTTTCCACGCTTTTTTTTCCTGAGTAACGACGATATGCTTGAAATCCTCTCGGAGACCAAGGAACCTTTGCGCGTGCAACCTCACTTGCGAAAGTGTTTCGAGGGAATAAACAGATTAGGGTATGCTAGCGTAAGGAGGATACGGCTCTCACCGGCCGGGGTCCGGCAAGCTAAATAGTATAGACACTCGTGGATACAGATTCGACAGTGAGCTGGAGATATATTCGATGATAAGCGAGGATAAAGAGGAGGTTGGCATGCAAGAACGAATTTCAACGGCCGCTGCAAGAGGATGCGTCGAGCGATGGCTCCTTCAGGTCGAAGGAGAGATGGTCAAGTCAATTAGGCGCGAGACACTAATGAGCTACTTGGATTACGAAGTGAATGAGCGCGGAACGTGGGTCCTAATTTGGCCGGGTATGGTTGTCCTTTGTGTATCTCAAATCTACTGGAGCATCGATGTTCAGAATTGTTTGATGACACGCATTCCCTCGACACTGGATAACTTGCATGAAAAGCTGAAATGCCAAATCTTAGCGATGGTCGAGATAGTTCGAGGTACGTACACCCAACCTTTTCTCCCTCTCCCTCTCTCCTCTTTGAACGAATCAACGAATGTCGATCGGAGCTACCCATTCTTGGAATACATACCACCACCACCACCACCACCACCACCACCACCACCACCACCACCCCCCCCCTCTTACCTTAGGACCATTATCAAAGCAGAATCGAACGACTTTAAATGCCCTGATCACACTTGATGTGCATGCCATGGACGTAGTGAGTGTTCTGATTGAGAAGAAGATCATGGATGAAAGAGACTTTGAATGGTTGGCCCAGCTACGATACTACTGGGAAGATGACGTGATTGTGCGGGTGATTTATGCGAGCGTTCCTTATGGTTACGAGTACGTGGGAAATTGTCCCCGGTTAGTGATCACCCCGCTGACGGATAGGTGGGTGTCTCTGGTTGTCTTATGATTTTATGAGATAGAGAATCGATATTATATAGCCGCTGTCGGGTGGGTGGTATGGCAGGTGTTACCGGACACTGGTTGGCGCGTACTCCCTACACTTGAATGGAGCACCAGAAGGCCCGGCAGGAACAGGCAAGACTGAAACGACCAAAGACCTCAGCCGGGCCGTTGCCGTCCAATGCGTTGTGTTTAATTGCTCGGAGGGGCTGGACTATAAGAATATGGGAAAGTTCTTCAAGGGGTTGGCTTCGTGCGGAGCGTGGTCTTGCTTCGACGAGTTCAATAGAATTGATCTGGAAGTGCTGTCAGTGATAGCCCAACAGATTCTCTGTATTATACAAGCTGTTCGCGCCGGTGTCGAGAGTTTCGTCTTCGAGGGCACCGAGCTCAATCTGAATCGAGCGGTTTATGTTTGCATCACCATGAACCCGGGGTACGCCGGCCGTTCCGAGCTACCCGATAACTTGAAAGTCCTCTTTCGAACCGTCGCTATGATGGTACCGGACTATGCTATGATCGCCGAGATCTTTCTCTACTCGTCCGGCTTTGCCAGCGCGAGAGAACTCTCCACCAAAATTGTTACTACTTACAAGCTCTGTTCCGAGCAGCTCTCCACTCAGAGACACTACGATTATGGGATGCGAGCCGTCAAGACCGTTCTTACCGCGGCCCAAAATATCAAACTGAAATATCCGCGGGAGAATGAAGCGGTCCTCCTCTTGAGATCGGTCATCGACGTCAATTTGCCCAAGTTCCTCGCCCACGATGTGCCCCTCTTTCAAGGGATCGTTTCGGACCTATTTCCTGGCCTGGAGCTACCGTCGCCGAGTTACGAGGTCCTCTTCAAGGCCGTCCATCAGGTTGCAAAGAAGAGAAACTTGCAGCCGGTCGATGCTTTCTTTCTCAAGATAGTACAAACCTTCGAGACCATGATAGTCCGACACGGATTCATGCTGGTCGGCGAGCCATTCGGCGGTAAGACCAGTGTGCTTCGCACCTTGGCAGACGCCTTGAGCCTGATGCAGGAATGGGCCGACGCAAATGGTGCTCTCACCCACTACTTCACCATAAATCCCAAGTCCGTTAGCTTGGGCAGACTCTACGGATTCTTCGATCCCGTATCTTCCGAATGGACCGACGGAATATGCGCGGTGGCATTTCGTCAATTCTCCGCTGAAGACACGCCCGACCGAAAATGGATCATACTGGACGGGCCGGTTGACGCTCTCTGGATCGAGAACCTCAACACCGTCTTGGACGATAATAAGAAGCTCTGCTTAACATCTGGCGAAGTGATGCAAATGACACCAGTCATGTCCATGATATTTGAAACGATGGATTTGGCTGATGCCTCGCCGGCTACTGTCTCGAGATGCGGGATGGTTTATATCGAGCCAAGAAATCTTGGCTGGCAGCCTTTCTTTCGCTCCTGGATCGACCAGGCGAATCCGCTTTGGAGAAACGGACACGAGGATTCTATTTGTGCTATCTGGAATTGGCTGCTGGAGCCCTGCTTGGAGTTTATTCGAAAGAAATGTCGAGTCACTATCACTGCCGGTCAAATTCATCAGGTCGGATCGAGCTTGAGCCTCTTCGAGCTCTTTATGAATGACGCGATCGAGGAGAATATGAGGGATCCAAAGTATGAACAGCATATCCTGACATGGCTGCAAGCGAGTACCCTCCTCGCGATAGTCTGGGGCGCAGCGGGCACTCTCGATTACGAGTCGCGGCTCAGATTCAATAGTTTCTTTCTGAGTTGCTGGAAGGGGGAGGAACCGGCGGCACATCCCTTGCCCGACTGTATCACCGAGGAGAAGCTGATATCACTCCCTCTTGATGAGCCGATACACGATTGTTATTACACTTATAGGGGGAAGGGCGCCTGGCGTCAGTATGCCGATCTCTGCAAGGCGGAGCATATGGAGGAGAGCGAATCACTGGTCAGAGTGATGGTCCCCACTGTCGACACTGTCAAGTATCAGGCATTATTCGCCAGACACATCAAGCACAGCAAAAGATTTCTACTCTACGGCGAGACCGGCACTGGCAAGAGCTTCTACATCAAAGACTTGATGATGAAGAAATTGGAGGATGATGTCTACTTGCCACACTTTCTCAGTTTCACGCCAAGCACCACGTCCTGGCAGACTCAGGAATTGATTATCCTCAAGTTGTACAAGAGGCGGCGCAATCGGTACGGGCCGCTACCCGGCACCAAATGCCTCGTCTTTATCGACGACGTGAATATGCCTGCCAAAGAGGAGTACGGCTCTCAACCGCCGATCGAGCTTCTTCGCCAGTTATTCGACCATGGGATCTGGTTCGACTTGAGGAAGCCAGAAACGATATTCCTCCACGACACCATGTTCATCTGTGCGATGGCACCGCCGGGAGGTAGCAGGCAAGAGATTTACCAACGATTCCTCAGGCACTTTCATCTCTTTAGTATCAGCGGCTTTTCCAAGGACAGCGTCCATCGAATCTTCACCAACCTCGCGTTCATCGGCATGAAGAGGAATGGCTTTACCACTGCCGTTCTCTCCATCATTAACGACATGGTCCGCGCAACTGGCACTATCTTCGAGAAGGCTGCTGCCGAGCTCCGGCCGACCCCGGCAAAGTCTCACTACCTCTTCAACCTGCGCGACTTCTCGCGAGTCATTACTGGCTGTGCGATGATCCAAGCCGAGAGCGTCCAGTCGAAAGCCGACCTCGCTAAACTTTGGGTCCACGAGGTCCTTCGAGTCTTCGGCGATCGGCTGATAGATGAAAACGATCGTCGCTGGCTATTCCTACAAATCAGGGAAGTCGTTCAGACAATACTCAAGGAAAACTTCGATGCGCTCTTCAATCATCTGCCCAAGTTCGACGAGCTCCTCACGGAAGAGAGCCTGCGGAGCCTGATGTACGGCAACTTTATCGACATGGACTCGGCACCGTCCGATCGTCGCTACGAAGAAATCAAATCGATCGAGATCTACCAACAAGTGGCTCTCTCCTATCTCGATGAGTATAACAATACCCATAGGAGCAAGATCGACCTTGTCCTCTTTCGTTTTGCATTGGAGCACCTGGCGCGCCTTTGTCGAGTTCTCGCCATTCCTTGTGGTAGTTTGCTGATGGTCGGCGTTGGTGGTTCTGGGAGACAATCTCTCACCGCGCTGGCAAGTTTCATGGCTGGCTATGGGATCTTTCAGCCGGAGATCGGTAGCACTTACGGCTTGCACGAGTGGCGGGAAGATGTTAAAAAGGTTCGAAAATCGTTTCACAGCCAGACAGCCAGACAGCCAGCCAGCCAGCCAGCCAGCCAAGGCCTCGATCATCACTTCCCTTTATTCGGTTCTCGCGCCCCTCCAGATACTCAAGAACTCGGGTGGCACCGGTAAAGACTATGTTTTCCTGCTCACCGAGAACCAGATCAAAGAGGAAGCATTCCTCGTCGATATCGACAGTCTCCTCAATTCCGGAGAGGTGCCGAACCTCTTCACCATCGAGGAACGGCAAGAAATCATCGAGATGACTAGACTGGCTGCGCAAGCTGGCAATCGTAACTTGGACATATCGGTCCTCAGAGTTCTCACTTTCTTCGTCGATCGATGCAAGGAAAAACTTCATCTGATGCTCTGCTTTAGCCCGATCGGTGACACTTTCCGCGCGCGACTGCGACTCTATCCCAGTCTTGTAAACTGTTGCACGATCGATTGGTTCCATGTCTGGCCGGAGGATGCTTTGGAGCAAGTGGCCCTTCACAGTACGAGGCATGTCGACATTGCCGAGGACATTAAGTTTCACGCAGTCGCCGCCTGCAAGTACTTTCATCGTTGCGCCAAGGATGTCAGCTCCCGCTTCTACAATTTGACCGGAAGGAAGACCTACATCACGACTGCCGCTTTCTTGGATCTGGTCAAGAACTTCGTCGAGCTCATGCAAGAGAAGCAAGATGAACTTGTCTTTGCTAGGTGGCTCCCTCTCGCTATCCCCTTTATCTACTTCCCAGCGACAATTGCAATTTTCCTCCATCAATTTATCACTGCTCGAATGGTGAACGGTGCATTCTAGAGACCGATACATCGGCGGCTTGGATAAACTAGAGTTCGCCGCTAAACAAATAGCCAAGATGCGAGCAACTCTCTCCAAGTTGCAGCCTCGACTCGAGAAATCAGCTCGAGAAACGGCAGAGACGATGCGCCTGATAGAAACTGAGAACGTGAGTGTCGCGAGAGCAACGCGTTTGGTAAAGAAGGACGAGAATATCGCGAATGTACAGGCCGGGGTAGCCATGAACTTGAAAACTGAGTGCGAGACCGACCTCGCAAAAGCTATGCCTGCTCTTGAAGAAGCTATAGGTAAGTGCTCTACGTAAACCTCTCTATCTACGATAGAGTCGATAGGAAATCCGTCCGGCACCTCCTCTCTATCTTTTAAGCCGCCCTTAACACCCTCAAACCGTCGGACATCGCGGTTGTCAAAACGATGAAGAGCCCGCCAGAAGGAGTAAGACTCGTTATGGCAGCGGTATGTGTTATGTTGAGCATAGCACCTGCAAAGCTCGAAAATCGTGCAACTGGAGGAAAACTACTGGATTATTGGGGGCCGAGCAAGAGACTATTGGCCGACATGAAGTTCCTCGAGAATCTCCGTCAATACGACAAGGATAATATCCCCGATAATATCGTCCAGGTACTCGAGATTCGCTTCTACAAGTTCTTCTAGTTTCCTGAGAAGGAGATTCTTCTTTCAGGAGATCAAAAAGACCTACATATCGGACAAGAACTTTGAGCCAAAAGTGGTGGCGCGAGCTTCTCAGGCTGCCGAAGGCCTTTGCAAGTGGGTGCGGGCAATGATGCTATATGACAAAGTGGCAAAAGAAGTGGCGCCAAAGAAAGCGAAACTGGCTGCCGCCCAGCACGAGTATCAGAAGACCGTCGCCTTCCTCGATGAAAGGCGGCGCATGCTCGCTGACCTTACCGAGAAATTGGCGGTACTCACTGAGAAACTGCGAGTGACGCTCGCGAAAAAGATTGAGCTGGAAAATGAGGTTACTTGCTCTGCCCCTTTCCTTCCTAAGACGGGGAAAAGGACTCTCCCCTTATGATGACAGGTTCCATCTCCTTTCTATCCGACAGGCAAACAATTGTCGAAATCAGCTGATTCGTGCGGAAAAGTTAATTAACGGCTTGGGAGGCGAGAAGACAAGATGGATGGCCGCGGCCGGACACTTGCAGAACTCTCTGGACGCTTTACCGGGCGACATCTTAATTTCGTGTGGGACCATCGCATACTTGGGGCCATTCACCTCGCAGTACAGGGCCGAAAGCATGGAGAAATGGAAGATTTATATGATGAGTCTGAGGATACCGTGCTCGGATAGGTACAGCTTTGTCGAGGTGTTGGGATCGGAGATCAAAGTCAACAGCTGGAATATATTCGGTTTGCCGCGCGATGCCTTCTCTACTGAGAACGCCATTATCATGGACAACTCGAAGAGATGGAGTTTATTCGTCGATCCGCAGAGTCAGGCTAACAAGTGGATTCGAAATATGGAGAAACAAAATAAGCTAGAGATAGTTAAAGTTACCGATGCCAATTACATGAACGTGATAGAAAGGGCCATCGAATATGGTAGGTGGTGCTGCACTACTCTACTGGGATCCGGATAATTAATTGCCCGCTCAGAGTTAGGACTTAGTTGTGAAATTGCACTGGATTATTCGTAGGAAAGCCCGTCCTGATAGAGAACGTCCTCGAAGACTTGCCCCCTGCCCTCGATCCTATTCTTAGGAAAAAGATATACAAGATAGGTATCCTCTGGTATATAACACTTGGGGAGAAAGTTCTCGAGTACGGGATGCGCTTTCGACTGTACATTACGACGAAATTGCGCAATCCTCACTATCTGCCAGAGGTCTTCAATAAAGTAACATTAATTAACTTCGCCCTGACAATGGAAGCTCTGGAGGATCAGTTGCTCGGCATCGTAGTGGCTAAGGAACGTCCCGATTTGCAAGAGAAACGCGAATACCTCATCGTACAAAGTGCCGGGAACAAAAAGGCACTGAAGCAAGTAGAGGACAATATTCTAAAGACGTTGTCCATCGCGGGTGCCAAGATCCTCGAGGACGAGGAAGCAATAGAGATCCTAGATTCGTCGAAAATCCTCTCGATCGATATAACAAAGAAACAGGCTGCCGCCAAGAAGACGGAAGAACAAATCGAAGGATTCCGACAGCATTACCGAGCTTTTGCCAGGCATGGATCTGCCCTCTACTACACCATCACTGATCTTCCGAATATCGACCCCATGTACCAGTATTCTCTGGCATGGTTTATCAATCTTTATGTCATCTCCATTGACATGGCAAGTAAGAGCAAGCTTCTCGAGCGAAGACTGACTTTCCTGCGGGAAACTTTCACGTACAATCTATATCAGAACGTTTGCAGATCCCTTTTTGAAAAGGACAAGGTCTCTCCTCCTCCCAATTGCCAACTACTGATCTTCCGACCTCTATTGTCCAGAACTTATTCTCAACATTTCTTCCAGACATTGTACTCTTTCATACTGTACACTACCATCCTCCTAATGTCCAATGACATCTCGAAAGAAGAAATGAATCTCCTAATAGGAACTGGTCTTGCGCCACGCGGGATTCCGCCCAATCCAGCAGCCGACTGGATCCCAGATCGGTCGTGGGCCGATATTTGCCGGATTGGTCAAGTCCTGCCAGGATTCCAAGGGTTTGCCGATAGTTTCACTCGTAACATAGAAGCGTGGAAAGCCTTTTCCGATCAGCTAACTCCGGAGGACACTCCGATGCCGGAACCTTGGGAGGGCAACCTTACCCCTTTTCAGAAGCTAATCGTTATGAAGATAATTCGAACCGACAAAATAATCGTCATGGTACTGTTGCTTGGACCGAGTCAAAGGAAGAAGAGTCCTGTCCTCTCTGCTCTACTGCTTTCTCTATGCCTTTCTCTATTACTTCAGGTTCAGCGATTCATTGCAAATGGAATGGGGCTACGATTTGTCTTCACTCCGCCATTTGACATTGCAAAGTCCTATGGTGATTCGAACTGCCTCCTGCCCTTACTATTCATTCTCTCGCCGGGTGCAGATCCAATGGGGGCATTAACGAAATTTGCCAGGGATATGCATTTCCTCGAAAGATTCGAATCAATTTCATTGGGCCAGGGCCAAGGGCCGATCGCACAGGCTCTGATAGAGCAAGCGCGAACAGAAGGCTCGTGGGTCTGTTTGCAGAATTGTCATTTGGCTGCTTCTTGGATGCCGACGCTCGATAAAATTTGTGAGAGTTTCGAGCACTCCAATACACATATCAGCTTTCGTCTCTGGCTGACCAGTTACCCGTCTGACAAATTTCCAATCAGTATCTTGCAGAATGGAATCAAAATGACCAACGAACCACCCACTGGACTTCGGAACAACATCATGAGGTTAACTCTTATTGCAGAGGGTTACTGCGCAAATTGGAAACATCCGACTTGACAGAGATCGAGAATGATTCTTTCATCTTTGATTCTTTGATGAATTCGACAGATCGTACTTGTCCGAATCCTCGAGGGATATCGATCTCTTTGATACCGTACCTCAGAAGAAGAGGGCATATCTCAAGCTTCTTTATTCTCTATGCTTCTTTCATGCCGTGGTTCAAGAACGCCGAAATTACGGCGCGCAGGGTTGGAATATCAAATACGGTGGGATCGGACCGCGATTCAGGCTCAATTACAATACTTGAAATTAGATTGGATCGATACTCGGCAAGGCAGGTGGAGCGAGCCATCTAATTAAGTTATTACCTTCAGGCTTCAACGAGTCGGACCTACAAATCTCCGGTGAACAACTGCGTCTGTACTTGGAGCAGTACCAACAAATTCCATTCAAAGCAATTACCTATCTTACCGGAGAGTGTAACTACGGCGGGAGAGTAACCGATGACAGGGACAGAAGGTGTCTAATTACGATACTCGACGACTTTTACAAGACCGAGGTCCTGGCGAATCCGAATTATCTGTTTGCCAGTGTCGGACACGAATATGGCCTGCCAAAGAGGTCGGTCTCTATCCACTACTATTATAGAGAGACGCGAGCAAATACCCACTGATAATCAATTATACCAGGCACGAGGTTCAAGATTACATCGATCAGATTCAGGCAATCCCGATGAACCCGCCACCAGAAGTCTACGGGCTCCATACCAACGCAGGAATCACTCGCGATTATGAACTCGCAAAGAATTTCTTGGAGTCGATGTTATCCGTACAAGGAGTCGGTGGAGCAAGTGTCGCTGACACTTCCCGCCAAGACGAGCAATTATTAACAATGAAGAATGATATATATGCTAGAGTGCCCGAACCGTTCGATGTTGAAGAAGAACGAAAACGCTACCCTGTTGTTTACACCGAATCCATGAACACAGTCCTTATACAAGAAATGGAAAGATTCAATGTCATTCTCTTGGAGATAAGGCAGTCCCTAACCATGCTAGAGAAAGCAGTGAAAGGCATGACTGTCATGACACCGGCGCTCGAAGTGTGTAGTCTGTGGTGAAGGCAATCACTAGCAGACAGGGGGCCGGCATTTTAATAGCTACAATTCTTCGTTTCTTTCTCCGATCAATAGATCTTGGCGAAACACTTGTTAAGCGCAAGGATACCGCCCACCTGGAGAAGAGCCTGTGCATACCCAAGCTTGAAACCACTACCCAGTTTTATCGATGATCTCTTACAGAGACTTGATTTCCTACAAGTCTGGTCCTTAAAAGATAAACCCCTTACCTTCTGGATATCCGGCTTCTCCTTCGTCCACGCCTTTCTCACCGCTGCCATTCAAAACTTTGCGCGAAAATATCAAATACCCATCGATCGAATTGACTTTGATTTTCAAGTGAGTCTCTTCACTCCCTCTCATCGACACTCTCTCACCTCTTACTGCTTCCTACTCTCTCTCTCTCTCTCTCTCTCTTACTCGGCAGGTTCTGCCAGCATTTCAACTGGATACGTCGCCTATCGACGGCGTTTACGTTTACGGAATGTTCCTGGTCGGAGCACGATGGGATATGCCGACGATGCTACTCGCGGAGAGTTATCCGAAAATCCTTTGGGACCCTATGCCAATAGTATGGATGAAACCTTGTGAGATTTCGAAACTCATAGATATACGAGGTCGTTACGAATGTCCACTTTATATTACATCCGAACGATTCGGCATCCTCAAGACTACCGGCCACTCTACCAATTACGTCTTGTCACTTCTCCTCAACACAAACCATCCGGTCGCCCACTGGATTAAACGTGGATTGGCTTTATTGTGTCAACTCGACAATTAGAATGGTCTCACTCCTCCTCCCTCTCTCTACTTTTCATTAACAAAGAACCACCCTGGCACGCGATTATTCACCCTTCTTTTTCTCACTTCCGACGATCAACTGAAAGATTCGCGTCTCCGATTATCCGATACTACATACACGTGCTTTATTACTTTGTCCCGTCCCCCGCCAACCCCCTCCCAATGCCACTCGCCTCACCGCTTTCTTTCGCTTTCTTCCTCGTCCATTCCCTTTTGCCCTGGCCTGCACTCGTGTGCACTCGTGTGTTTGTCGATGTCCGTCGCCACTGTCCGCCACCGTCGCCACGGCAACGCAGCAAGCAAACACAACTGGCAATTGTGGAGGGCGATGCGCCATGCGTTTCAATGTGTACGGACACCGTAAAGGACACTTGCTCTCTCATTCTTCTGAGAGAAATTCGTTGGCCAGTGCAATTTGGGTAGTGGTGTCACCTTGAAGGAGTCATTTTTCGTGTGCGATACCGATATGACTAATTCCACATTTATCCTGGATAATGGGGCCTACACTGCTAAGGTGGGGTTATCCACCGACGACCCCAAGTAAGCTTTATTCATATATTGAGTTGAATGGGAAATACGAAAGCAGTCGATATTACTTGACAAAAGGTACTAACTTTTTCGCTCGTATCGCCATTTTCAGATTGGTGCCTAACTGTATTATGAAAGCGAAGAGTGAGCGACGTAGGCCTTTCATAGGGAATCAGATTGATGAGTGTAGAGACGCTTCTGGCTTGTTTTACATTTTACCCTTTCAAAAGGGATACCTTGTTAACTGGGATATTCAAAAAACCGTCTGGGACTACATTTTTTCGAAAGAATGTTGTCCTATAAACTTGAGCCAATCCAACGTCATTGTGACGGAACCTCCATTCAATTTCACAAGCATCCAAGAAGCGATGACAGAAATATTCTTCGAAGAATACGAGTGTCAGAGTCTTTTAAGGCTAAATCCTTCGAGCCTCTCCTATTTTCGATATAAGATTATGAATCCTGGAATGAAATGTTGCATCGTCATAGACAGTGGTTATAGTTTTACTCACATTGTACCCTATGTTAACGATACCAAAGTCAAAGAAGGCATAAGACGTATAGACGTAGGAGGCAAGCTTTTGACCAATCACTTAAAAGAAATCATATCATATCGACAGTTACACGTGATGGACGAGACGTATGTAATAAATCAAGTGAAAGAAGACTCCTGCTTTGTTTCACAAGATTTTTTTCATGATATGTGCACCGCGAGAAAAAAGTCCGAAATTAATTCTATCACGAAGGATTATGTTTTACCCGATTACACGACTCTGAGGCGTGGCTTTCTCAAGAATCCCGAACCACCGAACGAGCAACAAACCCTTCGTCTAAGCAACGAGAGATTCGGCATACCAGAAATTCTATTTTATCCTTCTGACGTCGGTATTCGACAAATGGGTATCCCCGAAGCAATTATGGACTGTTTGAAAGCTTGCGAGGAAGAAACATGGGCCCATCTCTTGTCCAATATTCTTCTCACCGGTGGTAATGCCAAGTTTCCTGGTTTCCGGGAGAGAATTGAAAAAGATGTCAGGAGTCTCGCTCCTACGGAATGCACCATTAATGTTCACTCGCCCGAAAAGTATGTACGCACGCTACTCCCAAGCGCATCAACATTGACAAGAGACAAATTTCTCAAAACTTTGACATCCTTTTCCAGCCCCATTACTTATGCTTGGTTGGGAGGAAAAGCGCTATCGAGGGACCCACTGTTTTCTAGCTTGATCGTCAAGAAGGAAGAATACGAGGAGGAAGGCCAGAATGTGTGCTTTGAAAGATTTGACGTATAAGCGAAATAAGTGTGAGTCGTGTTAAGATTCGGGAATATTTTTTACACTATTTCCAAACTGGACGAGCATTAGCAGCAGTTAAGTAACGGCATAGGGCATGGGTACGAGAATTGGAATGTATTCCTAAGAAATCATTTTATACAATTTGTTATGAGTTTTCGAATAAACTTCAAATAGACTTCATCTGCGCCATAAGGTCTTCTAAGCTTGGCCCTTCCGTGCCAGCGGGTAGCGACGATTCCTGTGAGTCGGAAGATCTCTTGGGTAAAGTATAAGCTTCCTTAATCCCTGTTAAGTTATCTGTTGCACTCTCCTCCGTTTTCTCCTCGTACTCATCGATCAGAGAAATGCCTGAAAGGTAGCATATTTGGATATAATGGATAGCCAGTATTTTCAAGATATCATACCAAGAATCATTATACGGATACCCCATTCATTGTCCTCGTGCAATGGTTTATCCGGAGTTTCTAATATCGGCTCATGCGAGACTTTCGGTTTTAATGCGTATTCTTGCTGGCGTTTCCTACAATATCTGTCATCGCAATTTTGATTTGGCTTCAAAGTCATTTTCGGGAAGTAGTCCTGCATTGCATTGTAGCCCAAGTAGTGAGAAACATCGCCGAAACCTAGGAGATACTTTAAAGTATTTTGTACGAGAAGGCCAGCGACGATTCCCATAGTAGTAGGCAAGGATGCAGCGCAGACTCCCTCGCGTTTCAGTGTTTTTTCGTCAATGTTTTCCGCAACCACTAGTGGGGGTGCGCACTGAAATTAAACACCTTTCAAGTGACTTGCTCGAAACGTACCACAGGTTTAATCGACCTCGTGACCAACAATCACTCTGTCAAGTGGAATTGTACCGCAAAACAAGCTGTTTCTCCTGGGATAATTAACTGAATATGCCCGGAAACAGCATTCTCGGAGACTCCACTTTCGAACCAAGTCTGGTTCAATTCATTGCAGGCACTATTTATTGTCATTCGCGCCTCAAAATTATCCACGCAACTTAGAACAAGATCGACCGGGCTGTTAGTCATAGTCCCAGTGCTGTGTATTAGAATCGGGCGTATTTTAAATCATGCGGCCAATGGTGATCATTCTCAATATTACCAAGTATACCTTATAGTCTTGATAAAATCATCAAAATTGTCGATGGTGGTAATATTATAATTTCTTGTATCAATTGTTACATCGGGATTAATAGCTTGGAGGGTCGCAGCTGCTGCATCGACTTTAGTTTGACCAGCTTGATACGGTTGAAAGAAAAGTCTATTCATATTTGCCATCTCAACTTTATCATAGTCGAATAGTATCAGCTGAAATTGAGAGAAGCCTGTGAATGGGAAACTTGGCTGTTATAGATAGTTTCATTTGTAGGGATTACTCGGAGTGGTGAGACATACTTTTCCAATACCACATCGAGTAAGCATTTCTGCAGTGACACTGCCAACACCGCCGACACCTACTATGGCTACCGTAAAATTTCTTATTCTTTCATAATTCTTCACAATGCCCATTCGCTTGAGTGCCATTAACCGGCTAGTAAGAATAATCGGTTTGTTAAGGAATGTTGCGGATACGGCGGTAAATGTATTTCACCTGTATGGATTGGAGTCGACCACTTCGCTTGACATATGTTGTATCCTTTCTCTGGTAACGAGTACATTTTTGCTTCGTTCTTGGGATAATTCTTCCTCGAGCTCCCGAATCCGATGTTGCAGCGCGTCAATTTGATCCATGCTTTGATTCAATAGGAAATGAGAGAACGCACTACCTCTCGATAAGTAAAGAGACAAGACCAGTCTGTTGCGCTGTCAACGGGAATATGGATTGTGGAGCAATGTGGAGCGGAGCAATGCCAAGGTATGGCTTTCGGTATGGGATGTATTCGATTCTGGGAGTCCTCTGAATAGGACACGATCTTGCAGCCCAACAGATTATAGAAAGCCGAGCGGCCTCAGTTCTATTGCTTTATTGGACGCGTTGTATTTTAGGCGGAATAAAAAGCGTGAGTGCCAGCGCAGACGATGGACAGGAAGAAATCTGACATAACCTTGGGCCTGGATCGGCTCGCGGCTCGCATGGCCATCTGGTTACAGTTGCATGCTATTCAGCCATTATATACTCGGTGGTGTACCCGTAAGCACATAGTATGTATCTATACTTTCTTCGTTGCAGCGTCTATTCCTAAAATCTACATCTTCTCGTTCTCGTCTAAGCTTTCATGTGAAGGAACAGCAAATTCTCAGGGAGAAATTTTTCGATACAAACGAGTTTGTATTTTTACGTTTTCATTATAGATTCTATACATCATTGTTATACCTTAGACTCGTTAGATACAACACGTTTCTCAGCAGTACAGTCCCTATTTCATAAATAAAGTATATTAGTCATATTCGTGGAGAGACGCACAAAGAACTCGTGCCCGCACGCAAAGGACAGTCTACATTGCTTGTCATTCTTTAATAACCAGAAAGTGGGACTATTCAGCAGCAGCTAAGTCCGAGAGAAACTATATAAGATGAAATGCCATTAATATAGGCATCACGGCGAAAGCACACCACGAATTATTTACCACAGGGGAACAATGTGAATCAAAGCGATTTCGTGCATTCCATTGAATTAGGAGAGAATTATTGTCATACCTCGTTCATGTCGATGTTAGTCCAAGATTTGGTATTATTAAGGAAGAATGTTTGGAATACATGAGGGTGGTGAGGATTCTCAAGCTGTGGGGCGAATAAAATAAGAAAATCCGATAAAAGAACACCCAGTTTGCAGAGTGATCTTTGTGAAATGGAGTTTTCCAATGTCTGAGAAAACTTCCTTTCAAAATTGATCTCACTGTAATCGTAGTACTTTGATAATGACTCTCAGAATATGAAAATTCGGAGCTTAATATATTACTCATGTTTTCAACGGATCGTACATAGGTCTTATATTTGTCACGCTTATGCGTGTAACTGTTCAACTGTCTGCATTTTCATCCGCCCTCCCACGCATATATGTATATCTGTATGTATGCATGTATGTATGTATGTATGTATGAATACCTCTTTCTCTCACTCTATCTCTCTCTCTCTCTCTCTCTCTCTCTCTCACCGACACACACACACACACACACACTCTTTCTCTCACATTTCTATACCTCTCAACTTACATTCAAGTGGCCTTACATGTATTATTCAAGTCTAAGGCAAAAACGGTAGTGGAATAAAAAGCGATTGTGGTACAATAAATACTCAATAATACTTGCGAGCCCAGAATAGTGCTGCTCTTCGCTTTAAATTCACACTCCGTTTGACAATTATACACATACATCGTTTTAATGGGTTTGCTTGTATAACTAATAGTGAATCGACAAGCACTTGTAACGCGTGATTTAGATCGCGCGCAGGATGTCGCAAGGATTTCCGCGACCGTCGATGCAAACTATTCCTGTGCGCCGACCGTTTATATACAGTTAGCAGGTCCCCTCGAACACAAGTAGTAGTTTGACTCTAACTCAGTAAAAATGAGGAGTAGGAAAGAATGTTTTGTTATAAATATAAAGGTATGTGGGGGGGGGGGGGGGGGGGCAGGAGATTTTTCCTTCGAGGGCCTCGCCGATGCAGAAGCCGATTATAAACGGATGCAACTGAGATATAAGCCGATACTGGCACTAATTGTAAGGATACTGAAGTGTCTTGGTTCCTTAGGTAGGCAGATAGGCAGACAGACAGGCAGGTAGGCAGGCAGGCAGGCAGGCGTCTTGGGTGTGTAAGAAGACCGATAGATTCGGCAGATATTCTAGAGCTTGCACGCGCGATAAACGAATGAGCGCAACAGACGATATGCGAATGGTAATGAAAGGAAATGGTTGGTGTGTGTCTCAAAGTTCTTTCGGAGCACATCCGAGTACCGGTTGTCCCAAAACCGTCGTTGAGCGAGGGTGGCCGAGCGGGGTCGGTAGCATGTACCGTTGGATGCACGGGTTTTCACAGAGCACAAAGAGTACTTGGCTATAACAAACATTTTATTCAACTATCATTGTGATATCAGATATAAACGAACATTTTTATCATCGTTAAAAGTACTAAACCGAACGGTCTAAGGTACGTGTTACGAATATGAATGGTTGGAGCGTAAGTTTGACCGAGTAGAGATGTTCGGATTTTGAGTCCCAGTCCGAAATAAGAGTTCGCGAGATGTGCTAGAGTGAATATTTATCGCTCGGTCGTCGGTCGTCGTCCATGTCTCTCTGTTCTTCTAAGCGTTGTGTACGGTTGGTGGTGGGTGTAGGAGAGCGTGAGATCGTACATACTTGGCTGTCACTCGAGCTTCCCAGTGAGATTAACGCCGTGTGATTAATTACGGACAATCATCTTGGAAAAAGTAAGAAACCGGCAGGCGCGCCAATGCACCCGGAGATTTCTCACGAAAGGGTCAACGATATTAATACGGTGATCGGGAGAAAGAATGGTACTGCTGGTGGTAAGTAAGAGAGTGGAAAGAAGCAACACGCAGGTAACGACGGCACATGCAGACCGGCCAACGTGGACGGAACAGCACGTACTTGGACTCGATCAATCTTTTTCTCTTGAAATCCTACTTTACGATTTTCTAAGTACATCGCAATTTTCGAACGGTTACAATTTTCCAAAAGGGGAGAAAGAGCAAAGTGGTGAGATATCTCAGTCTTAACGATGGGATCGACGAAGCCGTTGTTCTTACAAACCAGAATGATTTTGGTGCAGAGAAGTATGTACTTGGCGATGCAATCTATCTGCCGTTGCTGTGTTGTAGTTTGACGTAGACTGGGAATCGTTTCGCGGCGGAGGTTCGGAGCTGCTGAAGTTACAAGAGTCGTCGAGGCAGTTCTTCTCAGGAGGTCAGAGACCCACTTCCAACTCCTTCCATGTTTCCCAGTCCGTCTGTTCCGTGAACCGGTACGCTGCCCACAGTCGCGCCATGGTCATCTGGAATCGTCTTTTCGTTACGAAACACTCTACCCTTCCCGAGAAAACGCGCAACTCGACTCCATTCAATTCTTAAATCTTCCCCAAGAAGTGACTATTATGAATCGTTCTCATTCATTCACGTGTTCTCTCTCTGCGATCAATGTATGATTTACAAACCAATGCCTCGACGTCTCGTGAACTGACAGCTCTCCAAAGATTGTGTATCACGCGGACACCAGCACGTAATGTGTCTTTTTTGAGATGATATGGCAACATTAATCAAGATGTAAGATGAGTTGGTGACATTACCTGGGCCGCTACTCACCTACAGGCAATGAGCCTGCCATGGGAGTAGGAGACGATGACACCATGTTTAACCGTCCCTGCTCCTTAACTACAGGATCTGGGGAAAGAAGATCAAGAAAAGAAGAAGACATATACTCGAGATCCTGTACTTGAATGCGATGAAAATTTCAAGAGGTCGCCAGCTGTTAAAGACACTTACAAAAATAAGGATGATCCATGGCTTCGCGCGCGGTAAGTCTCTCGTAGTGGTCGTAGCGCAAAAGCTTGTCGAGGAAGTCTAGGCTCTCTGGTGACACAAGGTGCTGGTTCTCAGAATGCACAAATCGCTCCCAGCGCTTGCGCGAATGTCGTCCTAGAATGTCGTTGAAACGAGGATCAAGTTCGATGTGGTACTTGTCAAGGTATTCCAGCAGTTCTTCGGTCCCGAGAACTTTGGCGATCCTAACTAGTTGGTCGTAATTGTCATGTCCGTGAAAAAACGGTTCTTTCCTGAATATCATACTTGCAAGCATGCACCCAAGGGACCACATGTCTAAAGAATAATCGTACATCTGAAAAGAATATTAACATGAGGCATTCCGCCGCCGGACAGTTTAACGAAACTCTGATATTTCGGGCTTCATCATTGCGCCCCTTTCGACAAACCTGATAATCCACGAGTAACTCGGGCCCTTTAAAATATCGCGAAGCTACCCGCACGTTGTATTCCTGGCCAGGGTGATAAAATTCTGCTAAACCCCAATCGATCAACCGCAATTTTCGGTTCTCGTGATCTATCATAACGTTGTGCGGTTTCACGTCTCTGTGCATTATTCCCATACTGTGACAGTAGTCCAGTGCCTGCAGGAAAAACATAAATCTAGTAAATCTCCGCCCACCGTTCGCCGCTCCAATCTTCCCAGCAACTTTCGATAATCGTTTGGTAATCGACATACTTTTAATAATTCATAGAGGTAGTATCTTATCTCAAAGTCTGTTAAAGTCTGATATAGCTGCTTAAAGTCGGTATTATTCACATGCTCAAAAATCAATGCCGGTGTCCTTGATACTGGATCTTTAACGACAGCTTGTAGCGTTATTATGTTGGTCCCACCTTTCAAGTTTTCTAAGATTTTGATTTCTCGTTTTATTTTCTTCTTTTTCACCGGCTAAAAAATTCATAGGATTCCTTATTATTGGAGCATCCAAAATAGTTTTATCAATGCTGACATACCTTTAGTATTTTTACAACACACTTCTCACCATTTGTGACATTTATGGCTTCAAATACTTCACTGTACTTCCCCCTTCCTAGCTTTCTCACTAATTGATAATCGTCTTGTTGACTGAGCAAAACCGTATGTCGTTAGAACTCTGATCCTCCATTAAGCTTAGATACATTATTGAAGCTGACGTAAGTATACCCACCCCCAGTCTACCACATAAGACTCATAGTCCCAGTATTCTCTAGATTTGTGTGAATTTACTTCCGCATAAACCCTTGCTCTACTAGGTAGTGCCATCCTTTTTAAGTATACAGGAATAGCTGTAGCTGTTACTAGTCGTTATGTCAATGCTCCCCTTGGATAAAGTTGTTGTATACAAAGCACTTTTAACTAATAGTCCTGCTTGTCCTCCTGCTTCGTCCAATCTTGAAATCGACTAAAAGAAAAACTAGAATAGTTGAACATCACCAATGATTCTTCGTTCCTTGCAACAGAGGGAGGTAGCCAAAGACATAGGTTCCGAGTCAGAGTTAGAAGCGAGGCGTGCTAGCCGCGAAACACTTATAATACAAGCAACAGTTTGCATCGTTGGTATTAGAATGAGTCAATGATACCGATCCAACTTGTTAATCGAGTCCAGCTGCTCGAGAAAGAGTGTACGCTTCCAGTTGGAAATCAATGACTATTAGTTAGAATGTGAGACTAGAAGGAGAATAGTGTCAAAGGTGGGAAGGACGATGGAAAAAGCGTGGAGGTCGGCTGGCCAAGGTTCTACTCGAGTCTAGGTCGACAAAGTATTAATGCATACTCCAACTTGGGAGTTGGGCGAGTTCTCGTGGCATTAACCATATCCAAGTATAGCGGGGCTACGCGAACGTGCGAGCTTAGCCGCTCGCATGTCCCATGAAATGCAAGCAGTAGGAGACCAGGGTGGATATCCACTGAAAAGAAGAAGGAAACGGCGCGGCGGCCAGAACGGGCGGGCTAGATGGAGCGGGATGGGAGAACGAACGAACGAACGAACGAACGAACGAGTAAGCAAGTCGAAGGAGGAAAAGAAGACTGGCGCATGTATCAGCCTAGAGAGACAGGACGCTTTATCAAAGCAGCCGGGTCATCCAAGGAATATTGTGCTATCCAAGTCATGGGTCAGAAGCACGCACAGGCACAAGGCACGAACACACATGTACGAGATAAATCACACGCCATCGCGATCAGGAAATTCATGTTGGCTTATTTCGGGCTCACCTAAAACATTCCGGCCTCGAATATTGGCTGAATCGAATCCGTACTCCCTCCTAAGTCGCAGCGAGTTGGTGCGAGCTAATCGCGGAATAGCTGTGGCCGCGTGAACGCGTGAAACTCAAGATTTTTGCGGGCGGCCGGCTTCTCAAACGAGCGAGGTCCAAGATGGCAGCCGGCAACCCGCCATGGACTTAAAACCACTAGACTGAAAACCTCCGAGACCCTCCGATCACCCCCGATTAATCCAACCAACACGCTCCTCTCATCCAGCAATTCTCCCCAAATCCTTCAAACCAGATGGAACTCTCGCTCTTCCGATCGGATATACCGGCTCGATCGCTAATTATATATAACATACAGATACCATCGGACTCCTCTCCTGCTCCCTCCTCACCACTCTCTTCACTGCTACTCCCTCCCTCTCACCCACCTTTCCTCATCTAGATTCTGGATTCTAGATTTTAGATTCTAGATTCTAGATTCTAGATTCTAGATTCACCCCCCCCCCCCCCCCCCCCACACACACACACACACACACACACACACATTATGCACATCAAACACTTTATATACTATACACCTGGAAAGTCCATTATAGATCCTAATAGATGTTAATATAGCATATATATAGAATTATAGATAGACAGATACGCTATGCCAGCTTATAATAATTCTCGATGAAAAAGAAACTTACCGGCAATCCGTGTCTTATTTGTTGCACAGGCGGCATATGTCAGCGAATGCGCCATAAGAATGCGACGAATAACGCAGAGCTAAATTTATTTACACAATTTTTTATTAAATGATTTCTCTCATAATCTTAATTATTTATTATGCCTGCTAATCTCATATTTCTCTATATGAGATTATTACAATTAATAAATATAGAAGAATCAACAGCGCAATTATAATTAGACTTGTTGCGCGTGGTGCATGTACGACAATCATCGACTATATATCTATATATTAGATATGCTATTATTAGGATATTATTATATCACATAAATAGTATTTATAATATATATATGTCTAATACGATCTCTGCTGCACCGTACTGCACTCCCGACAATGGAAAAACATCATTTTCCCGCGCATTTCTGTATATTCCTCCACCATACACTTTTTCGCTTCCTTTCTATCTCCCTTTCTATAAACTGCGCCATAATACTCGACGATGCCGTCTTCGTATTGAAATGAACATTTGTTTTACTAATTTTACGTCCACATCTTTATTAAAATTATTTGTTACAAATGCCACATATAAAACACTTTTATGCAATTAATCCTCCTCCAGATGGCATATTGCGTGTAACGCGGAAAAATCGTTCTTTCCTATAACGAAATCACTTAATGCTCGTTCCAAGCTTTCGTTGTCGATCTGGAAATAGTAGATGAACCACTAAAGACATTGCATCTATGCCAACAGCCAAGAGCCCTACCTCATCTATCGGGTCACCAGAAACCTTCAACCCTTTTCCCAGATTAGCGATCTCCAAAGCCCAAAGATTGGCAGAATGTTTGACCACACATAAATTCGGCCTCAATTTTCCTACTAATATTCTGTTATCGTGGCTACATATACATATAAAAAATCAGCATCTAGTATTATCCTCGAATATACCATACAATCTCTGTATCACCAAGAAGACTTACTTGGCTTTCGTATTTTGGCGAATTTTATTCATATCTATAATCCATGAGACATTTGTTCGCATTACCAAATTTTCTTTCATTTCTGTATTTAGAGTTTTCATTTTTTCGAACATGTTCAAAAGCTTTTCTTTATTTCTCTGCAAGACGACTGGGGACAACTCCGCCTTCGATTCTTTTTTTATTAAAGGCTTTGCTATATCTCTATAGTACCCGCGCTCCTCAACCGGCAAACTTTTCCAACGATCAATTATCTTCTGCACAGTTTGGGCAATTGATAGGCCAGGGTTTTCTCTGCCAACTAGAATCAGTCGAGTGCGATATATAATTCAATACACAACAGAATTTATAATTAGCAGGGTGGCGAAAGAGTTGCTTACTTTGGGGTGCAACTTGTTTCAAAAATTTTAGTAAACCTGTACAAGATTTATTGCAAGGAAGCAAGTTTTGCATTTCTGAGGCGTTAAATGCATTTCCTTCTTGGCTAGCTTGTACATACGATTCAACATACGACTCGATACTTGTACCACCCTGTGAACTAAAAAGTTTCAGACACACATTTTTCTCTGTGGGAATGAGTTAAAGGTGAAGTCAACAACTTGTCTTACCTTTAAACCATCAACATGTCCTTTGCTCCATGATTCTAATGTTGCTTTTTCGGATGTAGCGGATAATGTTATTCGCTTAGCAACTGAATTATCTTTTATTGTCTCCAAAGTTAAATTTTCTCCCGTGCCATCGCAACATTCCTGATCGTACAATGCCATGTCAAAATCATCACCCAAGTCTACGACAGGCAATTGACTCAAGCTTTCACTTTGAGTTTCAGGTACGTCGCTTGGAATGTTTTGACTCAATTGAAATAGAGGACTATGGCTCCTGTTTTCTCTAAATTTTTTTGTGCTATATGGAATTCAATTTTTCATGAAATGCATCCTATTATTTGACATTCGTACACTCGCAGGCTACTGGAAATTATACCAACGTGCAAACGGAACTATTTTTAGATCCTGCTGATAATCCCAGGTGCACATCTTCTTCTGAATCTGCTCTACTTGAGTTTAAGCAATGACTTGTTAAAGGATTTTCCACAGAACCCGGAACCGAGTTAGAAATATATAGATCGCGAATAATAGGAATCTCTCTGGATTCCCCATTGGCTTCCCCATCTCTCGCTATAGTATTTTCATTCGTATTGTGTTCCGTGTCTAATTTACGTTTTTTACAGGGTAAGCCCTCCAAAGGAACCAGGTCTTTAGCGATCGTATTATCCAGATATGTGTTCGATGCATTCAAAACATTATTCGATCGCAGTTCTTCGGACTCAAGGCCGTAAAGTACTCTTAGCTCTGCTTCTATTTTATCTAAAATGCAGTCCTGTTTCAGAAACACAGGAGAACTTTAAGGATTGCGCATCTTGAACTTGAGCAGCTTCGAATTACAGATTATACCTGATTCTTGAAAAAAATAGTTGTCTTGTTCGGTTCTACATTAACATCTATATCTGCCGGGTCTATTAACAATCGTAAAACATACATTGGCTTTTTTCTTGAATTTATTTCTTGGGACAATCCTTCAAAAATAGTTTTTGTCATTAACTAGAAGTATATGAAATTGATTTAATGTCGTGATAAAAGCAGCAAAACTGCAATATCGAATAAAATCTACCTTGTCCAGCTGTTTGTGTTGAATTGGTCTATCATTTACAAAAATATATCGTCCGTACGAATTGAGTACATCGGATATTTCTATTGTATTTCTCGAAGGTACCATTAATTGCATACTGACCTGAAAATGGATTCTTTTTTCTATAAGATGAAATGCTAGAGAGGATGACAGGTTCTATGCATGTTGCAATATATATGTACCTCCGTATTTTCAAACTCCAACCAAGTCATACTATCCGTTGCTTTCTTACCAAAGATATGCCCGATAGACTCCTTTAGAGAATTTGAAGATAACTTACTAAAAATTGTACTATTGTCAACCCTGAAGTTTATTCTTGCATAAAACCTACAGATAGCATAACTCTTAAGCAAGGATTCTAGCACTTTGATCTCTTGCAGGCCCTTCTTTGGATTGGTAATTAATTGTCTTCTCACTGGGATTCTTTTGAACAAATCCTTCACTTGGATAGTAGTCCCTGCAGTAAGGTGCAAAAATGCCATATTGCTCGTGCAATTAGTATATAAAATATATCCTACTTTGTATTACCGCGAGATCTATGGCAGGAAAATGAGTTTGAAATTCGGCCAGAGTGGTCCAATACATAAGTCGTCGCCACATCCTCTTGATCAGGTTTCGTTGTAATCACAACATCAGCAACTGCGCACAATGCAGCGAGTGCTTCCCCACGAAATCCATATGTTTGTAATGTGTCTAAAAGAAGATTAAGAATCATTCCATTCCCATCTAAATTCTCTTGCCTTCTGCGTGGGCCGGTGGAATTGGGAGTAATTCTCCTTACCCAAGTCGGAGAAGTAGGAAATCTTAGAGGTATACGAAGACAAAGCCATGAATTGAGCATTTTCTTTCGAAATACCCGTACCATCGTCTTTAACTTGGATTAAAGATGAACCTGCGTTTAACTGTGAAAAATTATATGGACGTCGTCATCGAATAGTAACGGAAAAACTTAATAGAATGAATGTTGGCCACTAGAGGCTCAAGAGTACCAGAGTGATATCAATACTTTTGGCATTCGCGTCGAAAGCATTCTCCAGTAATTCCTTCACCGCTGTGCTAACTGATGTTATAACTTGAGCTGTATTTATCAGTTTAATCGTATCGTTGTCCAGAGCAGCTATTTGCATCTTGGGAGAGTCTCTTACCTAAATGAACAGTAATAAGTTAATATGTATCTACGTAGTAGAATGTTTTCAGTGCAATCAGCTGCACATTCTGCTACTCGTGTCAGATTATGATTTTCTGTATAATAAATATACTGTGGGCCAGGTCGGACTGGGTCGGACCGAACAGGTGGTACACCGGTACAAGCTATGCAGTAGTACATGCGTATATACATAGAGCATGCACAGCATCAGTATTGGTTACACGCACAGTAACTAATACATGACTACAAGTGTCCATGGCGGCATACTGTACTTTACCTAAATCGAGACGGGGGCAATGCGGCCAATGTGCCACATCATCGGTCAAGAGTTCTTCCTTTCTCTCATATATCGCTCTGTCCAGCTCTACCCTGCTGTCCACTCTTCCTAGTATAACGTACGTCTATATCTTGTTCTCTCTGGGATCAGCCAAGTATATATTTCAAAATATTTTCATAACAGCGCGCGACTTCCATGAAGAATGCGCGATGTACGAAAAATGACTATGATATATATTATTCTGTCTATAGTTATTGTTGATTCGTAAAAAGTCTCAATAAAAGTTTCCGATTCACTTTTAAACTGGCCGATCTACTTTTGCGAACACAAGCGTAAAAATGTGTGGATGTAAAGGTATGTGCATAGTACGTGGCCGAGCCTACGGAGAAAAAAGTGCATGCCTTTGATGTAAGATTTCCGTCCACGTACGTTTAAGCGTAGAAAGTTTCGTACGCGCGTACGATTTCGGAGAGGACTGACTCAAGTCGCGATAAACACGCGAGAGCCAATAAATGAATAGGCGGTCGTACTATAAGCAGATGGAGTGGCGATGAGTATTATAGTGTATGAAAATCACGGGGGAAATATAGTATATAATCGTGAAATTGGGAGTGGCTTGAAACGAGATGAGGAAAGCAAAAGGCTCGGCTCGGCCAAATAAGCTCATGTGAAAGAGAAAGATAAGCAGATATGCAGGCATTGTAGATGTAGATGATTTAGGCATATGGTAGGAGCCAATCAGCAGAGCAGAAGTGTTGGCGCACGCATGATTTGTCATAATTCTTTAGAGTACACGGCTGGCAAAAGGATTGCAAGTTGGAAGTTGTAAGGTGAGTCCGACTTGATCCGGGTGCGGGCCCGACGAGTGCTTGAGGAGGAGCCTGAGGAGAGCCTGTGCTGGTATGGTAGGTGGAACGGTGGAAGGTGGTAGGTGGTAGGTGCATGGTTGTCGGGAACTGGTACGGGTCGCGAGTCGCGAGTCGTGAGATGGAAAGCAAGCGGAACGGTGACTAACAATAAGAATCGAGTACTTTGGTGAGGCGTGCTTCCAACGCAAGCAGCCGATAAGACTTCATATTGGAATCAAGGTCTCGCGGTCTTCTTAAATAGCTAGGAAACAGTTGGAATGAAATCTGCTTGTGTTGGCCGTTGGTCGTGCGAATTCCTCTGCTTATAGTTAATTGCTTAAGGAAGTAGTTTCGGCGGGAGGGAATATGAGTGGAGTATAAAAGACTGAAATGTCAAGAGCAGTAGTTGATTTCAGTAATGGTTACCGCAGGCGTGTAAGTAACAATTTGGCAAGTGCAGTGCTGGGAATAGGATTCCAAGTTGGTGATTGTGAAATATGCGCCTCTCGACGAAATAAATAAAAGCGACATTTGTGATCGCGTTCAAGCTGGAGTTTTTATTCCGGTGTCTCTTGTGGTTGTGGGTGGAAAAGATATTCGCCGATAGTGTGATATCTGTTCGTGGAATAAAGTATTCACTGAGCGCGATTGACGGTAAAGGATGAATCGTTCACCAATCGCTAACAGGAGTTTTCTTCACGGTAATCAAAACTCTAGCACGTGCTCGGAGAAGCTAGTTTATGCTACTTTGGATAGTTTAGCTCTGAAAAGAACCAGACTGCCTTTGCAATTGCTTCCGACTGACAATGAGATTGAATCCGATGATGCTGCTGCTGTTACACTGGAACAGGGTGGGAATTGCACGATTCCCTCCAACTGCGAAGCACCACTGATTGATAAACAGCACGCACTTGATACAGAAGAAGCAGAGACTAGTATTTACTGTAAAGTCGTCTGTACCAGCAACGGTAACATCGAAACAATACGAATGTGCGGTTCTGAATTAGAGGAACAATTGCTAATTTCCAATGACGGCTCCTACGAGAATGAGAAAGATACTTTTGCGTTTGTTGAACTTTACGATAAGGCGGAGGTTAAACCACCAGTTTCTGATCGATATACAAGTACGCCCGAAGCCGCAGTTCTACCAAAAGAATCATCGATGCTTGCTGCCACAGAAAAGCAATTGACAAGGCAGAGCGAACAGACGAAATCCAAGTACATGTTACCATGTCCGAAAAAAAAGAAGCACTTTGCAAAGAACGTATTGCGGGCATATTTCTCCCAAAGTCAACTCGTAAAGCGACCGAAGAAGAAGAGAAGAAGAAAGCAGCGGCAGGATTTCAGTGGCGGTCCAGCGTCCAACACTATGAAAAGTGGCCCTAACGATACACTAGCTACATCCAAAGGGAAGAAACATTTGGGGACCCGTCAGTCTATTTCGTCCCCAACCAATTTCGTACATGTCGCATCGGCGACCGTGCCGAATCTTGCGGCTTCGCACGAATCTGCATTTTCTTGGCCCGCGCTCGACAGAGTCGTCATTACGTATAAAGAAAAGTGTGCCACACTGCCTCCTTTAAACCGAAGGACCGAGGCCCGTTCTCTCTTATCGGGGCCGTCTTTACACACTCATTGTCAGTTGAAGTTAAAAGTAAATTCCTCCAAATTGGCGCGTTCAAAGTCGAGCGTGCTCGATGCTGGTACAAGCAAAGCATTTGTTAATCCTAGTTTTCTCTCGAGTTCTCGATCGAAAGGTATTTTGCCTAGTAGAGAGAGCGTAGAACGCACATCGCAGACTGACAATGAGGCTGATTCCAGTACGGAACAATACGACGATGTGCTACCGACTCCGATTTCTGTCTCACAATCAGAGGTGAATAATATGCTATTCACATTAGTCTTTTGCTTCCGAGTGTTTCGCAAGGCAGATGCGCTTCACAACTACAAAGTTTCTTTTTTCGCAACCTCTGCAAATTCTATAGTCTCGAGTTACGATTATCCAAGTAAAAATGCGACACGCGTCTCACTGCTCGTGTCTTCCATTTGCACGCAAAGTAACTTGAATTGAAATCTTTCATTAGGAATACATGTACGATGATGTAGGATTATCGAAGAGAGGGCCGTCGCCCAGTGGAGCCGATGATTCGACGGATGAGACTTATGACGACGTCATTATAATAAGACATCCCGCGATAAAGACTCCGTCGAAAGGTGACGGTCTACAGTTCCCGGCAGAGTCAACCGAAAATCAATATTCCAGTCTCGAAGAGATCGGCAAGCCCTTGAATAGAATAAAAAGTCTAACGAGTAATGGGGTCGCAGAGTCCAATAATGATATTGGAACATTGGAGGATGATGAGCAGCCTCTATATGATGATGTTGGATTTCCAAAGCTGGCTGAAGAGCGCGTAAATAGCCTATACTACTCTGGTTCCATGAGGGCTTTCAATGCTACTAGCAATAAAGAATCGGAATGGGAGGACGTCGATGACGGTATACTGCTCTCAACGTCGAGCGGCGCGTCATCGAACAATAATCTCTGGTACGAATTCAGATTGCTCATCTTGACTTGGGAGATAGGAGAGAAAATGCTCCGAGAATTTCCAGAGTGACTAAGCGGCAGTCTAAAACCAGTTTCTCAACAGGAAGAGCACAGAGGTGCAGAGAGGGGCAAACAAGAAAAAGCCTGGCCAAGTTCTCCGAGCGTGCAAAGCGATGCGACAGCGTTCTAAAAGATCGTGGAGATCCAGCCAATCTTTCAGAGGAAAGAGTCTCGATAGAGGCAACTTTCTCGGTGAAGGTGAGTTCGCGTAATCGTCGTTATGCTAATAGTGAATCATTATTGCTGCCTCCATCCCAATCTTTAAGGTAGCTGTATCAAAAATCAGATGATAAATCATTTGTTTTAATATCAAAACGGATAGAAAACATGAAACCAGTGCGAGAAATGCCGGAATTGTACCGAAAACACATGGAAAACCGATCCTGAATAATGATCTTCATCTTATTTGGATGGGTTTTTCCCATGTTTTTCATACTTCCCGACATTTTCCGGGGCTGTAATTTGGTAGAGAATGTTTTCTTGCATCAAGGAAGAAGTGATATAAATTCCAGAGCCCCAGCTCAAAATTCATTTTTTCGCAAATTTTTCCATATGTACCCCTTCACAAATTTTCGATTTTTCGAAGGTTCTGGGACTGGGACGAATGTTTGATATTTCGATTGTTTATGTATCAAAACGGAAAGAAAACATGAAACCACTGGCAGAAATGCCAGAATTGTACCGAAAACACATGGAAAACCAATCCTGAAAATTTCAGTTTCGTGGTTTTTCCCATGTTTTTTATACTTCCCGACATTTTCCGGGGCTGAAATTTGGTGGGGAATGTTTTTTTTCATCAAGGAAGAAGCCATATAAATTGCAGAGCCCTAGCTCAAAATTCATTTTTTCGCAAATTTTTGTGGGTATACCCCTTGACGAATTTTTGGCCCAAAAAATGAACTTTGACCTGGGGTTCTGGAATTTATACCACTGTTTCTTAGCTAAATACTGAATCTCTGCCTGAAATACCAGACCCTGAAACGGTTGGGAAGGGTGTTTCACAAATTTTAGATTTTTCCAGGGTTCTGGGACTTTGATGAACGCTTGATAAATCAATTGTTTATGTATCAAAACGGGTAGAAAACATAAAACCAGTGGCAGAAATGCCGGCATTGTACCGAAAACACTTGGAAAACTGATCCTAAATAATGATCTTTCTTTGATTTAGGCGGTATTTTCTTATGTTTTTCAATCTTCCCGACATTTTCCGGGGCTGAAATTTGATGGGGAATGTTTTCTTGCATCAAGGAAGAAGTGATATAAATTCCAGAGCCCTAGCTCAAAATTCATTTTTCCACAAATTTCTGAAGGGCGCGGGCAATGACAAAAGTTTTGCCCGCCGGCAGCGGTTGACTTTTGGATGGTACTCTACTGATACAACTACCTTAACTCTGTTTCGCTTTGGCAATTGATTCTGCTTTCTCTGCTATTAGTACCAAGACAGAATCGTCGCTTTCAACATTCCTAAGAGTAGTATGTTGTACGTATAGTTAGACATACTACAGCTTGCATAAGAGAATAAGTGACAAGAAAGGGAAAAGGAGAGAGGCCAATTGTATTGCCATCACTTGGCTCTTGATGTAATTGTAACTCGATCTCCAGTTTCGAGCTAGCCGCGAGGGCCAAGGCTGGAGAAAGTCGAGAAGAGGCGTGAAAAATGGTTGTATTGTCTATCGGTTAGAGTTGGCACAAGTTGGCTACCGACGTGATCCGCGGAGGCACGATGTTACGTATAATTTAATCGCCACCTGTAGCTTAGTGGTTGATGAGGGATGTTGTCGCGTTTCCAAGAGGGGCTGGGGCGGAAAAGAGAGGTGCGCGGATGCTACTTGTACCGCGGGACAATGATGATAGATTCATGTTGGAGACTAGTCTTCAACGTAGCGGCAGGAGGTGAAAGCGGTTTATTGCGCTCTCTCACATTCAGTGTCAGTCACGGCCGAACTGTGCGTGCGTGCGAGCGTGCGTGCGTGCGTGCGTGAGAGCGTGCTGGGCTCCTACCTTACATGAAATCCCCCAAGTTTTGCCTCCTACGCGGATATTCCACGGCCACAGGCTCATGGTTCACGATTCACGGTTCAACTTACACATGTAGCTTCATACCTTCCAAGTTCTTCTGGCTTGCCCAGTTGGCCACTCTCACTCGTTCCAGCGAAATGTCTCGGCGATGGCGATGAAGCAGAGCGCGAGCAGGGCTCTACGTGAACGTCCGAATACGCAAGGTAACATTCCATTTAGACCGGCCGCTTCCATTAATTATCGCCTATACATAGATATCTTCTATCATTAGCCGCCTCCTTGTTATCTATTTGTCTCTGCCCTGCTTATAACTAATCGACAAGAAAAGAAGAAAACTTTCATTTTTGAGTTGCCTTCTCACAATGGGTTTGGCGGCTGGCAGCACAGCTGAGTCTGCTCTACATACTTAGACTCTCAAACTCGACAACTTGCATGCTCATGCTGCACCATCCAGAATAGATAGTTACATAGCTGCTATAGCTAGAAGAATCTTGCATGTCTGAGCGCGTCTCGCTCTCGGTTTGACCCTCAAAATCGACATTCCTTTCAAGTGGCTGTGAGCCTTGGCTGCGGTTCGGTGCTTCTCGTAGGAGGGAAGATTAATGAAGAAAGGCGCAATGCGGAAGAGAGAACTAATAGTCGGGCCAAAGCTGATAATGATACCAATGAATTAGATGGGAGGGAAAGGCTCGGTCTGATTGATGTGCGGCTAATCGAGCAGAGAGAAGACACGGAAATCCAAGAGATATCCTGCTTCATTCATGAAGGTCTTGCCAAGGTTCCCCCGATTAGAATAAGTTTAGCTTGTCCAATGTTGAAAGCGGCGAAGGAATGTGAAAATTGGCCGTCCTATTGATTGGTGCGTGTGTCTTTAATAACTAGACGATGCGTCTGACGGCAGCAACTACGAGTCCATGAGTTCCATTCAATCCGAAAAGGAAACTTTGATGCTGGAATTCGAGTTGAAGGAGAAGACAACTGCGAAATCAAATGTGGAGGTAAGCTCCCAAGAAATACCGAACCTGAATGAAGTTCCTTCGAAACTGGAAGCGCCAACAAAGCCAGTACCTCCCCCACCCCGGGAGGCCAGTTTAACATCGAGTCTTGGTAAGAGGATAAAGATGCTTCGGCGTACCTGGAGTATTACTAAAGGAAGCATCGGCCGTATTAGACGAAGAACCTCGGTCGAAGTAGAGAATGCTTGCGAAGATGGGAAATACTTTGGCCTTGCGAGGCATTTCCGGAAAAGTGCTCCAGCTGCACAGACTTCCAATGCCAACTCTAGATTCTATTTAGAGCGGGGTGCTCTTCCAAATAATGCCAGTTTTGACCCAACTTGTGCGATTGATGACCAGTATCATTCGGAAGACAAGACGGAATCGGAGGAAAGTCCTTACGTTAATTGGAATCGTTACGAAGATGTCGGTGTTGGGCTCAGACCAGTATCTGCTACACCTTCCGAAATGATTCTCGATAATATTGGTAAATTCGCTTTCACCGAATATTTCTTAGGTTGAGCATTCTCTCTGCGACATCCCTAAATCTTGACCATTCGTTCAGATCATTACAGCGTCTTCTCTGATCAGGAACCACTCTATCAGTTTTACGCTGCGGCGGCTGCTCGCTTCGCCTATGATTCCCCTTCTGAGATCAGTGAGAACGAGAACGCAGACGTTTATTCCTACGATTACGAAGAGGTAAAGAATGCGCCTAGCTCTTTTCCTTTTTCATTCACTTATTGTCTTTGATGCTCCACATTTGAGGGACTCACATAAGCTGACCTGTCTACTCTCAGGTGAGGGGAGTCGTTCCTTCAAAAGCAACGACAGAACTTGCAAAGCCTGGTCACAGAACGCTATGGTCTCAAACGCCACAGATAATTAATAGCGGCCTGCTACGTAAGCCGATTGAATGAAATTGATTCTGGAAGCTTTTGCAGCCGTAACTCTGCCTCGACTGATATACATTATGCCTTTGCAGGAAGCTTGACACCAGACGCGATCAAGATTCAGGAGGCTAAATTTGAGATCTTAACTTCCGAAGCGTCTTACTTAAATTCTTTACGTGTTTTGGAAAAAGAATTCCTAGGAGATCTCGTACTGACTGAGCAGATATTGAGCCCAACTGAAAGGGAACAACTGTTTGGATCTGTACCATACGTTCTTCAAACGTCTGAGAAATTTCTAGCGGATCTAGAGTCTGTGTGGAGAACCGATCTAACTCTGCGCCTTCTACCTGATATATTGCTCAACCATGCCCATACGTATTCCGATGCATATGTCACTTACTGTTCGAAGCAAGTAGCTATCGATGCAACATTTAAAGATTTGAGGTACATATATGAATTTTAAGAGAACCATCTGTCCGTCCCTCATCCGGAGGCGACGCTCTTGTTTTTACTTATTCTCTCTGTATACATAGGGCTCGGAAAGGTTCCAAATTCCTAGATGCATTAGCACGCATAGAGGCACGATCTTCATGTCACAGCTTATCACTTCACTCTTTCTTAATGCTACCAATGCAGCGGATTACCAGGTACTCTTGCCTCATGAGAATTGCTCTATAATAACTTTATAACAAGCTGCAAATATCTACAAATCAATACCGATCAATCAGGCTACCCTTGCTAGCAGATGCTATCCTATCGAAATTGCCAATGGATCAGAGTGCTGAGAAGCGCACTTGGGAAAATGTACTTTCCACTTTTAGTCACATAGTGGCGGAATGTAACGAAGCTGCACGCGCTGCAGCACAGGAGGCTGAAATGGAGCAGCTGACCAGGTGCGCAAAATGAGATATCAAAACCTAGCAGATCTAGTAAAAAGGAAATAATTACAGGCGACTCGAATACCCTATGAAAATCGCTCCCATCGTATTGAAAGGCAAATCTTTAATTAAAAATGGACAGGTAGTCCAGTTTCTTACGAAAGTCGATGCCGACTACAAACTCACATTTGGGAAAAAATTTAACAAATTGCCATTATTCTTGTTCCTGCTGACAGACTATCTTTTGATCACAAAACGAAAGACCAAGTATGTTTCGCTATTTGATAGACCCAATCTTTGCTTTTCATTGTGTCCCTCGAGCTCAAACTTTACCGGCCCTTAGCACGTCTCAGGAGGAAGTTTATCTTGTCGTGGACATGTGTAAAAGGAATCTAGTTGCTTTGGAAAGAGCGCCCGAGGACGGAGTTATTGCAGGAGCGAAGAATGCAATGCTCATGACACTTTTAGAAAACTATTGTGGACAACAGATCAATTATCTTCTCACTTGCGAAAGTAATACCGAGAGAGAGAGATGGCTTGAGGCTGTTTGCCCATGCGAACATGGACTGATAGGTGAGACGCTTTACGAAGCATGGGATTGTCCGCAAGTTGTTGCTTTATACTCATATTCTCCTTGCCAACCAGACGAGCTGCATTTACAACCAGGTAAGACAGGTGGTTTCTTTACAGTATCCGACTGCAACGATTAATACATGTTTTCGGTTGAAATACATTGTTTTAGGAGATGTGATAAATGTTTTAAAAAAAATGCCCGATGGTTGGTATCAGGGCGAGAAGCTGTTAAGTGGTGAACAGGGCTGGTTCCCAGAAAACTACACGAAAGAAGTTGCTTCGGAACATGTACGCGCGAGGAACCTTAAACAAAGGCATCGCCTGCTAACTCTCAGTGGGAAGAATCATTTTTCGCGTAGCGTGAAATAATTGTAAGTGCACGCATCTGATTGAAATTGTCAATAAAATTTGCGTCGGCCGCGCCTTGCCCACACATGTCCAAAATACATCCAATCATTGGCAATTTGCCATCCAAATAATATCCTTTTCCTAATAAAAGTACCTTGTTACTTATTACCTTGGTATAAATATAGAGTAAAAGTCTGTTTGAGTAAAGTCCTCTTTCATTCGAAATATACACTATGATAACAATGAGAGAGAAACGCATTTCCATACAGCTTGGAAGAATTAAATGGGATGTGCACAGTGAGAGGCAGGTATAATGGTAAATAGTTTTGTCAGCCTTATCAAACCACCCATAACGGTGGTAATGCAGAGTTCAGTCACGCGTATAGCTTACATACAGGATATATCACAATTATAGTTGAAATGTGTTCCTCGAGTATTATCACTTGTTATATCCGGGCTTTGAAATACCCTGATGGACGTATCTCGAATAACTTGCGCACAAAGTATACTTGTATGACTGTCGTCACAGTAATCACGATAACTTGCGCTATCGACCAATTTTGAACATAAGAATTATTATCGAGTAATAGGTTCAAATCTCGGGCTTCCCTGCTTCTACTTAGATGTTGTGTCTGAAGCATCTCGTTGATATTTTTCTCAACATTAATAACTGCCGACTGAAAAGAATTTAAAAGGATGAAATAACAGGTGACATTGAAAGTACACCTATCTCAAAGATTAAATTGGGTAGGACACCTACCGTAAAGTTCTCCACGGATAAGTTTAACTGTTCCAACTCTTGGGCATATCGTTCCCATTGATCGTACCTACGATAAACAATCATTCCATTGATTAAACGGAATTGAATACAAAGGAAAGCATTCGACCGAGTCAATAGGATTCCTACCTGATGACGGTGATATATAAGTTAATTAATTTTGATGCAAATCTGGAGAACTGATTATCAATGCAGACACTATAATATCCTGCTTTTTGTGCTACATCTTGATAATCTGAGTTGGGTCGCCACTGGTAAGGGTGAACGATCGTACCGTCTGGGTTCCTTACTGCGAATCCAGCTTTTCCATCACCACCACGTATCACCTGTTTAATGGGAGAAATTCAGAGCTGAAGTCTGCTTGAGAAATAAGAGCGCGTGTCCTATTGTCGGAAGTAAGTGCATGCGTCTGCGTCTATAAACTCTGCCGTATGGATGAACCTGCCAGATGTTTCGTTGAGACCTACGTCAACTATTACTTTGCGTAAGCATTTAAGACTGAATGCAAGCTTCGAATACCTGGAGATTTACGTAGAACGTTGCACCAGCTTGTACATATTGAAAATAGCAATCCTCTTTTCCAGCGTCAATGTGCACCTTATAATCCATCGTTACCGCTGGCAACGATTCATACCACGGATGAGCAACATCGGTATACGCCGTTTGTAGCACTACACCGAGAATCAAGACAGGAAGAACAGACCACATTGTACTTTCCTTGTAAAACTGAGCATTACGGTATGAACGGGACGAGCATTGCTTTCGCCGCTGCACTGCTGGATATACACTCTTCTCTGCCGTGGATGTACCAACGTATGTACCTTCCTGCTCTGCTTGCCTCTTACCTATCCAGCATAACCAGCACGCAGCCCACACAGCACAGTGCCTGCCAGTGCTTGCCTTGCCTTGCCTTGCCACCACCACCACCACCACCACCCTGCACCACCCCACCATTTCTCCGACACCGACACCGACCGGAAACGACAGCAGCCGGAGCCGGAGCGTAGTCCGGGAGTCCAGCTGGATAGGATTTACCACGTATACTAAACCACTATCAAGTTACCAACTTGTAGCGTCTGACGTTGACAACTAAACAATCTACCAACCATGGCAACGATATCTTAGAGAGAAATATGTCACTTCTCATCGTTCATAGTAGTAGTACTGGAAAGCAAAGAATTGAAAAAAGCTTACACGCCAAGGGCAATGAGATGAGCAACATTTGTCAGTGATAGAGCCTTTTATTACTTGGAGCCCCGCAGGTGTAAAGCCCATAGAAAAATTTGTGGACTTTTAGTAACTGCGATAGCAAAGGCACATGCGTATTAGTTTACCGAAGCCACATGTCGAGTGACCAGCACACGATACATCAACAGGTCGATCAGAGAATAATCGAATCATCAATCTTAAAATTAATCATTCTGAATACAGTGAATGTGAAAAATATCACATTATAAAAATTAATATCTTGTGTACAGTATGATATTGGTTAGGGAGAAGGGATTCTGTTTGCATACAGAGGAAGTGTTACATCTTGAGACAACGCAATGTTTTCGGAGGTATTTGCGAAATGAACTGGAATGTATTCTGCCGCCGTTGATTCGCTGGATTATCTGCTATTTCTTCTCCGTCATTTCTGTCCTCGAGGTCCCGAAGATTAATACTAAAGTCACGGTTCCCCATGAGCGTCTTTAAGCACACCTCCTGTTCCTTAATCCTCGAGCGGACAAGCATTTCCAACGTAAACAAATGCTCGTCATGTGCTTCTGGCATGTAACGATGCATAAACTCGGCCAAACTGTAAAATAAATCGGTAATTCATACTCGGACCGTCTACTGAAAGATAAACACAATTGTCCGAGGAAACCAACCGCAGAAGATACTCGGCGTTGTGTCCACTTGGTCCGAGACTCTCGAAAATTTGATCAGCTATTTTATGAGGAGGCGCATCTCCTAGCCAATGCTCATTTTTACTAGTCGCGATATAAATGATCACAGGGCAATTGTGTTCTCCATCTCGAGAGAAAAATGTCGAGATAGTCGTCATGTATCCACCCAAGGTGCACTCGCGCTTTTCTAAATACGGCAGAGCCGAACCATCCTGCACTTGGAAAGCCCGTCCGTAAACTACTCCCTATCACAAAGGCAGACACATGCACAAGTAGTAATTCACTGTGCGAAGAAAGAAAAGTTCGAGATGCGAGTCTTAAAAAAAGTATGTAAACGTACCTCTTTATCTTCAATTAAAGTAGCTACTCTACCAGGCTGAAACAGATGTCGAATATTAAAGCGAATGGAGCTGAATTCATGTCCGTAAAGATATCAATTTCTACGAGTTTCTAACAGGCTTCCAGTTCGATCGGAGAATGCTATGTAATATGAAACTGGGTGAAATCACTTTGGTACTTTGTGACTAGTGCGAGAATGTCTTGCGTATAGCAGAGATGACAATTTCATGTATATACGCCTGTTTTTATTGACTTGTACATCTTGAATATCATTATGTGTCTTCGAAACCGTCTATTCCAAAGTTCGATGAACTAGTATCTTCGGGTTATCTTTGTTAAACTGAATCACTCGATAAGTTAATTAATCTCGGAAAGCGCGTGTAGCAACTGTCGCCGAACGGCACAACAGTCGCAGCTTCGTATGATGTAATGGCAAATATGCTTTTTGAACTTGACAATGCGTCGTGTCTCTCGATACGTGTATACTATATATATATGTATATACGTATGTCGATTCAAAAGTAAAACAACTGTGGAAACGTGCCAAATACACCGACGTAGAACTCACGTGCTTGTTCCATGGACGAGAGAATAAAGAGTTATTAATAGTTGTTTTCCGAATGAAAAGCGAAAAAGTTCGTCATAGCTGCGCTCCCATTGCTCATTAATTTGAGAATGAGTGTTCAAATGGATTATGCCATCAGATACATAGATAGGGATTAAGTAACTAACAATCGTTAGTAAATCTCATCGAGTTATATCAATAAGAAATCCGGGCCAGATAAGACAATCGCAAGAATATTACTCGCGATCGAACTGGGACAGGGGCTCTTGGGATAATACTGGGCCGAAATCGAACTCTGTCTGCTGTTAGACTGATATCTGACCGTTGATCTTACTTTGTCGTCAGTGCCGCGATGCGTAGTGTTCCCTTGCCAGAATCGTCTAGAGAATCCTTTGACATATCCTATTTTGCTGCAGGTATAAACGAATCCCGGGTGCCAGCAGAGGGATCCATATCCAAATACCCACAGTCCATTGTTTCTACTTCTGTTATCCATCTCAAGATTCAAATAATTCTTTCTTTCTTTCTTTCTTTCTTTTCAATTTCAATTGTTATCACAGCCAGGCTTTTATAAGCCGAGCATACAAGTTCTTCAAGGTCCACGAGTTTCTTTCTGCTCAAGCGCTCCGAGCCTTTTCGATACTTGTGGAAATACCCAGTAGAAATCCTTCGTCTTTGAAAATCTTTGTTTCTTATCAGTATCTACTGCGATGGGCGGCGTTGATCGAAACACGCGTATTTATTAGTCGGATCATGTGTAGCAGCAGTGTCGGTTGGATGTGTTTCGATTTAAAGATGCCGAAAAACAAACAACTTACAATCGAGGGGGAGAGAATACTCGTCGATTTCTTTATCATCGAGCATTGAAAACGGCTGTCTGAACTGACAAGATCGAAACACGTGGTGCTTTGAGCTTTCACCCTTGGAGGAGTCGCGGTTCTAAAGCTTGCTAAAATCTCTCACTGGCACCGTTTTCTTCTTGCTCTCCTATTCTCACAATGTTCCATAATCTATAGATCGTATCTGCTGCTCAATGAGAAATCTCACCGGGGTCTTCTTTCCACTATACTGCTGACTAGAGACTTCTTGCAATTCTCTCGGTTTCATTGTATATCAACAACGGCGACGGCCACAGATTAAAACTTGAATGTATGTACTAGCTTTACACTGCTAGATCGTCCAATTTCTATATCAGACAATTCAAGAGGTATGCCAAAACCTGCTAGTCCTAGAAAGTATTGTACTCGATGCTTCCTTATTCCATTTAACTCTTGCCAATTTTCCTTCCCTTTTTTCACACCAAAACTTCCGGTGCTCAAGCTTTAGTTAATCTCTTTCGCGAATAACGGAAGCTCACCAAAAACACGTGCAAACCGTGTGGAAAACGAAGCGAAACTGTGAACGAAACTTGCGTGTCCCGTCGTGCAGTACCGTACCGGGCAAACTTGCCGAGTGGAGATTCTACTCAGCCTGACTCACACTCACTCACACCACCACCACCACCAACTACCAACCACCAAGAGTTAGGCTGCGATGGTGTGCAAATGTGTGAGTGGGACAGCTGTCGCTCATCCACAAGAAGCACTAAGAAGAACAGAGATACCTAACGGTATACGATTTGGGGTAGGGGAAAAGCATGGCAAGAAGCGTCCGCGCCGACACGACTGATTCTGAGATCCAAGAGCCGAATCGCTCAGTGCGGCTGACGAAATATACAGTCCGATTGACGTTCCCAACTCTCGTGCTAAGCATGCTACTCCACGCTCTGCACCACTCCGCGCCTCTCTCCAACGCTTCACAATAATTATTCAATTCAGACTAAAGTACCAATATGCCTCTAATTTAACTACATATCTCTCATAGTAGAAGCAACTTGGTAGATACACACACGCACACGCCATTATCACATAAAAGGAAATGAGTCTATCTATCACATACATTTTTACTAGTGCCACCACCTGCTACTAATAAGCCAAGGGCATATATAAGGGCGACAGGCCGACAATATTAGACTGCTCGGCCAGAAAATAGTCTATCCTATATATATCGCTTCAAAAGCATGAGTTTTTTCCTTCACGCAAATAGTATCTATAATAAATGTTAATGTTGAACGGGAGCGTTTTGGGCGCCGTTAGGTACCATGCAGTATAGCAGTCCTCTTTTACGATTTAAATACCATCATCGCATCCATATAGCAATCCATAGTACATATATATAGATTGGTCTTTGTACAGTAATGCCGCCTGGATCGTGAAATGATTCAGGCTAAAAATCATTTGGCCGTTCCGACCTGTGTGTATTACTGGCTGCACAGATACTAACTACTACTACTAACTGTGTGGCACGATTGAGGCTGCGTTGAGGTGGGATTGTGCCTGACACGTGTGGTACACATGGCACCACCATGGCACGTAGATGAGTGCATGTAGAGTCCAACCTCTACCGTGTTTGTCATTCTCTTTTCAAAAGCACTTTTTTAAATGTACATCGGAACAATATTCTCGGACATAATTTACAAGAGAAGTACGCTCTACTCTAACGAGAAATGAACGGTAGCATGGAGGAGGATGGTGAGGTGATGTATGTGGATGATATCGAGGAGGTGGTAGAAATAGACGGAGTGGACGAGGATCCAGAAAGCACAGGAAACTATTTGGAAGGCGATGCAACACTTGTTTTCACTGCTCATAAAGAAGGCTCTGTATTTTGTGGCTCCCTGAGCAAAGATGGAAAATTTGCTGTTACTGGCGATGAAAACGATAAAGCTTATGTGTGGGATACTTCCAGTGGAGAGATCCTTCTCGAATGCACTGGTCACAAAGACAGTGTTACCTTTGCAGAATTGAATCATGACGAGTCCTACCTTGCTACCGGAGACCTGAGTGGTACCATCCAAGTATGGAGACTGGGTAATGATAAGTGTGTCTGGGACTATTCCATGGGTGATTGTACGGTATGTTAGATAATTCTGCTTCCACTCACAACTCTTTAATGCTTCGTATAGATTGCTTTGCAATAAAGGAAAAGGGTGTATTACATTGTAGTGGATGAAATGGCACATGGCTGCTAGTATCTTATTAGCTGGTTCTGCAGAGGGTGATGTATATATGTGGAAAATACCTGATGGAACGTGTAAAATATTTGAAGGATACGGGCATAGGTCGGACACAGCAGCGATATTTTCAGATGGTAGACTTGCTTGATCAAAGATCCAGCCATGCTTTAATGATAATTAATTGACTGGATGGCAAACTTTTTGGCAGGAAAGAGGATTGCGGTAGGATATGGAGATGGTACAATTAGGGTCATCGAACTTAAAACATCCGCCGTATTAATAACCATTTCCCCTAAGCTGGGGCACTCTAATACAATTACCGCGCTTGACTGTCACCCTGACAACAATTTAATGTTATCGGCGGATGTGAATGGAAAAACAATTCTCAGCACAGCATCCACAGGCAAAGTAATACAGTACACCTGTATATGCTGAAGCATCGACTTGTAAAAGATTCCTACCATATATTATTTTATAGATTGTATCTGTACTGCAAAACCTTAATCCTGAAGATACAGGTAGCGAAGCAGAAAATTGGGTGGAAGCAGCAGCCTTTTGCAGGGATCCTATTTTTCCAGTAGCTGCAACTGGTACTGTCAACGGGCAGATTTTCATTTGGGATATACCTAAGCAGGTACAGCTATGTGCTTTGTAATATTTCTATCCAATATCACGCGTAGGTAACGAAGGTTAGATTCGCGATCTTCTTTAGATGCTGCGGCAAAAGATACAGCAGGATGACGGTGTATCTAAATTAGCATGGAAGGGAGATACGTCCCTTCTGTTTTCTGCTGGTCTCGATGGAGTTCTGAGATGTTACGACGCGAGGAGTGGTCAATGCATTCGATCATTCAAGGGGCACATGGTTGATATCCTTGATATATCTATATCGGCGTAAGTCCTTTATAATATATTATATGTCGTGAATGAAGCAATATTCGAAACGAGGAAATGATTTCAGAAACGGGGAAAAGGCACTGACTACGTCGGATGACTCAACAGCTAGGATATTTGACATTAAATGTTAGTGTCAACAAGTTGCATCATCTTTAAAAGAGTGTATAAAAATTCGTAATTTATAGCCTGTATTCTACCAACCACAATTTTGTACATTTTTTGCAAATGGTAAATAAAACCTATGCATCAATAACACGGCTACTTAATTTCTCCCTATACCATTCTGTATCCAATGGATAAATCTCATTTCTCCATAAAAAGTGGGTAGGTGGATATTCCTCGCCTTTATTGAAGCGGAAGAATGTACTCAATTCAATTGCAATTTTTGATCCAACCAAACCAATCCCTCTACTCTTTTCTGGGGCTGGGTGGTAAATTCTACCCGATGAAACATGCATAAACAGTTTCTGGGGTTCGAATGGTACCTGAGCCAAATATAATATAGGAATTTATAGAGTGTTCTTAAAGTTACCTAATTCGCAAATAACAAATGCGGAGAATTATATACCATTAATTTCTCTGTATGCGCATAACTGAACCAATCCTGCTTGATACCTGTGCTATTATTTAGTATCTGAATAATTTTTGTAAACACAATTGGTAAATCATCGCATCTGATGAAATTTCTCTCAGCTCCGCATAAAGAAATGTATGGAAAATCATTAGAGTACCTTCCGGTGTTATTGATCTTCAACCGTGAGAAGAAGAAGGCAAGGAATTTTTGGTCTGAAACATACATTTACTAGAGAACTCTTGATCGCATTCAGAATGAAATTGGGCTTGCAACTTTAATAATGCAAACCCTTGAAACAAGACGTGAAGTTTTTCATTCGGGCATCATCCAGGAATAACTGTAATGATCAATGCAACAATCTTTTGTTATTGATCTGGAATGGTTGCGGTTGGTAAACGAAAATGTAATACCATGCCTTGATGGTCGATATAATAAAAGTATTCCCGAACTTTTGGCTCCGGTGACTGTCCTTGGATATAATCGGAAATTCGTCTCTTCCATATTTTTTCCAAGAAGAATCTGCGTTGCTTCGGCAGATGCAACGGGAGACGCGGGATTAACATTTCTCTGCAGAATGCCTTTCGCACAGGCTGTCTCAAAGCAAATTCTTTTCTGGTTAATAATAGAATAGTGCGTCAAGTGAGCACACGTTCAATGCATATATCAAATGACTTTAAGGAAATTGGACGGATATGATGTTGCTATTGGACATTTCTGCAAGATGTTTACTGTTTAGGTGGCAACGTTTCCACACTGCACCACACCACTGCCAGTCAATCATCAAACCTACCGACCATTATCAACAAAAATAATAAAGAAGATGTATGCAGCGCCAAGGAACAGATCACCAACAGCAGGTGACTATGATGACCGAATGAGCAGTAGGCATACACCAGGTGACGGCAGTGACAGCTGACAGCAAACGAGGAATATCACATATAAAAGCAATGAAGGCAACAAAGTAGACAGGATCAGACAGGACAGGACAGGATAGGACCGAGGAGCAGACAGGAGTGTATGGAGGATTGTGTATGCAGAAGAATGCAGGATGATGCAGCTAACGGAGAGTAGTTAGTGCATATATGTAGATACGTTTACGGATGTACGTGCGTGGTTGGTGCGTAGGGTGTGTGTAGAGCGTGTAGAGTGTAGAAAGAGACGTGCCGTGCGTAGATAAGTAAGTGTTGTTGGTTGGTGTTGGAGGAAGGATCAGTCTCGTCGATAGTTGTTGGAGCCTGATCTCGATATTCGATATTCCTCAACGTCAAGTTACACTGTGCTACCAAACCAACGGATAGATGTATAGAGCAGTATAGAGGAGAGGTTGAAGAAGAGAGATAGAAGATAGGACGATTCAACGACGAGTCGAAGTCGAAGCAAGTCGAAGCTGAGCGAGCGGTATCGGGAGGAGGTGGAAGGAGAAGGGACGGAAGGGACTCTGAAAACGGAAAAGATTTCGGGGGAAAAGATTAGCTGGAGGCCCTTGTCGCGACTGAAGATGCTGCCGCTTGCATGAGTAATTGTAGCTGCGTTGACTGATAACGCCGCGTAAACATGGTACCTATTAATACGGGCAAGAAAAAAGCGTGCGTCGACAAGTTGAATTTTGGAATTGTCCTCACGGCCAAATAAGTCCTGCACTACGCTATCCTATACACCCGGAGATATGGCTTCGTCGACCAAGAGATCATGGAAACTCCGTAAGCAATCTTCTGGACTTTACTCTCCGATCAGATATCCTTCTTTCGATGCATCTTTCGTCGAGTAACAAGCTTTCCCTGTCATTGCTCCGTTTCGCGCGAACATCTTTTTAAGATACCTCCAATAGAAATCTCAACTCCGATATAAACGCGGGTGATAAAGTTTCACGTTTCTCACAAGATTAACATTGAGCTAATGTCATTTTCTTTGTAGAGGATTTTGTTGCCCACACTTCCAATGTCAATTGCCTGGCATTGGGCCACAAATCTGGCAGGGTCTTGGTGACTGGTGGAGATGATAAGAAAGTAAACTTATGGGCGGTAGGCAAGCAGAATTGTATAATGGTACGATCTAGCAATTACCAAGACACATCATTATCTATAATAATAGAAGCCCCTTTAAAGCCGATGATGATATTTCTTATTACAGAGCCTTAGCGGCCATACAACATCCATAGAGTGCGTTAGATTTGGTCAAACGGAAGATTTAGTATGCGCGGGCTCTCAAACTGGGGCCCTGAAAATTTGGGATTTGGAGCAAGCCAAGTTAGCACGCACACTTACCGGTCATAAGGCTGGGATCAGGTCTATGGACTTTCATCCTTATGGCGAACTATTAGCTTCCGGTAGTTTAGATACAGCAATTAAGTTATGGGACATTAGAAGAAAGGGTTGTATCTTTACTTACAAGGGACATAATAGGACTGTGAACAGTTTAAAATTTAGTCCTGATGGACAATGGATTGCCAGTGCAGGAGAAGAGGGAATGGTAAAGGTATGCTTGAGACATCTCTCCTTGTAAGACATCCTCTGTTAAGCGATACATATATCGCTTGATCATTGAATTTTATGTTCCATTAGTTATGGGATCTAAGAGCTGGTAGGCAACTGAAAGAATTTTGCGAGCATAGAGGACCTGCCACTACCGTAGAGTTCCATCCCCACGAGTTCTTACTGGCCAGTGGCAGTGCGGATAGAACAGTCCATTTTTGGGACTTGGAATCATTTCAACTTGTTTCCTCTACCGAGCAAACACATACTTCAACTATCAGGTCACTATGAACCTTTCAATTGGGAAAGGTGGTTGGAATTGAAAAGCATGAAATATCCAATACAATTTATCTTTTCCAGATGCCTATATTTTAGTCAGGGTGGAGAATGCTTGTTTGCTGGCAGTCACGATGTTCTAAAAGTCTTTGGCTGGGAACCGGGCAGGACGCTAGATTCTGTTCCTACCGGTTGGGGAAAAGTTCAAGATATAGCAGTGGCTCAAAATCAGTTGGTAATAGTCTCAATCTCTACTGTTATCGGAGTAGAATGTCAGCGAATCACTAATGAAATTCATCTTATAGATCGGTGCAAGCTTCCACACTTCGAGTGTAGTTTTATTTGTTTGCGATCTAAAGAAGATAGCCCCACTCGGAGGAGTGTCGACGACTGGTTCGCCATTTTCACACGGAAATTCATTGAGAAAGAGTTTCTCTCGCGAGCGACCACCAGGATTAAAAAAACACACGTAAATCTAACACATGTCGGCCATCATCCAATCATCTGGCATTTACTAAAGGAATTCTATCACTACAGCTTGGATGTTCGAACAATCGAGGAGGCGGAGAAATCGGGTACAGATCCAGAAGACGAAGCGACTTATGCTGATATACCGAATGTTACCGACTATCAGGACATCTTCCAACCAAACCGGGCATGTAAGTATCGGTGGATGCATGTACTTACATAGGTTGTTTTGAATGCTAACACTTGACAGCTTACCAAAACTGCAGGAGCAATGTATCTTTAATGTGAATGTTGTCGGTTCGGTTTGCGAATGAGCATGCTATGCATGATATGTTTCAGTGTCTCGCACTCCACCCCCAGAACCCGAGGCATTCCAAGAGCCTCAAGATGTAGGTAAGTGATACTCCAAAGCTTCACTCTGACTGTCACTCGTGTCGTTGCATGATTTCATGTAAATGGTGATTGTTAGCCAATAGAGAGGGAGAGAGAAAGAGAGGAAAGCAATAGCAGCTTGGAAATTCCTATATTACAGACCCTACACAGCCACAGATACTTCAAAATCTCTCTACTTCTGCATCGAATCTGAGTATTTCTGATCGGACAGAGGTACCATCCATTCCTTCACCATCTTCTCCACCGCCGCCAGCACCAACGTTATCCTTAACGAAGCCTGTACCAGTACGTGTTCAACCAATCAAATCGTCACCCCCTGTTCAACGGAATGCAATAACTTCTACCAGCCAAATTCGGGCGAACTTGCAAACAAATAATGGTCATGGTCGCACCAAGAACTTGGCGTCGATACCACCCCTCAGGCAAAGTATTACCCCATTTCCTGGCAAGAGGACTAGTCAGGGAAATGAAGTGACGACGCTCACAAATCCACCGTTGGGCCCCCAGCGTTCAAATTCTACTTTAACACCACGAGTGGCACCAATGGCTGCGGTACTCCCAGTCATGGACAATGGAAAGTTAAAGAATAGAGCGCCTAGTCCGGACTCTCCGCAACATTACCTAAAGCGGCAAAGTAGTTGTAGGGATGGGGAACAGGGTTACGAAAGTGATTATCCAATACAGTAAGTAGAGGATCGACGAGGTACCGTCTGTGTAGTATCTTTCATTCGGACGATACAATCTATCTTGGTACTTTCTGCTGCAGAATTAATAATATAAGGCACAGTCCCTCCGACCCTGCGCTCAACAGGCCCAATACTGCCCAAAGCAGATCTGCCTCATTGAATAGAAATTTTGCTACCTCAACCTCGGTATCGGCTCGTAATACAGCTACTACGGTAAATATCGCCAAGAAATCGAACAAGGCTCAGGTACCACCGAATCCGAAGGTAGATGTTCGGCTACCACAAATGAGGTCTGCACCAGTCGATAATACGGAAAAAGAAGAATTCGTACCGATGACTGCGGATAAGCCTTATGGTTTGGACTTGGAATCGTTCCTGCCGGTACGCATGCCTAGTTTCCATTCTAACAGCTCGAATGCAGCTTCAAACTCTCTTAATACAATGAGCTCTCCTCTCCTTATAGAGTAGTTACGGTGGATCTTCAGGATTGGGTTATCCGCGAATGGGAGTTTTAAGCGAAATGTCGGAAGCGGAAGTATTGAACAGTATGATGAGAGGCCATGAATCGATGATGGCAATATTAACTAGTCGTCATCGTTCTCTACAAATTATCTATACCCTTTGGCACAACAAGGATCTTAAGTCTGCAATCGAGTCAGCGGTAGCGATGAATGATTTAGCAGTCGTAGTCGATTTATTAGGAATACTCACCTTAAAACCGTATGGATCTCAGACTATCTAAATACTCACGGTCCCATCTCTCGCGACTAGACGCAAAACATCTTTGGTTTTGTCTCTTCTGTTTACAGGACAATCTGGAACTTGGATTTGTGCAACGCCCTACTCGGTCCTATAGGGGATCTGCTTCAGAGCAAATATGAAATGTGAGTGACCACGATACAATTGTCCTACTTGTACTTTATGTTACTGGGTTCGCATCTGGACAGATACTAGAAGCCGAGAAAAGTGTGGCTCGGCTACATCCAAACGGGAATTTTAATGGCGGGAGTAATAAAGGGGAGGGGGTCGTAAGTGGAGCTGCGCTTGGGGTTGTAGTGGTAGTACACGTGGCCGGGGGCCCCAAGCTGTTGCAAAAGTAGCTAATTTCGCGGTGTTGAAATGCGAGCCTATAAGAATCAGCTAGGCGCAACGGGTTGGGGCCACACAAATTAGCCAAGACAAAGGAAAGCAGTGCCAGATGCAAATCCAGTTTAAAATCCTTTTCCGAACCGCGCATTGTTCGGCCGATTCAATTGATCAAAGGCCACGCGTATATCTATGAATGTTTCGTGACGTCTCAACTGACAGATTCTCTTTTCACATTGACAATGATAGACAGTAATGATGTGCGCTCGGATGATTCATGCTGTACCCGTTGCCCGAGTTCTCCAACTTATACATAGACAACGAACCGTCGGAACAAATGAACTTGATTGAAATTCTCACAGATTTTAATATCCCCCGATCGATCTCATTGCTAATTATCCCCCATGTGCTTCGACTTGGTCTTTCCTATCATTTCATATAACTGAAGTTATGTGTGAGGAGAAGTTACCCGAAGAATTGACCCTTGCATTTCGTTGCATGGATGAATGCCCAACCCAGCGGGTGCAGTAATCATGAATTCGGCTTAATTGCACCTCGCTCGGCAGCTGTTCCACTGGAATAACTGCACTTTAATAGGGTTTCACCTGTTTTGCTATTGAAAATATTCAACAAAAATGAAATATGGTTTCACTGATTTGAAAAGTATAAATTCTAGAATGTGGGAATGCGTGCCTTATAATTTCTCCTTACTAGAAAAGGTACACTATCCACTTAGTAGATACTGGAAGCCCCATCTTACTACTGGTGTCACGTGTGCGCATAGAATTGCCCGATATTTTCACGGTATATTCGCCACGGGCCTTTTCTGTCCTCTTCTGATCTTGGGGCGCTCCAATCCGTGAGAAAAAAATGAGGCTGATGAATATAGCAACAGCCAGTAGACAGTAGTGCCTAATACTTTGATCCTTTTCCAATTTCACCACCATCCTTAAACCACCGCATCTTTAAAGAACTACTGTTCAAAGCTCTTTGTCAGTATGGATTTCTTTATACAAGAGACCTTTTAATTGTGGCAATAAAATCGAAATATTGATCGCTTGTCAGGATTCTCCGAGCGATAGTCGAAGAAGGAGGAGTTACAATTCGTTTCAGGGTAGTGGACGGGAGCTAGCATGCAACCCTTTATCGCCGAGCGAAAGCGAGCGTGGCTAATCGCTCGACCGAAGCCCTTTGCTGCTGTTCGTTATTTATTGGCCTCGTTATGGGCTAATAACACCTTTCGGAACGAACCAGGCGTGACAGCGGAACGCGCGTGGTGGGTGTGCTCGGGTTCGGCTTCGGCTTCGGCTTCGGCGCCGGCCTCGACACCGGTCTGCGCGCGCTCCTATTAACGTTTCTTCACGTGAACGACTGAATTTCCTGGGTCGTTTCACCAATATTTTACCCTCGAACGTCTATATAACTAGCAATTAGTACGATTCTTTATTAAATTTGAGGCAGGCTATTTGATGGTATTTAAAGAAATAGTTGGGCGGGCCAACCTGTTGCAGGTACATTACAGTAGCTTCCACGGCGCTGAGGCTTATTCTTCGCAACTTTGCGCCCGTTATTAAATCCAACGTAGAAGCACCCCTGCACACGATCGGTGTGGACGTCACGCGAGAGGAAAGGTAAAAGGAATTAATATGTTATGAACATGTTACCAACAGTTAACCGATGAACCAGAGAAAACTGTATTATTCGGAGAAAAGGGGGGACTAGTTTAATCAGTTGGCGATACTTTTCAAACGAATGTCCCAGATACCACAAGTGCCTCTCCTGCTATGAAAAGTTATCAACGATTCGGGGCATCCTCCTGAAAAAGCAATCAGCCCCGGGTAAATTGGGCGGCAGTTTTCGCGAACTGGCGGTCCTGATAAGCAGCCTTGGCTGACTAGCTGCCGACAAGAATCAGGATGATTTTTCTCAACTCGAAACAAGACCACCACCACCACCACCACCACGTTATGGGAGCAAAAGCCATGCAGGACCAAAGGAGGAAGGCTGGATTCTCATTTGCGTTTGCACCGGTGAAACCACGTCAGATAATAAAGTAACGACCGGTGAAGACACATCCTTGCATCGACGGCGAATAAAGCAGAGATTGAGAAAAGTTTCGTTGGTCTAGTACGTGATCTATCATAACACTTGGACTATATTAATTAATCCGATGTACATAGCTCTATGTGATATTCTGCGGAAAAACAGATGTCTTGAGAGAGCCAGGATGGGAGTGCGATAAAATTCAGTGTGAACCGAGGATGAACAAAACTTTTCTCGGTGATCGTGTAATAGTAAACCCGGTGTTTACGGCCTTCTTGCCAGTTGTTGGTCGCATCATGGACGGAAAGCGACTGACCAAGACATAGATAGTATCACCTTTTTTTAGTGCGAAAGAGGAACCGGAAACAAATTGTATTTTTGCACGAGCCATTTGCGTCCATTTACTAATAAAGAAATCTAATTGTAGGTATGTTTTCGAACCCTTAAACTCGCAGGAATAATCATTGCAAATTTTCAGAGTATGAGCGACGGTATTGATGAAGGGGGTTGGGGATGAAGGGGGTTGGGGGTGAGGGGTGAGGGGTGGGAGAAGCAAGGAAGAGGATGATGCGAAACCGAGAACAAAGTACTCTTGCAAGGGGATACTCTTTCAAATACACGAAAGTCAGGATCCTGTGTACATACATACAATAATGTGCCTACCTTGTTGAGCAAAGTGGCAAGGATATTCTGATGATTGGACCGAGTGAATGAATGTTTCGAATGCGGTATAGATGCAGATAGATGTAATACATTTACCATTTTGACACTCATCCTTTCGGTAAAAAGGAGTTAAGCTTGAAGCGCCAGTTGAAAGACGCGCACGTGTGTGGTGAATGAAGAAATGCGAGAATAACTGCTCGCCGTTGGTTCCGTCCACTATACTTTTGTAAAAGAGAGGAAGATTAAAGGGTTAGCGTAAGGTAACGAAAACCAGGCATCAAGAGAGAGAGCCCGATTATATTTTAACCAACTCCAGCGCATACGCGTATCCTAATAGCTGAGAAACTCTGGTTGACAAGAGACCGAGTTATTCGAGTCAATAAAACGAGGAGCTTGTCTTTCCAACTGCCTTAATAATAACACCGAGGAAGCCTCCTTCCTCCGCTTCCATGCGTCCTTTTGCAACGAACACGCCAGGATAATTTGACTTTAGGATTATCAACTTAAATGAAGTTAATAAAGATTCTTTGTGAGAAAATCTTTCCCGCCATTATTTCAGCCTGTTCCTGTTTTTTCCTTTCTTTAAACAGTACCACTAGTGTTCGGATGCACTTTTATCCATTCCAGTGCGATGGGTGCGAAGATTCATGCGAGCCTAACGGTGGCTGTGATTGAGAGATGACGGCCGGTTGTTTAGTGCTGGTTTCACGGGGTGCATCTAGAGTACGGGCGGTGGGCAAGTTTGCATACGATAGCGTGAAACGAAAGGCAAATATTCGTAATCCGTGAAATATCGCGGAGATTCTAAAGCGAGCGAGTAGCGCGTGCCGGCTGTTTGCCTCTGGATTATGCATTCATGGGATTATATAAGCTGCTGCCGCCGCCGTCGCTCGAAGGGTGTCCGTGACGATTGGAACCCCTTCATCCACCGAGAGTCACCAACTATATATACTGCAGCAATATTCTAGCTCTGCTGTTGTACCGATCCTCAAGGAATTCGCACGGCTAACGATCAGACAAGAAATAGTATTTATGAGCAAGTGGAAGGGCGGTCTCTTTCTCGCGAGACAGAGAGGAAGATGAAGGAAGGGAGATTCGAAGGAGATAGACGCGCGAAGGCTCCGAGGCGTAAGGAAAAAACTGAAAATGAGGAGAATGGCTTTGAGGGAGGCAGTGCAACAATGAGCAAGGGAGTGTAGTGAGAGGGGGGGGGGGGAGGGAGGGGGGGGCGTGTGTTGAGTATCGTTTTCCGATGCTAAGGATAATCGGCTTAGCCGGGCCTGCGCCCTCCTCTCCTTGTCATCGACGTTCTCGTTCTCTTTCATCGCATTGTTAACCGGCGTTTTGTGAGAAAACAGCATTTTCGACGCTCGAGGTGGCGACAAGAAGAGGGCTTAACTTATCTCGGTCACAACAAGGAGTCTCCGAGTACCGGCGAGCTTCCTTTTACGTGGGAGAGCCCGAAATTCATTGCTACACTGCACCTGATCCGTCCGAGTATACAATATTCCTCCTCTGTATCCTTAAACTAGCAAAGAACCAAGAGACCACCAGAGGGGCCAGACGAGAGAACGGACGCAATACTCTTAATAAGTATCAGAGAAAAGATGGGCTGCGATTACGATATCTCGATGGAATTCTATTGCTGGTATCTAGCCGAGGATTTCAAAGGCAGAGGACGCAAGAATGAGTAGACGAGTGCATCGAGTGCAGGGTTGGCCCGGTTCCCTGGAATCCTGAATTAGCGGAGGGTGCGCGGGCGCGTTATCCTTCTTCGCGTGTTAAGATCGAGGGGACTGTCCGATTGGCTAATTATTATAGCAAGGGGTGCTTTCGGGGTGATTGGGCGGGCGGAGCGGCTCTGCTTTCGGGTTGCGATTGGCCGAACACATGGGAGGAAACTACCCCCGGGGCTTGTGTCGGTGATCCGGCAGTGCGCAGGGCAGGGCAGGGCAGGGCAGGGCAGGGCAGGGCAGGGCAGGGCAGGGCAGGGCAGGGCGCAGCTTCATCTGTGAGTACAGGGTGTAGAAGAAAATGAATTCGACTGAGATCGGAGGGCATAGAGCTATAGAAGTTGCAGTGAAAGGGATGAGAAAGGGCCGAGGGGTAGGGAAGGGCGGTGTTTTGGCATTGTTAATCGATAGGATCTTGTTTCGGGCTACTGTCCCTCCACTCCCTTCTAACGACACATCTCCAAGTAAAACTATTCACTTTCATTCGCAAAATGGAGCCTGGGAGGCTGCTTCCTCCCGATATTAGAGGGTTGCTTAGTCAGCCCTCCATTTCGGAATGGAGGAGCCTCGCCGTTGGCTCGACACTCGAAAGAAGAAGCTTTTATAGGATGATTTCCTCGTTGGCCCGGTGATGGTCGTTATTTTCTCGGTGCGTAGTTATATGTAGAAAGGCGGCAGAAGCCTGACTGCGCGACTGTCGATGAGCCTTCTCGGAGTTGTAAGGAGCGAGGATAATTCAAGAGGGTCACGCACACGCCAGATGGATCGCGCGAGTTTCTCCATTAGCGTGCGTGTTCGGCCGGCGAGCGTTAACACGATATTTCCAGCTGGCATCCACCAGCCAAGCGTCTCAGACGTAGCTGCTATGTCGGAGGAAGAATCTCCGTGGACCCGTCGCAGCCGACACCACCCAGAAGAGGGATCTCTCGAAAGGTCACCGAACGCGGAGAGATTTAGCTATTTCCAGCTTTTGCCCACGCGAGTGCATCCCTACGAAATGATGGATCTATCGGCCGAAAGAGTGGCCGGCTCAGATGGCAAATCAATCTGTTTGCAGATAGGATACAGGAAAGGAGCGACGCGGCGGCGTGTGGCGTGTGGCGTGCCTTGAGAGCATTTTGAGAGGATCGAGTGTTGACAAAACAAGTTTTGGAAAATTCCATGCCGATTGGATACAGCTCCGGCAAAGGGAGCGAGGAACTTGGGAGAGCAGGGGGAGAGGGAACCCTGCCATTTAAGCGGCGACATAACGTGGGTGTAATTGAAAGGCGCGTAACGGCTGATTATGGAGGCAAAAGGGGCTCTCTCATTGAGAGTAGCTCGACAGAAAAGTTGGCCGACTCGGCGGCGACACAATGGGAACCGCGGCGGGAACACAGAAGACGGCTGCGTACAAAAACTGGCGCATATCGGCTTGATTAAAATCGAGAACGACCAAGAAGAGCGAACCTCCTGATTGCGTGTCGCGGCTCTTATCGCACGACCTTATGTCAGTCAATCAGTGGCTTTTTGTCAAGCAGAAGGCCTTTATCGAGCTTGGCAGCTACGAGTACCAATTTTCTGTCATCCGGCACTTGTTCGAGACCGGCGAACCTTTACGATTGGTTATATGGACATGGGTCTTCTACTGGTTGGAGGAAGGAAATGCAAGTCTTGATACGGGAGAGCGAAGCAACCCCTGAGATAGAATCCCTTTGCCGTCGCAAAGTGCTCGCACGATCCATCAGGAGTACTCTACAAAACGGTAATATCCTGCGACGAGAAGTTAATGGAAGGCTTCCCCGATGCGTAGGTAGGCTCGGATAATATATAGTCGATGTAACAAGGTTATAACTGGGTGCTGCAACCCCTTTGGAGCCTTTTGCGTGTTTGGACTATAGGCGAGAAGCGAGAAGCGAGCGCGGCGAGCGGTGCGCGTTAAACGTGACGAGGACAAATTGTCGAGTCGTCCCTTTTCAGGGCATGAGCCAAGGCCTCCCTCGCTCCCTCGCTCCCTCGCATCCATGCACCCTCGCACCATTGCTTCCAGTTGCCCCCTGCCTTCTCTAGTTCTCTCCTTTTGCACGTTCTTCTCATGATGGATGATCCTACCAGGTGATACACACCCCCTTCAAGATTCCCTCTCGCTAACTCTAATTCACAACGCAACCAGTTCACTCTTAATTCACAAGTTTTAACGATAGCCTCGGCTCCGCTTTCTCACCCTCTTTCAATAGAAGTCGGCCGAGTCTTTGGTAATCGCTCGGATCGACAATGACTCGCGCGCGTCCACTATTTAATAGTCCGACATTTGTTCCGCTATCTGGGCGGGTTCATGAAAACTGGCGCGTCATCGACTATAGCTCGCCAGATTTCTCATCTTCCTTTATCTCGACCAGTCGAGGCAATGCTGCTTTCCTCTTTTGCTCGACTCCCTCCCAATGATTTCACGCCTTTCCTCGTAGACGCGTCGAGTGTCCTGGAAAAGACTGCTCGTTTCTCGCAAGCGGAAGACGCGCCTTGCTCCGTCGTTAATCGGTCTCCGAGCCGGTGAGACATCAGAGGCGCCTGGCCAGGCCAAACAAACAGAGCACGGGATACGGCCGTCCTTTATTATCGGCGTAAGCCAGACTTTATTACGGCGAAAAACTGTTTGGACTTGGACTCCCGTCAGCCTCGCTGCGCTCAGAGCCATAAAACATCGCTTTGCCCGACACCACCGACGACGACTCGCCAAGACCGGGCTGCTTCCAAAAGGCAGCGCGCGTCTCATTTTACAATCCTCTCCGAGTACGGCCAACTATAGTATAGTTGGAGCGACATACATACATACGTAATGATGACCCTCGGCATACGCGAGAGGCGAGGTGAATTAGTTGTATCGAGAAGATTGGCAGGAGCAGGAGTGGACTGGGCGGTCACTCTGGTCCAGTGGGAATTTCCGTGAATAGCCGAGCATGCTCCGGTCACTCCTATCTGGTGTAGCGCGCGGCTACTGCCAGCAGAATTTCTCTTCTCGCTCGGAGCACCACGGCTCTCCTCCGTCTCTCTTTCTCCGAGGCTTTGCTCATTCTCCGGAGGCGAGAATCCGCTCAAGCGGGCGTGTACCCTGCTAGCGCGCGCAGCTGCGCAACTTAGTCGCCAAAAAGGCCAGGCACCGCGGGGAAGCACCTTCCAAATTCTAAATGCTGTAATTCGATCGAGAGGCCCGTTGACGCGCACCGCGCCGCACCGCGCCGCACCGCGCCGCTCTGTTGACATTTGGTTATTTTGACGTCAAGCTGAGCCATCGCTCGACAACGCTCGACAACGCTCGACAACGCTCTACAACGCTCTACAACCCTTGCCCCCTGACTTTAACCACCCCATGCCAACGACCGCCCGCGGACAATCATCCGAGGACCATCGACTGCTGCATCTCAACCGATTCACACTCCTCGCAGCTACCTCCTCCTCTCTGCCTTCTTCTTTGAAACAATTCCTCGCGCTCTCCTCTCTCATTCAATAATCCGATTTAACGAGGCCCGCTCAAGGAATTAGCGCGGCCAAACCTTCTACTTTCCATCGAATCCTACACTAGAAGAGAAGTCAGTTACATTGACCCTCTTTCACTTTTGCTCCGAGCGGCAACATCAGGCTTTAATCTGAAAAGTCAGAGGCTCGCGCCAACTTTAGCACCTAGAAGACAGTTACGAGGGCCGCCGGAAGATGCTGGCCCAGGACAGGGCTCGCTAAACCGCTAATTTCACACTCGCTTAACGGCCGATAATTCATAGAGATTTACAGCAAGGAGGAGCTATGCGCAGCGAGGACCGCGCGCTTTTGACATCATATTCCATTAGAACTCGCAAAACCACGCTGCCCTATGTTCATCGCTTTGTCCCAGCCTAAACTGCGTGCTTGCTGATCAACCATCTCGACAATTACTCCTCGGTTTAATTCCTCTAGTTAGAGCAATTTGGCAACTGTGGCAACTCAACTCCGACGCGGTGAAATCGGTCACTGAAACCTTTGTCCAAGAATAAGAAAAAGCAAGTGGCCATCGAGACTTTCCTGGAAAGGTAGGAAGGTGGTAGCGGAACTCATTGTCCCTTTGGCTGAATGGGCCTTGATGCGTCAATGTTACGTTTCAATCACTTGCTCTGGCAAAGGAAAAGAGCGACGCGACGGCTACGTGGAAAAGGGGGGGGGGGGGGGGAAGGGCCATCGTCGAGGTCCGGGGCAACTAAAACTTTTCGGCAGGTAGACTCCAAGTTCTTTTAATGCCATTTCGTGCCATTTACACCTCGAGAATCTCTATGCTGGCACGTCCAATGGCCCGATCGACCCTATTGTCCCTCGTCACTATACGTACACACTGGCCCCATTCATCAGCCAACGACTTCCCGTCACGCCAACTCCGAACCTTCTCTCACCCAAGCCCACTTACCCTCACCCTCATCCTCATCCTCATCCTCAAAATCATAGGCCAAGTAAGAATGTTTCCCAGGAAACTTGGACAATTATGGAAAAATCGAAAAGTCGAAAATATTAAATTTTGAGTCGGGGCTCTGGAATTTATATCACTTCTTCCTTGATGCAAGAAAACATTCCCCATCAAATTTCAGCCCCGGAAAATGTCGGGAAGATTGAAAAACATGGAAAATACCGCCTAAATCAAAGGAAGATCATTATTTAGGATCAGTTTTCCAAGTGTTTTCGGTACAATTCCGACATTTATGCCACTGGTTTTATGTTTTCTATCCGTTTTGATACTTAAATAATAGATTTATCAAGAATTCATCAAAGTCCAAGAACCCTGGAAAAATCTAAAATTTGTGAAACACCCTTCCCAACCGTTTCAGGGTCTGGTATTTCGTGAAGTGATTCAGTATTTAGCTAGGAAACAGTGGTATAAATTCCAGAACCCCAGGTCAAAGTTCATTTTTTGGGCCAAAAATTCGTCAAGGGGTATACCCACAAAAATTTGCGAAAAAATGAATTTTGAGCTAGGGCTCTGCAATTTATATCACTTCTTCCTTGATGCAAAAAAACATTCCCCACCAAATTTCAGCCCCGGAAAATGTTGGGAAGTATGAAAAACATGGGAAAAACCTCAAAACTGATATTTTCAGGATCGGTTTTCCAAGTGTTTTGGGTACAATTCCGGCATTTCTCCCACTGGTTTCATGTTTTCTTTTCGTTTTGATACATAAACAATCGAAAAATCAAGCGTTCGTCCCAGTCCGAGAACCTTCGAAAAATCGAAAATTTGTGAAGGGGTACATTGGAAAAATTTGCGAAAAAATGAATTTTGAGCTAGGACTCTGGAATTTATATGGCTTCTTCCTTGATGCAAGAAACTATTTCCCACCAAATTTCAGCCCCGGAAAATGTCGGGAAGTACGGAAAATGTGGAAAAAACCCGTCCAAATAAGATGAAGATCATTATTCAGGATCGGTTTTCCATGTGTTTTCGGTAGAATTCCGGCATTTCTCCCACTGGTTTCATGTTTTCTATCCGTTTTCATACTCAAACAATCGAATTATGTATCGTTCGTTAAAGTCCGAGAAGCTTTGAAAAATGGAAAATTTTTGAAGGTAGTTACGATAGAAGGAGGCAGAGATTTAAAGTTGGAATGATGCGGAGAGGAGCGAATGGCACATACGCGAAGAGGGTGCACTCAATGAGAAGGGACGCTTTTTAGAAAAGCACGTGAACACGGTGAGTCGCGATGAGTGGCGTTGCATCGCGCGGTGTCGCGTCGAGTCCCGTCGGCTAGCTATCGGCAAAATGATCGATAGCTATTCATAACTTCCGATCCATGTAATTCGCATGCATAAGAGGATCGCAGAGGTCTCATTGTATCGCTGTCGGCTCCTTTAGCCACTTTGACGGATACTCAAGAGCGGCTTGCGCATTTCTCGAGAAGAAAAATAACTGAATTTAGTTGGAAGCGTGCACTCTGCCTTTTTCCCCGAGGTTCTCTCTATGTTTTGGCCGCCTCGCCGCCTGCCAGCCGGACACATCCGGATTCGATAGAAAATCCAGCATCATTTCCCCATTCGGGATTCAGCCAACAATTGGAAGCTCTACTCTAATGCAAACGTCGGTTCCGCTTCTGTTACGCGCGTCTAACTTGTTTAGCATGACTGGGTTGTTGGGAGGGGCGATTTCACGGCTACGTCCAATGTATTCCTACTCTTGGATTGCTCTTCCATCAACCTTCGATCCCGTGTGTACCTGGATTACTTGAATCTGGAAGCTGCACGCTAATTAGCGAGAATCGCTGTGCGACTAGTTCAACTGGAACATTAGTTCGGCGGAGCTACTCGATCGAACGAAGAGGTTCCAGATCTAGATAGTACATGTATAGATTCGAAGGGAATAGCAGAGGATAGAAGATAGAGGATGGAAGATAGGGGATAAGTTATAGCTTTAGCCCGGGCCAGAGATGAAGGAGATGCTGGACTGGTAAACAGGATAGCATTACAGCTTTCTTAAAAAGGATCTTAGCTGGGAGAGGTGAATGGGAGAATGGGAGAGAGAGGGAGAGAGAGGGAGAGAGAGAGAGAGAGAGCAAAGGGAGGAGGAACGGGCCAAGAGAGAGAATGGCCGCAATTGAAACTTGCTATGGAATGAGAGGATTAGCCAGGCTGAATGAATGCCATCTACCTCCTCTTCCTTGGAGAGAAGCATCAACATGGGCCTTGGTTGCCGCGCGCCTTTAGCAATTTTCAGATCAATGGAAGCTGGTATGAATCGGCAGCCTAATCCTTCTGATAGTTGCATCCGCGCGGCGCAGCACTTTCTCTCTCTCGTTCTCTTGGTAGGTGTACTTCTTTATTCGAATATATCTTGGCTATCGCATGATACTCTGTGCCGAGTCGAGCCGCAACTGCCGCAACTGCCCCTGAGAGGAGCTTCTTTACACCTGGGTAAGGCGATGCCGATTCACCATATTCTATAAGTCGTGAAATCGAGCCTATTAGCCTCGAGTTTCCTGCTTCCAGTCTCCATTCCCCCTTATTCACTATTCACACCCACACCATTCAGCATTATATTGCTCGCGCTTCGAGCCAACGAAGAGAGAGAGAACCTCTTCTTCATTGGCAGGCAAAAGAGAAGAGTAGTTTAACGAATTTATTCTGGATGAGAGAAGTATTTCACACGACCTTCGAGAACCGTATTAATACGTCAATACGTCAACGCGTCAGAGAAGAAAATGGCAGTTAAGCCGATTTCGTGGCGAGATCCTGACAAACTTGGGCTATTTACCCCTTTTGGGATAACGGGCGAGCGAGAGAGAGGGAGGCTTTCGAGGTCGCGGCTTATGCCCTACATGGGAAAGGTAAACAATATCCCTACGAGTTCCAACTTCAATGCTATATCGGCAAAGTTGTCCCGTCTCGCCAACCAGACAGACACAAACAATATCAGAGTTCCGCACTGGTAGGAGCATTGTTTTTTCACGGTTACGTACTTATTTTTCTAGATAGTAGGTGTCGGGGGCTACTTTGTCGGCCCAATCTGAAATGTCCGTGGCAGGACGGGAGCGAGAAGACGGCTGTTTCACGGTGCGAGAAATTGTTAGAAATCGATCGTCCATTATTCGAGCGTGCCACGCTCTGCTTCCTTCCTCTCTATCGTTCTGTCGTTCTTTCCATCTTTTTTCTATGGTGCTAGTGGAAGCAGCTCTCCTCGATTGCCAGTGCTCCAGAAGAAAGGCGAAGAAGGTATCGGTTGCACCAGCCGGCAGATAAAAATCACTTCTTGCTTCAACGAGCTTGTCTCCTCTTCCCTGAAAGTGATAGTTGTTCCTTGTCGTCTTGCTCGACCTCTTAAACCTGCCTTGCTAGGGCAAGATCGCTCTCCAAGATCTCTCCTTTAATGGTCATCGATACTCTCTCCCCCTCTCTCTCCCTCTCTCTCTCTCTCTCTCTCTCTCTCTCTCTCTCTCTCTCTCTCTCTCTCTCTCTCTCTCATACATTCTGCGTCCTTTTACTAGGGCTTCTTGGTGGCCGTCTCTCTTTGAAACCGATGGATAGCCAGCAGCGGAAAGTATCCCTTCTGTTTTGCAAGTAAAATAAATGACCGCTCCTACAATGACTCAATCCAGCAAGAAATGTGCCCTGCGAAAAAATGGGTTCTACCCGAAAACTGGGGTGACAGGTTGAGGCTTTATTTTTTGGGAGTGAGAGTTCGCGATAAGTGATAATTGATTTCACGGCCCCTGATTTATGACTGGCTTGGGACAGAGGATTCTGCTTTTGGGGTAAAACTCGGGCGAATCCAACCCCATCGTTGGACGATCCCCGTATCTTAACTATCGCATCGACATGTGTTACCCGTTCGCTTGCTGCCCCACAAAGGGTACCACGCCAGGCATTTCCATCTTTATCGCTAAAAACCTGACAGGGCAGAATGCCTGTGTGAAAGGGCAACGCGCCTGCCCTATAGTATAACTGCTTCTCCGTGAAATTAGACCGATCGATTTTCGTTTAACTCTCGGCAGAATTTCTCTCTTGGTTGGCACGTGTATACGTAGATAGTGCGCAGGGTGTAAGATGGTTCGAATTCTTCTTACTTCGTCCGTGCCTTTTGCTTTCCTGGCTAATTGGAAGAAGGGAAAGGGTCTCGGCTTGATTTGAATGGAAAGGAGGATCTCTTCTCTCTTGGTTGATTCAAGTTGGAGTTGGTTGGAAATGCCGCGTAGAATTTGCAGCGGCACGGTCGGGCGTCAAAGCGAGTTAACGTCGAATAAATCAAAATAAAGGGGGGTTGGAAGAAGGGGTGCCCGCTGTGTCGCGCCATGCTCGATCGGGCCCCGACGGGCCTAGACGGGCCTAGGCGGGCCTCGGCGGGCGACCGAGCGGAAAGATCACGGGGGCTACCATCCGAGATCCCCTTCGTAGAAAGGAAAGAGTTACCTGCGCGTATTGCACTGCAATACCTTCCATCCTCTCCTTAACACCCGTACCTATTTTATCTGGCTATCCAACAGTAAAGTTTCACACCGGCTCTTTTAGCCGCTCGCGTCCAATATCGTAATGCCAGATCCCGCTCAACCATCCACGCTCTCTCTCTCTCTCTCTCTCTCTCTCTCTCTCTCTCTCTCTCTCTCTCTCTCTCTCTCTCTCTCTCTCTCTCTCTCTCTCTCTCTCTCACCTTGTACATTAGATGTTAAAGCTTCCTCATTAGAAGGGACATTCAATTAAGGATCGGAGAGTGGACACGCAGGCGCCGGGACGCCATAGTCGGCCATTGCAACATCACCATGGATACCACCAGAGAGGAGATGAAGAGGAGGCTTGCGAAACTGTTATCGATCGCCGTTCCTACCAACAGTCTTCGCCCTCGCAAAAATATTCTCTACCCTCCGACACTGAATATTTAACAATGATATCCCTGCAAGATCCCAGGGAGAGAGCGAGAGAGTTAGAGAGTGAGAGAAGAGGAATGGTGATTGGCGGCAAGAGGAGGGATGTGTTCGTTCGTCATTGTCGAGCCATACGACTCAATCCAACCGGGAGAGTCCTTTTACGCGGCCTCCAAATAAATCCTGCTTACACGAGCATTCAATCGAAAAGGACACCGAGAGAAAAGGAACAGCGTACACGCGTTACGAGTGAGAATGCGTGCGCGCCTTAGTCCGAGAGAGAGAGAGAGAGAGAGAGAGAGAGAGAGAGAGAGAGAGAGAGAGAGAGAGAGAGTGAGTGAGAGGGGGTTGCAGGAAAGGGAAAGATCGTGGCAGGCATAATCCGGCGTGTGTTTGCACATGTTTTACATCGACACCCCGGCTGTTTGCAGGCAGTAAATTATGTGGGACAATGAGTGTAGCCCTTTTGGCCTACTCGCTTCCAGATTGTAAAACGGAAAAGAGGGAAAGCGGCGCATCCTCGATGCTCTTTTCTAGATGAAATCGTTCAGGCCAGCAGACTACCACTTCTACCGACCAGCGTATACTATGTAGTAGTAAGTACTTGTTGCCCTTTTTCCTGATCGGATTCCTCGAGTCGTGACTAAAGTTTTACGGTCCGCGGCAGCTCCTAGCAAGTCTGGTGTAAAAGAAAGGCGAGGATGGTGCGCGGTGGTGTGGTGGGCTGTGGTTCTTCTTGGGATAGTTGGCCGCGGAGGGAAGACCGCAAAGACAATCGAGAGGACTGGCGGACGCTCATCTTGCTTTTTTTACCACGTCCGGGCCGAGGTTGTACCGTTAACATGATGACTGGCACTCGGCTTCTCTTGCAACGAGATCCCCTTAAAATCGTTGCCGATCTTCCTTGGGGCGGCCGTCGTCGCTGTTGGCTTTCGCAAAACTGGCGCCTTCCTGTCCGCGGGTACACCAACGAGTCTCGCTCGGAGGAGAAGAGAGAGAGAGAGAGAGTATATGACAGGCACGGAATAATAGAGACGTCGTCGGCTGAGCGTACGTGACGTGTAATTAAAGGGAGTCGCACCGATTCGCAGAGTCGCGCGTGGGTCCGCCGCTTCTCTTCTCTTCTCTTTCTCTCTGATCCCCCGCGATGCCGGCAATTACCCGGAGCTTAAACGCGGGGGTCGGGGCCACGAGACCTTCGCACAACCCGGAGGAAACGCTCCCGTCCCCTCTCTCTCTCTCTCTCTCCGCTTCCCCGCCACCCCCTGCTGCCTACTGCCTACTGCCTACTGCCTACTGCCTGCTGCCTGCTGCCTGCGCCCACTGAATACTCGATTCAACATCGGCCACGTGTCGACAGCACGCTCCCAAAAATATTCATGAGCACCCCCCACACATCCTCCGCCCGCCCCTCGCCATGCCAACTTCTTCTCTCCCCCCTTTTTTTCTTCAAAGGTGAGAGAATCTCTTTCTACTCGGCATCAGCTATCAGCTAGCAGACTCGAAGGTAGATTAATGGAAAAGTTGACTTTGGTCCTGCCTCGTCGCGACCAGGCGATGCTCTTTCTCTTGTAGGAGCGATGGATCATTAACTGCAAAACTTGCTGCACCGTCATGCTTGGTACCCCTTCGCAACCCAGGCGACTGTGACATGCTTTCTCTTGAGTGATTGCGTGCCAAAGAGCCAACCGACTTCCCTCTTACCACAGACTTGTATCTTTTAAAAGTTGACATTAGACCAGCCATTGCAGAATTGTCTAGCACTTGGTCGCTCGGTGTTTGGAGCTTGGGCTAATGGAAGAATATATGTCTGGTAAAAATTGAAGCAGATGCCCGTTGAGCAAGAGGACAAAGAGCCGAGCGCCTGATCGACAGTGGATTTGGGTTCAATTCGGATGAATACACACGTCAGTCAAAGTCAAGAATCGAAAAGGCAGTCTGACGTGTTCGCGAAGGCCATCTATGCTATGCGTACCGTTCTCCCTCAACATCCTTCAACATGGACTAGCTGTGTACGAGTCTGTACGAGTCCTGTCAGTGGCCTCAACTGGCCTCAACTGGCCTCAACTGGCCTCATCTACCTCCGAGCCGTCGCCACCGCCGTCGCCACCGCCGTCGTCACCGCCGTCGCCTCGACTTACGACGCCAAGTATCGGTTTACCAAAGTTTCATGCCCGGTGGAGTAACAAGAGGATTTCTTAGCAACTAGATCTGAACCGGCTAACTATCCGTAGCCAATTGGAAGAATCAGGTGTCGGTAATGATTAGAAGGGCAGGGTCTGTTACACTTGTCTAGGATAGTGACTAAAATCCACGACTATTCCAGGCCGGAATCAATCTGACTTTTCTAATGATCCGCATTGGCTCGGCCCGTCGAGCGTCAAATTCTAATAGATTTCAGGGCAATGGAATAAGTAGAGTCGTGGGTATAATGCTTGCTCGATTTCTCTCCTAATGACCGGCTGCCAATGCTCGTCCACCACCCCCTCGAACCAATGAATGGCAGGGCTTTGGCAGCTCGTTTGTCGGCGATGCGGGGGTGGTGGTGGTCTCGGTCTTGCATGGCCTTGCATTATGTTCCATTGCTAGCTCTCACTCGGTCAATATTGTAGGAGCGATTGAGCGTATCCCTCTAGTGTTTGCGCTTCCACGATGCTGCTGGAGCGCAGGTCCCTCGAAATTAGTGCCAATTAGAATGGTATATCGGTGCAAAGGGTCCCACTGTCCTTCTATTTGGTCAGGCCTACTCTTCTCATCTGGCCGCGGACGTATCCTTCTTTTCTCCCGATCTCCTTCCAGCCTACTCCCTCGCACCGCCCTGCCCTTTCTTTATTACCGAGAACAAAGCCAAGAATTGAGAATGAATGCCTGTCGCGGGACGGCACGGCGCGGCGCATTCGTTAACTGGTTATTAAAGATCGAGCTTTCCAAGTATTATACGGTTGACAAAGAGATATTCATCCATCGAGAAGAATAAAAGGAGTAGCGTGTGTCGTTTCACACCGACTGCCATCGTCAGCGATTAAGTTATCCTGACTCCGATCATAGTACACATCAATCCGATCCTATCGATACCGAGCTATCCATTACCGCCTGCCTTAATCCACTTTGCACTCTCTTCTTTATAATGCAGATCTTTCACTGGCTCGCGGAACAAGGGTGCCCCGATATGTAAATCAGATTCTAACCGCCCCTCGTCAACTATCGCCGCTGCGCTCTGTATTCAACCAGGATACAACGTATGCCGGCCGCTTGCCCACCGTCGACCCAAACTCCCAAGATTTAGATTCCTCCCAGTGTTAACGCTCTTTTATCACGCCTCATCGCATCTCATCTCGAGAATGACTCACTTTCACACTTTCGATCTATTCATTTCCCTTGCCAGTCTAGTCTTTTTACTCGGTACTTGTTAATTTATTGCTTGTACGCGGAAGAAACTCGCAAATGGAGAAGGGTCCATACCAATTGGTGGATATTGCTATCTAGTTGGTCTTGTGAGAATCGGAGCGGAATCCGGTGGCTGATACCTGTAGCGTGCACGCGCGCACATCTATATGGGCATTGTGCCCTGACGTTGATTTGATGTAATTGGCACCAGGAAAGAGATCGAGCCGGGCCGGGCCGGGCCGGGCCGAGTCGAGCAGCGAGCGGTACCGATCGGTTGAGAAATGATTGGGATAAGCCGGAATAAGCCGGGATAAGCCTCGCATGGATTTCGAACGAGGGTCCCTCGAACCTTCCTCGTCCTTTACTTTTTTTTATTCCTCTACCGCTCTCCTTCCCTACTCTCCTCCATTGCTACTGGTTTTATCAAACTTGATCATTTCATTCTTCCTTCGATATTTACTACAAATATCCTCCCCTTGCCCTTTAACCATTCCTTCCACTTTTCTTCTCTTTTTCCCCCCCCCCCCCCCCATCCAGCTTTTATCCTTGGCATACATACATGCTTCTTTTCGTCGTTGGAAAAGAAGGAGGTGGTAGTTTTGATGCAATTACACGAGGATAAAGTGGGATTGTACTCGAGGGAAGATTGGAGCACGTACATACATATCTCTAGGTATACGTATGCAATGCGAGAGGAGGAACGAGTGCTTTTCGTGGTAATGCGAAGGCCAAACACTCGAAGAAGATCCCTGGGCTTTAAATGAGCCTGTGGGAGCGAACACCTGAGTATGCGAGAGAAAGCCGGTATAATCCGAGCGGGGAGGGAGGGAGGGAGGGAGGGAGGGGATAGGGATGCTGGCGGGCATAGCCAGCATGAAATTCAGACATTTTCAAGTGTCTCTTGCCAAATTGTTCCTCGCTTGGAAAGGCTTGATTAATCTGACGAGAGAAAAATTAATATCTCCGGGGGAACATCGACGAGCCAATTAACGAGGAGGCAGGACAAGAGCGGTGGTAGCTTCTTTGTGCTCGATTTCACGGATCTTTCAGGAACGCGGTGGATCAGCCCCTTCGCATTGGCATTGGCATTGCATCTGCATCGCAGGGGATGCAAAGCCAGGGGTAGAGAGAGAGAGAGAGAGAAAGGAGACGAGCGGAAAATTTAAATAAATGTCGCCCGGCGTTGTTAGGCCGGATACGCCGAATTAGATGACATGCTAATCACGCCTTCCTGCAACCTCGTAAATATGCCAGTGCATTCGTACCGCAGAACCTGTCTGCTGCTTTCCTCGCACCCTTAACACCACACCTACCCTCTCTCGGTCTCGCTTAACCGGTCGCCCAGAATTCTATACTAGGAAAAAATTGCTTGAAAGGACCGAGTGGAAGGGAAAAAAAAAAAGTCGAGGATGAGAATCTCGTTCACGCTCTCTTGGGGAAATCGCACGGAAAGACTAGGATGTCGATTTTCCAGAAGAACGCTTCACGGTTTCCATCAGCTGGCCAGTGGAATTTTTCCAAAGGGTTGAAAGACCACTCGAACGGAAGAGAATCGATGATCGCGATCGGCGACGGCCTCTGTCAAACTTATTTCTTAAAAGGGGCGTTCCCATTAGGAAAAGGGCCAACCGCGAAAAGGGTGGAAAATTCGCGAGATAGTCGTTCACCCCTGGCATTCGTTCCTGGCATTTCTCCGGGTTCATCCACTAGGAAAATCATCGAGCCTCCAAATCAAAATCCACCGAGACCAATGAACCCTTCTTCCCTTCTTCCCTTCTCCGTTGCTCCGGGACACGAAACTATATCGATCATAGTCCAACAACTGGGATTACGCGGTACGAGAATAGAAAAAAAATTCACTCCGAACGAAAGTGGCTGTGTCATTGGCAACCCTGACACAGACTGCTCGTTCGATTCACCTGGGCCGAATAATAATTAAAGAGAGCCCCTGGTAGAGCAGTGTACGTAGCGGTAGCGAGGGGTGTACGCCCGATTCAAATCAATTGGCACATTTAAATCACGCCCCCGTTAAATGCAAAACAACGAGAAGGGCACATGCAGATCGTTTAGCATGGGGCCCTCGCGGAAAACGATAAATCATGATAAAGGCGCACGTGCGCCCACTCCTTCTCCTCGAGATCCAACCAAAACTATTATCCCAGTCCACCGTCGACTCAAATAACCCCGTTTCAATCCTTCTTATCATCGAGCACGTACAACATCATACATACGCACATATGTATTTCCTTTGTACGATGCAAGACCGGCTGAATCTCGGTTGTAATGACCAACTTTCTCTAAACATTACATCATGTACTCCTATTTCTTGAGTGGAAAAAAAGCGAACCATCGCTGGTCAGATCATGTTGTTAGAGGCATTAATAATACACAAGGAAATAAGGGATGGATGTGACAGAAGGCTTTCAAAAAGTGGCTTCTCATGCTACGATGCAAAGTGACGAGAATCCTTTTTTTTTCTTTCACCCATATGAATTATCACCCTTGTCACTTCCCTTCCCTTCCAGCCCCAATAACATATTAACAGCGCGTATATACAATGAACTTGTACTTACTTGCCGAGCAGGAAGATCTTTCCCGACTAAATCTTGAAAGAATAATACGCAAGATTGTTGAATGAGTCGGGGAAGTTCGGTCGATGGAGAGAGCAGGAGCGGGAGGGGAATGCAATAACCGAGTAGAATCTATCGAGCGGGGAATGCAAACTATTCGATTAAGCCCTGGCAATAAAATAAAAGGCGCAACCCTTCATGGAGGGGGCACATCTGTGCGCGAGAGAGTAGCGGCTGGGGGGTCTTTTTATTAATTCACTCCCCCAACTCGATACAGCGATCCTGCATTCTACACTCCTCCTTTCCTGCTACCATTCCATCGTAGAGGGGTCTTGGTTCACTGCCAGGAGTACACGGCTATTATTTATTAGCTAATTCCTAGCCCTAGTTATTATGTTCGCGCGACAGGTGTTGCTATTTTTCGTTCTAGTCCTGGATAGATAGATCCGCTGTTAATCCTGTTGACTGTTGAAAAAGTATACGGTGGGGGGTAGCGGACAGATTGATATAGGAATGATGAGGGCTTGATCGGAATGAGCAATCCACTTGATATTGGTAAGGTATGGTTGTTGCGATTGGGCCAACAGTATGCGATAGAGCTCAGTGAGAAGCGATGACTGGTGCTGAAGCGAGGCGGTGTCGTCTCTTTGGTACGAGTGAAACGGGCGTGCAGGAGCGGCATTCAATGGAGGCGGCCATCCGTGAAACACATTTAGCTTGTTGGCAGACAAAACTCGACGGGACAGCGTGCCCTCCCCTCCCCTCCCACCCCTGCTGCCCTGCCATCCTCTCCTAGCACCGGCACTGCCCGCCGACACGCATCGCCATCCAACCATCCAGCCATCCAGCCAGCCAGCCAGCCAGCCAGCCAGCCAGCCAAAATACTTACTGGTACTCTCGCTCATTGAGAGAAACTCCCACTTATGAAATTAGAGAATATCTCTAGCTTACCATTGGAGGAGAATTCAATGGGATCGAGACTAATCTGCAAGCTGCACTCTATCGTGTCAAGATTATGGATAGTTGTATCTCCGGCTGTTGGAATCCCTCCCGATTCGGGCGGCTCCCACTGGCCCGAGAGCCCCAAATAAATTCCACTCGAGTCCTGGACCCCTGCGCGTGCCTCTCTTTTCGGCAATCGCTTTTCGTGTTTGAAAGGCTACAATGAGACTGGGAGAGGAGAAGTCGAGAGAGAAAACATAGCTAGGAGGCAGATGTCAATCTGTCAAAACAAGCCCTCTACGCCGGCTAACACGGAGCAGTCGAGTCGAGAGTGAAATCTACGAGGAGGATAGCTTCAGTCTTTTTTCGCCTCGTGTCACGTATAGTTTCCCTCTTCTATCTGGCTGTTCAACCCTCTCGACAACTGTCTTTAGCCAGTTTAGAGAGGGTAGGCGTTCTACCTACTTATACATCTCCAGGGAATAACTTCTAATGAAGGCGAGGAATTCGCTAAACGATAGAGATTCTCGGGTTACGCTGTAACCAGCTATCTTTATCTGAGTGCTCGCGCCTTACTTCCTGTGGTCGCTCGATAACGGATATCTCGGTGCCACTTTCCCAAAATCACCGGATCTTCATTAAGACGACAAGAATAAAGCTCAGAAACACGTGCTCGTGATAACGGAAAGGAGACTTTTCTCACGAAATATGCAAAAGAACATATCTCAAGTAGAGTAGAAGAGATGCGCTAGAGTACTCTCCTTCAGAGATCATCAATGTACAATAAGTAGATGCTAGGGATGACTGCTGGTCGATGGCATGCTCTCGTATTCAGGTTAGTCTCGTGTATCGTTTTGTATTTGTAGAAAACAGACGCATTGTCGTGCGATTGCCTATGTGCCAAGAGGGTGCGAGAGGGTGCGAGAGGGTGCGAGAAAGGAGAAATAGTCGGCTGAGCGGGGCACGAGAACGACGCTGTGTGTTGGCACTCGTCGCATCTGCGCTCAATATATTTCGAAATCGTAATTGATGGCTCTTGCCCCCAGGAGTTCTCGAGTGGGCCCGACACTTTCACGGGAATCCCGGAGAGCACGAGTCCCGTCAGGACTCTTCATAATAGGGTCAGCACCGATTACCCTTCATAAATTATCCCTCTCTATTAGCAGTCATTCCTGAGATATCTGCCATTCCTCGATCCTGCTACATATTCTATATGTTTCTCTTTGCATTGAAACCTTTTGCAAATCAAGACAGGGCTATGATAAGTTTGGAACGGGTTCGGACGGCCGACGGATAATGGGATCTCGTGGGAAGTGGCGGGTTCTTTGTTCTCGTCGATTTCCTTCCCCTCCAATCGCAACTCGACTACATAAGGCTTCGCACAAGAATTCATATTAATCTCTCACATCGAGCCAGCTCCTCGAGTCGGCTCCTCATTCTTATTACAGAAAGGAATTTCAATAGCGTTCAACTACATTTCTTTAGTACGGCGCCTATTATGCATATATTGGGAGATCAAGTGACTAATGTTGGATCAGCTGAAAGAATAAATCTGGATTTGGAAGGGAAAGCCCGGAAGGTTTCACGGCAGGTTTCATAGGATCGGATCAACGCAATACAGTCGGATTTGGAGCTACGAACGCCCACGGCGTTATTGGAGAAAATGAATCGTTCCCTCGGCATCCACCCAGTCGGTTCGTCAAAGCCAGATTTTAACCCACCATTAAATACTTACACGAGCCAAAGCTCAAATTATCCACCCCGATTATCTTATTCTCAAAGTTGACAATGTTTTACCAACTAATTCCTCAATCATTTTTAACTCCGAGAGATTGCGAATTGGCCAGGCAATGATTAATGATATTCTAAGCTACTTTTCAATACGATCTCCGTCATGTTCACTGAAATGGGCAGACCCGGCTTTTCAAATGGATGTCCCCCTCCCCCTGAGAGTCCTGCTGCTGCTCTTGCTTTGTAGCGGGGGACAGGCATAAAAAAACTTGTACACAACTGACGAAAGGACGCTGATGCAGGCAGATACATGCCTACAGATTCTCCGAAAGGAAAATCTTTCTTCGACTTGACAGGAATCATTGTAGACGAGGATCCGTCGTCGCTCTCCTAGAGTTCCTAGCAGAGATAGATCTCTATCGAGGAGATTGACAAAGGGAATAACGTGGATGATGACGATGATGAAAGGGAGGTTGCTTCTGATGTTGGGGGAAATGATATTTAATCGATAAACTCTTTACAAATATGTACAATACAACAAAAAGTATTTGCGGCGATCTCGCATTCTTAAAAGCAAGAAACGAAAGCGACCAACGGGATGAGTCACAGAGAGCGCTGCGGGTTCCTCGTGATTCACGCATCGCGTCATCGATCTCCTTCCGCGAATTCCGCGGAAGGATATACATATACTCTTACCCGAGTTATCATTAATTCCTCATTTATATACGCCATTGGACCGAAGCACGTTACATAACGATTCTTTATGCAAATCAATAGGAATCTTTCTGTGGATCGAAATTGGTGGTAGCTAGCTGTAAGTTTAAAGGAAACTAGTCGCTTCTTGATATGTTACTGACTGAGAATACAGTGATTAATTCTCATGTTCGTTGTATGTGCGGCGGCGGCGGCGGGGAAAAGATAATGTCGATCGCGTATTAAAAGGTAAACCAAAGCAACTCTCTTGGATATCTCGTGTGTGCGACGGCTTATCATTAGCTAACGATACATCTCTTACATCTAGGTATCTTTGTCAACGAGGGAAACAATGGGCTAATGGGAAGGGAGCGCGGATGGGATTTATTCTTGATGGAATAGATGATTGTTACGGCAGTTTCCTTATCCGACTAAGTAGTTGTACATAGAAATTCGTGGTTCTCAAGGGGGATAGAATGGGGGATCGTACTTGATACTGGTAGACTTGTAAATTGTCTTATCGTTGAGTCCGTACGATTCTCGTGTGATGGAAGGAAGAGTGGTCAAGAGGTTTTACCAATTCCTGACTTTCCAATGTCTCAGTAGGCTCTCAATCTGACTTCCATCTCTGGATCCGGCCGATGATTTAGATGCTCGATGCTTGTGCCATTGGTACCCGTGCCCGTGCCAGCAACGTGATGGCCATGGTGCCCGTGGTGATTGTGGTGATGGAGATGGTGGTGATGATTCAAGTGTAATTGTTGAGCAGCCCCGCTTCTGTAGGCTTGCTGCTTCTCGTCGAATTCCCGAAGTCTCTGCTTGTAAGTTTCCAGCTGGTCGCGCAGAAGGGCGTCTTCCTCCGCAGCGCGTTCCTCGTCGTATTCGAGGCAGGCAACTCCATCGAGACGTTCCAAATCGATCCAACCCCTCCACCTTACGCACACTCCGTTCATAATCAGGTGAGATCTCAGGTGTACCTATCAACAGATAAAAGAGCCTCTTCTTCAGCCGGAGGATTCTCAAGGAAATTCTCTCATCCAAATCCGGAGGAGAAAAGCGTGGATTTGCAGTGTTCTATGGCTGGCAGGATGATGCAGGATTCAAGGATGGGATATCTCTTGCTATTCCAATGTTACATGCTCATCTTTTTTTCTCTTGGCAGGATAGCTTGTAGCCGAATGCTCGGGATAGCGAGGGATGGGTCCGAGCCATTATGCTCTACAGCAGTCTTCCTCAGTTTCAATCATGCTCCTTTCCCTTCCCTCCTCTCGACTTCGGAGGATAAGGGTCCGCTCTCTTCGTCTTTTTACCGTCTATACCAACACCGCAAGTGCTTCTTATTTCGCGAGGACGATTACGCAGATTGGAAGAGGCCGGCGGTACAAGGATCGTGAACGGGGAGAACGAAATTGTCGGGTCAAGCGAGGTCCCTTACCAAAGGATGACGACGATACCATGCTGGACGCTCAACGCTGCCAAGCAAGGATATAGAGTAGGGGCAAGTTTCAGCCGAGATATTTTCAAGTTGAAGTCAAGTTGTCGAAAAGAGTAAGGCAAGGAGACGAGGATCCTAATTTTGACGAGCGGTGTAACACTATCTCCATAGGAGAGAGAGAAGGGGCTTCGAGCAGGGCAGAACAAGGCGAGGAAGTGGGCACCTTTTCAACGAAAGGTCGGACCGCCGCCGCCGCCGTCGAGCGAGCCGTCCGTCCGTCCGTCCGTCCGTCCGTCCGTCGGTCGGCTGGCTGGCTGGCTGGCTGGCTGGCTGGCTGGCTGGCTGGCTCTTCGAAGTAGTCGAAACGGCCAATTATCTCAAGAGGGTTATTTTATTTCCTGGCAAATGGCCCTGCTGTTTCCGGTGCCTCTCAACTGTCGAGAAGCTGTTACGAAATCGAAATTGACCGTGTCTCTCGGGCATAGCCATGCACCGACACATTTCTCAAAACAAAGCTAGACTTCCTGTCGCTCATATATCTTTACACAGGTTTCTCGAGAGTTCTGTCAGGAGAAATAAGCAATGGAATTACTGTTCACTCTCCTAATGGGCTTTGCCAAGGTATTAACGCGTACTATAGAATAAGTAAGTCGTTGGGGAGGGGAAAAAATTGCATCCGGCAACAAAAGTGTCCTTCGTTAGGAAAGAAAGATCGTGTCGTTCGGCCTGCTTTGACTTGTGTCAGGCCGAGGAGTACAGCTGGTTGACGGCGAGGCACATTGCTCTCGACAATGCCATTGCACAGCGTGACGCGCTTTATGAAATCATAATTGAGCCATGGGTGTCATCAGCGGGTGGCTGCGTGTCAATTGGTTCGATAATCGAATCGTTTCTCGCCTACCTACGCGTCCCTCCGACCTCTTTTCATTTAGACGCGTTGCTACAACGGTTTCCTTGCTTTTCCAAATTTCCGATTGTTCGAGCGATTAGCATTAGAATAGAAATAGAAATAAAACGGCTGGCTTTCGACCAGTCTACACCAGAGTCGGAGAAGGATCATCAGTCAAGCCGCGTAATGGGGAAATCCAACGAGTAGATGGAATTGCACTCCAAGGACGTACGCCGCTCACGTACTGCTTTTACACTTGTCGGCGACGCGTCGAACCACGCCGCGTCGCGTCGCGCTTCCTTCGGATTCTGATACACGCTCTTCAGTCACAACTGTCGGAAACTAATCCGACCAACCAGGTCGAGCACGAATGGAATAAAAAGTCGAGAGGAGAACAAATCCCGGCGACGTAATCATTAGTCTTGCTTTCTAAGTTCTCACGGATGGGAGTAGTGAAGCAGGAAAAAAGTCCAACTATTAAACTCTATTTCACACCTTTCTCTCTCTCTCTCTCTCTCTCTCTCTCTCTCTGTCTCTGGCTGGTATGGGCGTGACGCACCCATTATCGCACATAATAGCCCACGATATTTAAACTGTAACGTGTCTTCTAGTCATGGAACACAACCCTTTCGCAGCTGATTTGCATGGTGGAAAAAACGCAGCGAGAGAAGGAGAGTGAGAGACGTGGCGCGTTAGAACGAAAGGGGTGAAAAATTGGGAAAGGGTGCTAGTTACAAAGGCAAATAGGACCGGCTATTTCGCAGAGGGCCTTTGTTTTTCGGTGGGCGTTACCACGTTGTACCTTTTGGCTGTGTAGTCCAGTTGGAGGTACAATGAGCAGAAAAGACATTCGTCAACGCGATATATCCTGGCCAAGCGAAAGGACAAGCGGCGACGGGACATACGGTCAGTATGGCCTGCCTGCCTGCCTGCCTGCCTGCCTGCCTGCCTGCCTGTCCTCTGCCCTGCCTTTTTTCTTTTTTCTCCAAGTGCCCGAGGGACTAGTTAGCACGCACGCTCAACAATAATAATGATAACTATCGTGGAGGCTCGGTTCTAGAAATCCTGCCAATTAAAAGAGCAGAAAAGAGCAGAGCGCGCGTCAAGATTTGCTGGATAGGATAAGAGGAGGACGTCGTTATCAAAGGGACTAGCATTGGCGATGCTTATCGCGATGATTATCTACCGGTAAATCACTCTCTTATAATTATTTCCTCTCGACGGGGCGCCTTTCGAAACAATAGCCGCGGCACGTGCTGTCGTGCGACCTGCCTCTTTATCAACAACTCTTTCTTCTTGGGCCTCCCTCTCTCACTCTCATTGTCTTTCGAAACAAAAAGGAGCCACGGGTAGCCCCCGTGTCTCCGACGGTGAGATGGCGTAAACAAACGAGGAAACTGCCAATGCGACCAATTCAAAAACTATCCTAGAAATGCCCGATGACGCGCGACACCAGACTCTCCGCTTGCGTAAACACCTGTCACGTTTTTTCCTGCCGCGGCAGCAGACAAACAACATGAAAATCCAATATACAAGAGATTCTCGAAGAACTTCTTCGCTTCTCGCGGAAAACGATTGTTAGAAAAAATACAAGCCCCAAATAAATGAGAGACAGAGAGGAGATTTATGGGCCATTATACCAAGAGGACTAAAGGGAACAACTCCCAGCATCTGGCTGGCCGCTTCTCGGGACCGACGACAGATTTGGAAAAGCACTAATTGGTCCTAAGAGGTACTAATGCTTCGACGGATCGACAGAAATGAATAGCCCTCTATTTGAGAGAGAAGAATTTAATGGGGAATCGGCTGACAAAATTGAGGGCTCACCGAAATGGCGGGATCACCAAGCTTTTATTGATCGCGATGGCGTCGCGACGCCAAGGCGTCGCCCTTTTATTAAGACTGGCGCCGGCGTACAAGTTTTTCCAACACAGACACCTTCGCACATACATACAGTACCCACCCCCTTATCCCCCAATCGCCGTCTCCTATTTGAGACTTGAAAAAAGCCTAGTGGATTATAAGATTAATGTATTGCGAGCTTTAGGAAGTCGGCAATCTGAGAAAAGAATTTCAAGGGACTGGTCCTTTGGTCATCTTATCGTTCTTAGAAAATCCGAGCGTCTCAGAGGACCCCGACAGAGAGGGAGAATATTTGGGACCGGATGTATCATGCCTTTCAAGGATACATGACGGCACCGTCTCACCTTATTGTCCGGAGGAAGCAGAGAAACGGATGCAAAATTCTATGGGGGCGAAGGACAGCCAACAGTGTAATTGGATCTCGGTATATTCATTACCTCTAATGCCTCTAATGCAGAGGTGTGTAATAGCTCAATTAGTAGGTACTATGGAAATAGAAAAGCACTTGCTATCCAGGGATAAAAGCAATCGGAAGAAATGATTGACCGTGATTCATCGGTCCAAGGATAGAATATCATGTCAAGCACCTACCTTGCCTCGTTCCTCGTCGAAGTCGCAATCCCTGTTGTCAACAGCATAGTTGCCGGATGCACTGCCGAAAACGAGTTGCAGATTCGTGCCGGTAGCCGCGAATGCGATCTCCGTGTGACCCTCTTGACAGCCATTTTGGAAGCGTACTCGTCGCTCTTCGATCGGTCTGTCCCGGAAACCAGTGTACCTCACCTCAACAAAAAAATAACAACCTGCTTCAACACTCTTTTTACCACAACCCTTCCGCACTCCAACAACATCCGCCGAGAACCAACACGTTCTCCATTGCGAGCTTCAAACTAATTAAATTTCATATGCACAAGAGATTTTCAAGAGAGAAACATACACTACGCTCTGAGACTATAAAGAAAATGATGCTTTTGGTATGCTAATGATCGAGTAATTATTAATTACCAATTGAATAGAGAATTGTGCGAAAAGAATAATATAAATAGATGTAGTAGATACCTCGCTTTCGCGGCTCAGGCGACGGAAAAGCTCGTCCGTCTCGAATTTGCCCTTCTGGTCCAGCACGACCCTTGGCATCTTGAAGATGAAGCGTGGTCTGGGCTGTTCGTAAAGGCCCATTCCATCAAAGGGTAGAACTCCCAGTGGTCCGGCACCTCCGGCATGATCACTCATTGTGTGCATCATTATTGCGATAGTTTCACCTACACCACCGTCTTCTTTCTTGATAACTATCCAAAGGCTTATCGTAGCTTCAAGGGCACGAGTTACAATCCCTTTTGCACTAAAGAGCCGGATCTTCTCTGGGATGTACAACTGTCCACTGGTGAACCGAGAAAGTGCTTCGGCGATAGAGCGCGAAAAGAAGACTTGTGACTTGTGAGCACCGATCTACACGCTGCGACGTCTCATTGGGGACTAAACTAAACTCTGCCGATGCCAACAGGCTTCAGCTCCGGCTCCAGGACTCCAGAGCCGACAGGCTGTGACCGGGGCTGGGGCTGGGGCTGGGGATGGGGCTGGGCCCGGGATCGGGGCTGGGGAACCACACGCAGCTTTTCCTCGATCCTCGTTCTCGATGGAGCTCCGCCTCCGGACTCTGGACCTGCCCCCGGAGCCCCTTCCACTCGCCATTTTCAGCCAAACTCCACTCGACGCTGCTACCCTTCTGTTTCTCCCCTAGAACTACCCCACGATATCCCTCCCCAGCCAAATCTTCTACTAACTAAGTTGTGCAAATTGCACAACAAATATGCAACCGTTGCCCGAAGAAATTGTTAACTTCTCTTTGCAATTGTCGGTAGGCTAAACTTTTGTCAATGACCTTCGACAAATGTGCGAAAAAATGAATTTTGAACCAGGGCTCTGGAATTTATATCACTTCTTCCTTGATGCAAAAAAACATTCCCCACCAAATTTCAGCCCCGGAAAATGTCGAAAAGATTGAAAAACATGGAATATACCGCCTAAATCAAATGAAAATCATTATTCAGGATCGGTTTTCCACGTGTTTTCGGTACAATTCCGACATTTATGCCACTGGTTTTATGTTTTCTACCCGTTTTGATACTTAAATAATTGATTTATCAAGAATTCATCAAAGTCCAAGAACCCTGGAAAAATCTAAAATTTGTGAAACACCCTTCCCAACCGTTTCAGGGTCTGGTATTTCAGGTAGTAATTCAGTATTTAGCTAGGAAACAGTGGTATAAATTCCAGAACCCCAGGTCAAAGTTCATTTTTTGGCCGAAAAATTCGTCAAGGGGTATACCCACAAAAATTTGCGAAAAAATGAATTTTGAGCTAGGGCTCTGGAATTTATATCACTTCTTCCTTGATGCAAGAAAACATTCTCTACCAAATTACAGCCCCGGAAAAGGTCGGGAAGTATGAAAAACATGGGAAAAACCTCAAAACTGAAATTTTCAGGATCGGTTTTCCATATGTTTTGGGTACAATTCCGGCATTTCTCCCACTGGTTTCATGTTTTCTTTTCGTTTTGATACGCAAACAATCGAAAAATCAAGTGTTCGTCAAAGTCCGGGAACCTTCGAAAAATCGAAAATTTGTGAAGGGGTACATATGGAAAAATTTGCGAAAAAATGAATTTTGAGCTAGGGCTCTGGAATTTATATGGCTTCTTCCTTGATGCAAAAAACCATTCCTCACCAAATTTCAGCCCCGGAAAATGTTGGGAAGTATCGAAAACATAGAAAAAACTTCGGAAATGAATTATTCAGAATCGGTTTTCCATGTGTTTTCGGTACAATTCCGGCATTTCTCCCACTGGTTTCATGTTTTCTATCCGTTTTCATACTCAAACAATTGATTTATTAAGCGTTAGCCAAAGTCCGAGCACTTTCGAAAAATCGAAAAAATCTGGAGTGGCACAAGCGGGAAAATGAGATGAACCATACATATAAAGATTGTTCTGTGAAAGTTTAAACAAAATCTATAGAAAACTGTTGATAGCATTACTTTAAATGCCGGTAGGCTGAAATGCACGGGCATGGGCCGGACAAAAACATGAGGATATTATGATATAGCGTAGTGGTGGAGTGGGGTGTTGGCTGTCGACAGGGCCATCCTTTTACACAAGTATCGAAAGTAAGTAAGTACATACATACGTGACAGGGGGTCCTCGTTTGAAAGCGAGAGCCGCCCGGTTATATACTATGTATGGTAACATCTATCCCCTCGAGGGATGAGATCCGACCTTTACCCCACCCCTCCTCATCCTGCCTTCCTGTCTCCCTGCTTGCCTGCCTGCCTGCCTGCCTGCCTGCCTGTCTGCCTGCTCGCTCGCCGCTCCCTCTCCCTCTCCCTCTCGAGTATCGAGGGCTCATCCATTTGAGAGGATCATTGTTAAAGATCCATGCGATTAAGATCAACCACTCCCCGCGCAACCTTCCTATGCTGCCACTTGCCATTCTCGTTGTGCTATGATCGCTTCTTCTATCACCACTTTCCCTTTCTCCTTTCTTTGCAAGGAGAATTCCAGTGAGAATTGCCGGCTGCTGTAAAACTTGGCCTCGCTCTTCACGATGACGTAGAGAAATATACTTTTATAGTAGTTCCAGCCAAGATACCGACAACATTTCTTCGGACCAGTGGTCGTAAGATAGGATGTCCGAGTAACCTGGTCCTTTATGAACCATTTGCCACTCGCCTTTATGACCATCCGGCGAATTCTGCCTGTGATTCGGGTCGTACTTGGGTCGAGCATTATTAGAGACGCGGCTCCGCTGGGTTTCAATGTTTTCCAAGAGTTTCTTTGCACGCCCGTTCCGGAGGGATGATTTTTACAGCACTACCTACGCAAACCGGCCTCTTTCCCTCCTGATCATAAATATCAAGCGAAGAAAATGAATATGACACGTCTGTTTGTTACTCGGGAGCCGCGTGGAAAAAGCGAAACAGACTCGATTACATCTCCGCCTCTTCGATTTCAGGATTGGTCCAACAACTTCGCCAATCGCAACAGCTTGTAGCCAGTTAAATATCAGATAGATAGGATGGGAAGATTGTACTTAGGATGCGCGCGGCATGCTTGAACTTGAGCCATGGAAGCCTGGAAAGAACCGAATCGATATTGCCTTGGCATCCAAGGTTCGCGTTGCTAAAGAAACTCCTTAATTGGCTGTGTATCGAGTAAACACTTGGAGAGAGGCTTCTTTAGGTTGAGGATATAATTCGGGAATGTCGAAGATTAAAGGATTCTCCTCGGATTTACCGTCCTGGAGACCTACTACGTATGAACAACATCGTTTGCGCGTAAGTAGAAATTCAAGCACTTTTCCCTCGAAAGAAATAACCGACTTATACGTTGTGATGCGACTGGTAGGTGAACCGAGCGAAATCAGCAATAGATGACAAGTCCCCGAAAGTGAGAGCACACGTTACATTTAATGCAAAGGGGGAGCAATTAGAGCGTGAGAGACAAGCGCGAATTCTCAGGGAGAACTTCATCCTTTTGAAGAAGTTGCAGAACATCATGCATCGAAAAAGTAGGAGAACGGAGAATCCGAGATTGAAATGGGACGAGTCATCAAGATGCATCAGGACACGCTGAAACGTAGTATCTGGGGATCCCTGAAATCTGTATGAATCATCTCACTGTATGAATAAACAAATGAGGTTTGTCGAAATAGACTGGAGTGGTTATAAATGAAAAGTATCAATCGGGCTAAAAAGGAGTGGAATGGAGAGTAGTGAGTCGGAATCTTACGGTGCCGAGAGAGAAGTGGGTGAGGAAGAATCGGGTAGCGAGGCATCGTCCTTTCAAGTCGATGAATGTAAAAATTTGACGGAGTCCGAGGCATCCAAGTGTCTGGAGAGTTTGGGAAAGTGCGAATCAGGATTGGGATACGCGTATCTCCAACTAAATGCATCGAACAGAGGGCTGACTGACGTGAGGACGATAGCCAAGTTCCAACATGTTATATCTGTGGATGTGTCGTCGAACCGGCTAACCATCGATGCCATTCAAGTCCTATGTTCGATGAGATATCTTCTAGTACTTCGAGTTGACTCAAATCAGTTGGCCTCCTGTCAAATGCCAGCTATGCCTTATTTACAGGTTAGCATTGACAGTGAAAGCGAATAGCCGATTCAATTCTCCGTTACAGTTTAATGTGACGACAACTTTCGCTCTAGATACTGACAATGAACAAAAATTATCTGCGCGACACCAAAGGCATTCGACACGGGCTATTGGAACGCTTAGAATTAAACTGGAATAAGATCAAAGAGGCGGAGTTTGACTTTAATGAGTTGAAGAGGTTGAAGAGGCTCGAATTACGTGGGAATAGCGTTACCAGCACAAAAGGGGTCGGCTTTCCAAGAATAGTTGAGTTGTACCTCGGCGAGAATTCAATAGAGAAGCTCGAGGGCCTGGAGAGTCTATCGAGTCTTAAAGTGCTACACCTTCGGGCAAATAAGCTGTCCAGTCTCGATGGATTTAGTTGCGAATCCACTAACCTGTCCTACTTAAACTTAAGGGCGAATCGAATCACTGATATCTCCGAATTACACAAGTTAGCATGTTTACCTGCCCTCGAGACACTTATCGTTTGTGAGAATCCAACATTCGATCAAGAGGACGAAGAGGAAGTAGCTTATAGGCGTTATATCCTCGCGATATTACCAAAACTAAAGCGAATAGATAAAGACCCAGTTACTTACGAAGAGAAGGAGGAAGCGGAGGAGCTTTGAATCGACGTGATAGAAAATAGTAGTGAATTTGCTCAATTCCAGCTTTTGCAACTTCTCTTAACTTTGTACAGAGATGGAAAAGAAAATAAAATACTCACCGTTACTGAAAGTTTGGTGCGTGCTATCCCGCCCGAATGAAAAGCTCGATTAAACCGAAACGCACGAAATCAATATAGAAATCCGAGTTGCTCGAGAATTAATGCCTTACCAACCAAGGAAAGGAGCCTTACTAACTAACCAGCAATCGGTTGGTAAGGAAATCAGTGCGCAGTCGTCGTTACCGACATGGCCAGAAATATCAGTGAGAGTAAACCAATCTAGAGTGATTCGCATAGACTTGGCCCATCATGAGATCACGTGATCCCGATCATCCGAACGGACAGCAAGCTGACGGGTGACAAGTTATCATAGGTTGCAGAACGGAATATAATACGTAGATATGTAAATACCCATAACGCTCCCGTTCTAGTCGAAGGTAGAATATTATTTCGGTAGAGAAGGCAGCCGCCACCCGATTACATTTCTTGTAGTAGCCATGCTAGCTTAAAACTAGAACTTGAAGTTTCGAATGGGCCCCGCTACGGTCTTCTTTTCTGATCGAGAGTGGTGCCCAATCGAATCAAATCGAACGAGATTTCGAAAGTGTGTGCGGCCTCCTGCATATTGTGTTTGCTGGCGAATAAGAGCGTTGCAGTGTAATGCTCAATGAATAATCGTAGCGAAAGGACGATTATTAGAAAAGATAATCAGGATTTAGCTAGTGAAATACGATTGGGTGACTAGTGAGTTTCGGTTCGAATAGAAGTGTATGACGTAATTGGGTTCAGTTGTAAAAAATCGTCGTGTCCTATTAAATACTATGGAGGAGTGTTACAATCGCAAGATGCTCACTGAGGTGACTGAGATAAACATGTCGCTGGCGGAGAAACTGGCGACTCTATTGAATCTGAGAGGTGAGAGAGTTAATTGCTTGAAGCGACAAGTACGATCTATAGTGCATGTGTATGTATATAGCTATCTTGACTATTATTCCTGGATGCGTTCTCTTACCCAGTTGAGCACGCCAAATTGCAACTTTCCGTCGCGAAGCTTTACACCTCCGAGTGCACCGAGATTCTTAACGAATGGAAAGAAATGCTAAAGGAAACCGAAGACAGGGATACCAGCTAACGAGTAGTTGCAGTCCTCGTCCCATTATCGACACAGCCCTTCTCCGATACATCGAGCAACGGTAATGTTGAAATATATTTATTACATTTGAATACAGGACTGAGACAACACATAGAATGCCACCAAAATCTCGAAAGTCAAATATATGTTGATGGGTATAGTACATCATCTTCGTAATAGAGGATTGGCAAATTTACTCTAGGATAAAACATATATTTCCTTTATCGAGTGTCTCGTGTATCCTGGATCGAGAGAGAGAAAGAGAGAAAGAGAGAATGGCCGGTACAAGCCATGTGATTCTCTAGAATAATTGAGGAAAACCTCGTTGTTCCTTTATTAGATACACTCATACACACATCGTCTCTTAAAATAGGTAGGACACTGCTCTCTGCCTCTCTATATCGCTCTGCCTTAACAAATACGAGCACATCGAAATATAGTTTACTCATTTACGAGCAGCTCGTCCCAAGTCCGAACTTTCTTTCGACCATTCATTGAGAAGACGAAATCTTGCTTATTATGCGAGATTACAAATGAATTCGATTCCAAAGTGTAATGCACAAGGGAATTATTGCATCAGTATTACAACCATGTGTTGACGCTTTTATGGAAATACGTAATGTTTGGTGAGGAAAAGGAATCTGCAATTATTGTCTCCCATTCGCTGTTGTAAAGAAACTGCTGGGAATGGAGAAGTTTGCCTGGGAAGATGTTGAGGAAAGAGTGTGGCCTTTGTCCGACCGATTATCTTGAGAAACTAATGGAATGAAAACATGTGAGATTATTACGATTAGTTTCAAAGTAACCCGCGACAGATTCCGGGCTGAAACTAGCGTAGTATTTCCCTTCGTCGCTTGCAATCGAATGGAGAGCGTATCACTATGAATTTAGCTAGATTTTGACCGAAAGAGCGGATGTCTCGATCGAAGAGAAGGCGAGCCCTCGTACGCCAGTCTACTTTTCTTTATCCGTGTAAGATTTGTGCATCCAGGCGCGTGACAGATCATGCCCATTGCTCGCAGCCAAGTTTTCAGCTTGTTGTTGCAAAGGTTCGGGAAAGCCAAGGCTCGGTCGGTGACCGGAATAAGGATAACGGATGTATTGATGTCGATAGCGATAATGATAACGCCGTAGACAACTGTCTTCGTTTACGTAGCATTGTTTGACCAATGCTTTAGGTGGTAGCAGCTGCGGTAGAATTAGTGCCGTAGTCACGCAGTCCTCTCTACCTTTCCTGCCTTCCCTCAATTCTTCAGCTTCGCAAACTTTCTTTGCCTCCGAGAAAAAGAAGCTGGCGAAACATTCGTCTTCCATATCCTCCTGCACCTAAAAGGATAATGCCAATCCCAATTCCAACCCCAACCGAATATAGCAATACTTATACATGCATATCCGAGAACGCACGCGATACTTACGCATGCTCTGCAAATCTGCAGCATTACACAAGGAAGATAGAGCATCTGCGTTCCATCTCCAACTAAGTTACCTGCAGCTTTGCATCGTTTCTCTATTGCGTCAAGCTCGGGGCAATTCTTTCCCTCCTCGGATTCCTCCTCCTTGATATTCCTGCTCCTTTTATCGTCGGTTCTCGGTACGTTCTCGTTCTCCCGGAAATTCGATGTTGCATTGTTTTGAAGATGAGAGCTCTTTTGATTTTCATCCTCCCTATGAGCCCCACCATTATTCTTAGCTACGTCCAATGCCTTGCGCATCTTCTCTAGGGAATAGGCGGCTAGTATGTCTGCTATCAGTGTATTCTTTAGCTAAAATCATATTATTACATATTATATATTAATAAATAGCCACCCTTAAAATTCCATGTTTACCTTTTGCAATTCCGCAGTATCTTCCGCCTCGGAATGCCTCAATAGTATTTCTATAAGGAGACGTTTCATACCCTTCAATCTGGAGTCACTTGGTTCAAGTCTGTCCTTCCTCTCATTCTCATTGTCATTCGGCTGTCCGAAGGACTTCAAATTCTCAGCCATATTCTGCGGAATATTCTAGCGTTGAGCAATCGTCTAATATTCTAGGAAAGTATTTATTTAAAGGTTTCGTTAACTACCTCATAGTATCTTTGCAACATCCACTGATCATCCTGATTCTGCGTTCCTTGCCTTGGCATAAAAGTTGCCTTCTTCCTCCTGCGATCGATACCGAAATACTGAGACCAATCAATGCTCTTCTTTCTTACGATTATTGATTTTGCTTCGGTGTCCTTCGTTGCATTCTCTTTTTGCCCTTTCGAGGAAGACGTCACTTTGGGCGCTTCGGACGTTGTCTCATGATTGTGTTCGGTATGATCATGATCGTGATCGTGATTGTGGTCGTGGTCGTGATCATGGTCATGATTGTGTTCGCGATCGTGTTCATGATCGTGATCGTGATCGTGATCGTGATTATGAGTGTGGCTATGAGTATCGTTGGGTGTTTCAGTAGACTGGGTGCCAAACAATGCGCCCAAATCCTGTGCCACCTTCAAAAGAAATGTAAGACGTAATCACAGGACATTCAATTTAATAATACTGTGAAACGAGTCGAAGTGAAACCGATGAAATATATAAAGTACGGATTTACCTTCGGATCAGTGATTTGTTTTTTACTGGCAAGTGGTTTAGCACTTCTCTTAGCTACCGGATATCTCTTGATCAAACTGCGATAAGTTCTTAGGTCGCGGCCGATGGGATATCGCCCATTAACATTCCTTCGCTCGGCAGGCGACAGATAAAGTACACTTTGATCTTGGTCCCGATCGATATACTCGTTTTCCTCAGGCTCGGCCGCTTGTGCTCTCAGTAAAGCTTCTTTGTTGAGTAGTTCGGCCCAGGACAATCGTCCTTCGTTATTCCTATTGTAGGAAAACGTTAGTATTATTTGCGAATGATCCGTGAACAACAATCTGACACTGTGCAGAAGAGTAGGTTCGTTTAACTAACTCGTATAGCTTGCTGCCTTGGCCCGATCCGTATTTGTCATGCAACATTTGCAAAGTGTCGAGGTACTCTTCATCTCCCATTTCGCCTGGACCGTACGGAGAGCCATCCTGCAGTTCTTCCAGTACTAGTTTAGCAAGCTCTTTACTATCGATAGCTAATCTATCAGAGGGACCACCACCCCTTTTGCGATTCATATCACGTTCGCGCTCCCGAAAGAGAGACTGCACTGGCTCGGCCTGCTCCCAATGGAAAATCCAGTATTTTAATATAAACAACTTCCTTCTTTGATCTAGGTAATTAATACTATGACTTACTTGTTCTGGCATACTCTCCGTATAATCGATCAAGGCTTGTTCAAGCATCTTGTTGTTCAGGCCCTGGAAACCATTGTCCACAGTCTCGAGCTGGCCTGTTTCTAAAGTCCAATGCAGAATCGAATGGCTTTAGATCCGTGTTCTGTCCACTAAGTTTCAGCCTATCGGTCTATCGGAGTTATGATAGGCAACGTACCGTTTGGTAAGAATTCAACCTCTTCCTCTTCTTGGTTGATCCGATGCGGCCACGGTGACCAATCATTATGGCCTTCTCTTTCAAACTTCCCATCAGTATCGTCGCCATGGTACTTGAATGCATGAAGATCGTTGTAATATTCTTGCGTCGACGGATCCAAAGATCGCTGTTTCCTCGCAACAGCATCCAGAGCACTCCTCAGGGACTCTTCGCTGCTCTGACGGGGCTCTGGATTTAGAGCCCTCGCAACCACCAATCCGCACACCAAAATCCAGCATTGCGCCAGCATCATCTGGAAGAAACAAGTCAACCCGATAAATCGATTTATTAATCCTTTGCAGAATGTGATCGCATTCGCAATGACAACGAAGCATTCACTCCTCGTTATTAATCGGTCCGATGGAATGTCGACCTGGAATTCCCTCGGGACTTATTTGAATTCCAATTGGAAATCGACCCAAGTATGCAAGCCCTTCCTCAATAGGGGATGATTGCCCGCACCTAATCGATATCTCTTACTCGGATGCGCTTCGCTATCGCTTCCAGAAACCTCTTCGATTCAATTGGCGGATCAATAACATATCTGATTCGGTAACTCGCTCCTACGGATCGAGCGGCTTTGCGTCGCAATGCCAATCGCCTTCCGGGACCGCTCAGATCAATAAGTCTAATATGTTCTCCATGGACAAAACTCTCACCCCTCGCGCTCTAGCGCCCTAACGCCCTAGCGCCCTAGCGCCATCAGCCCCGTTATGACTACTCCTACTGGTAGTTGCTCCGTGAGGCGCGTCGCACGCCTACATATGCCAACAGGTATGCTATAGATCGTCTCAGCGACGGTCTCGCATCTACTAATTATCTTTATTTCATTGCACTGTCGCACTCACCAAGAGCAGCTACCATTTTTTTTCGATACCAACACCTTCAACTACCTCGAGAATAATTCTTTATTCTATCGTCTGTACGACTTTTCGAGTATCCCGCAAAAGGAGTTAGTTTGCTTCATCATACGCAGATGCAAGTAGGTTTATGCAAGTTGCACTTGTGCGAGAATGATCAACCCTTAGCCATACGTAAATCGTACATCGGACGGAGGCCTCAAGGCAGCCGGGCTCGACTAACAGATGTTGAAAGAAAAGAGGCCAGCAGCCGTGTCACTATACACATAATATATGCTTGGCACCTACACCGTCGCAACTATCGTCGGCGGTCGTCCGCGCACCTTGACATTTCTCAATTGGAAAACACAGCGGCCCTCGCGATCGAAGGTGCAACAGTTATCCCCGGTGGTGTGGCCCGTCGCGTCGTGTCGGAGGGTGGGGATGCATTCTCGGATGAAGGTAATAAGTCGTACCGAACGACGACGCGAAGAAAAGGGCGAGAATGTTGCGGGGAAAAAAGAGGCTGGATGCTTTGACTTACGTGTTTTCAATGGTTCATTCGAACGAGAGACCCTAGATTGGCTGGTCGTTTATGGAAATCGGTGGAGAGGAGAGCGTGTAGAGACTTGTCGTAACGGGGACGCACCTCCTAAGTACATGGAATATGGAATACGTTCGCTGGTAGCTCTGTCGTCTAGACAACAAGCGGCTCGGTCACAGCCCTTATATAGGAAAGGGGCTGGATCGATAAAAACGCGCATGGAACTAGCGGGCGAGAATTCTCGGCGGCAGCAACAAGTAGAGGCGCACCGCTCGCAACTCCTCACCGATCGGTTTCCTCTCGGGCTCTCTCAGGCTCACCCTCGGCCCTCGGCTACTGCCGCGCCGGGGCCGGGGGTGTGCCAGAGAAAACACGCCAATCGGACAATTCTACGCAGGACTTTCTGCCTTGGAGCGTACCAGAGTGGAGAAAGCAATCCTCGTGATTAAAGAGGGAATAATGAAAAATACAAGAACCTTTTACTGCAGATTGAAAGGACGAGAGACATTCTCGCGACTCATACGCCTTGCCTTGATACGCCTTCACAAATTCTCCACATTCTTTCACACCCGATGATCTTATTAATCGTCACCCATATGACTCTAGTATTATTATGCAAGTCAATGCACCAGAGAAGAATGATCTATGATCAGGAATTGAGTTCTTTATGCTCGGCCTGTCCTTCCCTTTTGCCAGGATCATTGCCACCGATACGAGATCGATACCCCTAATAGAATGGGAGGCACCCATCCATCCGCGCAATAAGAATTGCATTCCAAGCCGATTAATACGTGATCGCCCGTCCGCTTGGCATTCTCATCTATTCTGTTAATGAGAACAATCCTTGGCAGCGGCCAATCAATTGGAAGGAAGAATCATGATGAAATATTGAAAGTGAGATAATGGGCCGGTAATCTGTGCCGCTGGAGATCTCCTATTCGAAGATTTGCTATGGGCTCGAGCAGGCAGATGGGCTTTGCTGGGATGGCTCGCGTTTAGCTGGTTGCTTTGTTTCTCGGGCCGGCAAATGAATTGGCAGCGATACCCAACTGATAGTGCTTATCCGATAGAAGAAGATAGCTTATGCTTTATCGAAGATAACGGTGACCGGAAGAATGAAGGGATACATAAAAAATGACCGCTCATTGGCAACAGTACTTGAAAGTACATTCTGAGAACGGCATCGATCAGCGAGAGAGTGCGTGCGGCTGGCTGCTTTTGCAGGGAAAGGCAAAGTATATTGGAGAATCGAGAAGAAGGAAGCGCGACCGAAAGAGGACGAATGCCAACTGATTATCGCAGTGATAATCAGGAGCTGTCGGTTTGTAATGCGCATTAAAATATAAAAGAGTGTGGTCGATCCGAGAGCGTATGTGGGTGGAGAGTGACCTTCGAGCGGGATGAATCGAGTGGAACGCGAAAGCTTGGAGAATGAGAACATCATCGATCATCCTTCCTTCAGGATGGCATCGGTTCCCGGTAATTATTAGCGAGATCCTTACTTGCATTGCCGGTAGCAGGTGAACCACCAAGTGTGGTGACAAAAGTGGTTAGGATTGGTAAATGTACGCGCCGATTCGAATAATAATTATCGAACTTTCGATCATCCAGAACCCCGAGATGCAGAAATGCAGACGATCGAGCTGCGGGAGACACCGACTGCTGATGGACCGCCGGTACTTTCAGGTCCCAACGTGATCACTTCCCAACCACCGCGAGGTCAGCTACCCTCGGAATTATTCTTCTATTGATATTGATATTGATAATGATATTGATAATGATATTGACATTAATATTGATATTAATATTGATGCTGCACAAGAAATCTGGGGCGACTGTTAGGAATTCAGTAGAGCAGAAGCATTGATGAAGGAAATATTTGAATTCTAGGTGAGCAGCGCAATCAAAGAAGGCCCATTCAGATCAGTAGCATGGATTGGATGTCGACACCGAGGTCGGAATTCACTGCGTTTTCTGGGAGCCATTTTCTTGCAAACTTGGAACAACTGGAACTTCAACAAATCATCGACTTAAGTACATGTATGTAACTGTTTGAGGAACAGGTGAAAATCGAAGGAAGTACTGTGAGCAGTGTAACTTTGATTCTCCAGTACTGGGAAGATCGGAGAGGGGCTGTCAATATAGAGTGAAGATTCCACAGGCCGAGACAGTCTTTCTTGCTATGGAATCGAGCGACGATGGGCAGACGAGTTACCTTGGCTGTTCTAAAATTTATCATCCGAATCTTTCATTGAGCGTGCTTGATCAATGCGGCGAGACCGCGTTTGTTATGAAAATCTCGGCTAGATGGACCTACACCCTGCAAAGATTGCATGTAAGCCAAGCTCGCTTATAATTGAGACTATTACAAAAGGTACCAGCGACCCTAAGGGCAGTGAACCATTTGTTCATATAGCAAATAACAGTGGAAAGCGCCAGTCCTTTCGGATCGGTGGAGGAAAATTTCAGCCTTTTGGGACCAAGTTTCACAGTTTACGATGAAATGCATCGGCCACTTTGTCACATCTCTGGACCAAAGATTTGCGGCTGCTGCATGTACAAGGAGGCTCAATTCCAGGTAATATATCTTCGGGCAAAACAAACTTCTCCCCTCATTTGTCTCGTAATACGTCGTATGAAATCAGAGACATTGGCTAACGAACAAATGCGTTGTCACGGCTGAGTTCGCTATCGGGAGATGATTACTTCCAGTAACTCGTAACCGCGCGTCGATAGACAATCGAAATTACAACGGCTTATCGTCCAAATTGGTTAGATAACGCGTTCCTATCTTGTACATTGTACGAAGAAGAACGCAAGCCAAAATAAGCGAAATAGGTTGGCTTATAATTTCTCTTTAGGTCGTTTCTACCGATGGCACTTATCAAATCGCATCGCTGATGCATCAATGGGACAACGCAGTGCACGACTACACCACTTTAGTTACCTTTCCTCTAGATACCGATATCAAGCTCAAGAGTCTACTGTTAGGGGCTTCGTTATTAGTGGCAAGTCCTCAAATGATTGCTCCAAATCATTGCCTCTAGACAAACATGTACCATCATATATGCCCATGCTTTTTTTTAGGAATATCTCTATTATTTTCGTTTGAGAAGGTCAAGGAACCTGTGAAAACAGTCGTGCACCTATTGAATTAGCCGCCTTACCTTGGCGGCGCCTCCTGCCATAAGTGACGACAGCAGTCCGCTGTTCTTGAGGATTACCTACACATGTACATCGACGATTGGACTTCGGGACCATATTGTTTCTTGGAAACTTATCTGTCAGAAGAGATGGGGGGTGTATTGGCGTTTACCAGAGAGTCTCGTTGATAAAATGAAAACGAGACTTTTTACGCTGAACAAGAGCAAATCAATCGATCAACATTCATATATTTTCTTTCTATTAACAGTTCTCTGTTTTACTATGATGCCACTACGATGAGGCTTTAGTATTATATGTGTTTAGGGATAATAAAAAGTACAACTGCAAAGTAAAAAAATTACTTCACATCCTTAATCGTTATCTGCGCATAATCCATTTTAAGTCGATAAGTGGACTTCTTCGGTATAGCGGTGTTTATACCGGTCGCACCGCATACTGTGTATGATATCAGGTTTTATAATTCTAGAGGAGTCGGAATAATGGTGTTTCTAGCTTTTATTGGTTTAATTACCCTGATATACACGTTCGTATATCTGATACTCCCGTGGTTCCTGGATTGCGATTTGAAACTCGCTTACTATGAAAAGTTCGGCAAGCCGATAAGTATGCACATCTTTTTTGACACTTGTTCCACTGTTGGTTGTAGTGCACGTGTATCGTTTTTATATAATAAAATATATAAGACATAAATAATACTAGATACTTTGAGGGGGAAAGTGGTATGGATAACAGGAGCCTCTGCCGGTATTGGGGAAAATTTGGCCTATGTTTTAGCAGAGGTTCACTGTAAACTGATACTCACTGCAAGAAGGAAGTCAGAACTGGAGAGAGTAAAGGCCAATTGTTTGAGTAGTAAGCAATAACGGATGAGCAACAGATGTTGTTCTTTGCAACTGGTATCAAAGGTATTTTTTTTCAGGGAATAAACAGCTACAGGATTCGGATATTGAGATATACGCCTTTGATATCTGTAATTTGGATACCCATGAATCCACCCTTGAACAGATTCTTAATAAATTCGGCAGAGTATTAGTTCTTTTTTGTTCCACAATGATGCTATCGTGTCATCTTTCATCAAAGTTAGAATTTTCAGTTGGACATATTGGTAAATAATGCGGGCAGAAGTCAGAGAGCAACTTGGGAAAATATTGACATAAGGGTAGACCGAGAAATGTTTGAGTTGAATGTCTTATCGCACGTAGCCTTAAGCAGAGTGGTAGCAAAGTACTTTCTAAAGGTGGGACAGGGTCACTTTGCAGTCACCTCCAGTGTAGCTGGGATAAATTCGGTCCCTTTTTCTGGCTCGTACTGTGGCACAAAGCACGCACTGCATGTGAGCGAACAGTATTTACAGACACCGGCAACATTGTTTATTCGATAGAAATTAGAGATGATTTTTACCTGCGACAGGGATATTTTAATTCCTGGTCTATCGAGAAATTGGACAAGCACATACCAGTTACCATGGTATGCCCAGGCCCGATTCAAACCGACTTTCTCCCACAATCTTTTACTGATAAATATGGAGAGAAATATGGCGTAGATTCAAAGGTGGATCAAGGGAAAATTTCTCCCGCGAGATGCGCAACGCTAATGGCTGTGGCAATTGCAAATGAACTATACGAAGTATGGATCTGCAAGACAACTGTTTTACAGATTATGTACTTGGTGAAATATTATCCAAATGTTGGGCTTTGGTAGGAATCAAGAATTAAATATCTCATTGCCGCCTATGATACGTGTATTGAAATACTTCTCTTACTTACAAGGTTGGTGCAAAAGTTGGGACCTAGGTTTTTGCTCAAGCTCAGAGATGCCAAAACTACCATTGAGCAAGAGGATTAACTGTTTTTTTATTACTTTCTCAATATATCAATGGTTACTTGATATTTTTTCAGGATCAATCGTCGAATGAATATATCAAACTTTACTATTATAAACAATATATTGTGGTAGAAAATAATTCGTCAATTACTTTTTTTATCATACTCCACCCTCGCTGCTTTTGCTCTCAAAATCACTTCCTTGAATAACTTAAGGTATAGTTGGATAGAGTCCTTGGTATCGTCATTACCAGGGATTGGGTATGTGATGAGTCTTCTATCGGAATTGGTATCAACAATTCCCACAGTGGGTATACATAATTTGGCAGCTTCTGTGATAGCTTGATGCTGAAGTACCGCGCCATCCATTGTATTAAGGAATACTATTAGATCAGGAAGTCTGACCTCTGTCTTGTAAAAGGTGCTTCCTGTTATCAACAAGCTTTGTCTCCACACTCTGGTATGACAGTATTCCTTGCATTCCATTGCTGCCTTTTCTATCATGTGAGTAAATTGTGGGTTCCTTCCAATAAATAATATGATACCACCGTTATAAGCAATGTAGGCAGTAAAGTTGAGGGCTTCATAGAGAAACTGGGCTGTTTGATCAAGATCAATAATTAAATGACCCATTCTATTGCCAAATATAAATGGTTTCATGGAGTCGTGTAGATTGGTGTCAACATGGCCGAAATGCACTCTGGCATTGAACAAATCTTCCACCGTGAACAAGTCCTTAACACCAAAATAATCAGGGTTCTTGTACGTGACTGCTCCCACTTCCTGACATACTGAAATTCATCAATGTTTACCAGCCACCATGAAGAATTCTATTCATAGAAATCTAGCTCCTAATTCATTCTTACTTTGATGCGTGTCTTCTGTCACATTTGCTGATTGTGTGTTAGGTCGCGATAAATAGGAGCACAATGAACCAACGATCTTGCGATGCCCGAGCACTGAAAGTGTTAATGAAGATTAAAGAATCGGAATCTCTTTAATAAAAAGGAAGATACCAATGGGAATAGTGAAATTTACAGTTTCGTGAAAAGATTCGCGAGGCTATTCCACTCATCGTTCAAGTGGTATGTGCCAATGAATGTTGATACGGGTGCCAACTACTCCAGGCTTTCAGGACCTCCACTAGGAGGTTAATCAGTCTTTTCCTGGCTCCACTCAACTATATTTCAAATGACATTAATCGATCGAGATGGAGAATACTCTGGGTGGCCACGTGAACTGGCCGTAGATCTGAAAATCAATGTTGTTTCGGTCTCTTGAGGTGCAACTCGTTAATTCAAGGGATATTAGAGAAGCGTTAGACACCGACTCACCGATCCCGGTTCTCTCCTCTCCTTCTGATCGCGAGTCACACGTGTAGGAGTCACGTGACTCTTGTGTTTTGGTGTGGTTCGGTACACGGTGCACGGTGTCGTTGGGTTTCGAGCGTTTCGAGCGAGTAATATGGCGACTTGTCAGCGTGTGTTGTCCTTTCTAGAAGAATGTGATTGATTTGAGCGAAACCGAAGCCGAATACAGGACTGTTTCGCACAATGCCTGTGGATATCAATCGATTGACAGAAGGCTGGTTGGAATTGGAAAGCGATCCAGGTATTCGATCCGATTCTAAACTCGTAAAACATGAAACTTGCCTTCACTTTGAGCAGGTCTTTCGCTTCTATCTGTTGGAGAAATATATATACATACATGACTATTTCTGAAGACGCTCCATCTCTATGATGTAGTGCAATTTCAATGTCTCGCTCCAAGCTTTCATTGGGTCGTATCGAGAAAAAGATGGAAAGAATTAGCGCGAATCTTGTGGGACTGTAGGTTTGTTCACTCTTCTCTTGGAGGATTTTGGAGTAAAAGGGGTGCAAGTCGAGGAAATCTACGATCTACAGAAATCTTTGGAAGGGCCCGTTTACGGTTTCATATTTCTCTTTCGCTGGATCGAAGAGAGAAGATCGCGGCGTAAGGTCGTAGAACAGGACGAAAGTTTTGTCAAGGATGAGGATATTGTTAACAACATATTCTTCGCACAACAGGTTCGATCCTTCTTTTCTGAATCCTTCGCACCAATTTCTCTTATTGGAATAAACAAATATCCATGCCATTTATCTGACTAGGTTGTGCCGAATAGTTGCGCGACACACGCATTACTGTCTGTATTGTTAAACTGCCCAAATATACACTTGGGCACTACCCTTTCTCGCTTGAAAATGCATACTTCTGGAATGTGTCCAGAGAATAAAGGATGGGCCATTGGCAACACGCCTGAATTAGCTTGCGCGCATAATTCGCACGCTATGCCTCAGGCAAAGAGGAGGCAAGACAAAAATACCGGAGTCTCCACTGGTAGATTTACCGGAGAGGCTTTCCATTTTATAAGTTATGTACCGATCAATGGAAGACTATTTGAATTGGACGGATTAAAACCATATCCTATGGATCATGGTCCTTGGAAAGAGCACGAAGAATGGACCGAACAGTTTAGGAGAGTAATTACTGATAGACTAGGCATGGCTACAGGGGAACAACTGCAGGACATAAGGTTTAATTTAATGGCTGTTGTGCCAGATAGGAGACTAGCTATATCACATAAATTAACCATGTTAAAGACTAATAGGCAAATAGTACTAGAGGCACTGCAGCAGCTTGTCAAGTTGAGCCATCAGGATGGTTCTGAAAAGAACGGTACTGATGCGGACAAGTTCGAGAAAATGCACGAGAAAAAGAGTAAATTGCAAGAAGATCAGATTCCTTCTAGTAAAGCAAATGGTGAAGAATCTTCGGTACCAACTATCGCTACGGATAGAAGTAGCGATCCTACTGCGGACATGGAGGAGGCTACATCCGGCGTAACTTCCACAAAGACTGAATCAAAGTAATTGAAAAATAGTTTATGTGGAATTAGATTTATTTCATACAAATGTTTCTTCCATAATGAATGTGTTCTCCCGATGTCTAATTCCAGTGGCATGGAAAAGGTTGTGATGTGCGCACTCGATTATGCCACTCCACTGAGAATTCAAACATCACCGGCCCATAGTTCTTCCAGTACCGACACATCGTCCGAAATTGGCTCGGCATTTAATTCCCCGACCCAGGGTGAGTGAACAACACTATTTTCTTGACGATGTACAGAGGCGTTTGGTAGTACAGAATTTTTTGCTCTGGCAAAATATCAGGCCATTCGGGCATGCGAGTCGAATGGACTTTATTTGCATCGTAGAGGTGGAGGGAGCATAACAGATGAAATAATGAAAATCCGAGGAAGGATCCTTGATCTTTCCAAGTTCGGCACACATTTTCTCCAAAGATGGCTTTGTAGTATCTTGGCCCGCTTCCTCTTGCACCAGAGCCCCTGTGGCTGTGCTTGCCACGGTACATATAACCCGGCTTTCTGTATCGCACACTCTGCTATACTTATTAAACGCTGTGTTCTGCGGACACGAGTACTCCATCACGATCGCTAAGGCCGGGTCACATGTATAGTACTTGATGCAATCAGTCGCGTTTGGTAATCGAATATTCCTTACGCATGGTACGACAGTAGAATATTTGGAATTCAAATACTCTGGATGAGATTGATACTTCTCTATCGTGAGATACTGCTTATTACCAGAAATATCTTTTATCAAGACTATATTACTATCGCTATCCAGATTGCTAAATGATAATCCGGTGTCATCGCGATTTTGATTAATCAGTATGTCGTTAATCGATACTTCGGTTGTTGCATTCTCCGGACTGGCATTGGATATTACAGTAGTGTGCAAATTATTCTGTTGAATGTAGTTTTGAATCAAGTAATTAGTGAGTACGTTATGCCGTGTACTTCTCGTTAAGTCAATAGGGACTGTTGAGAGTGGTAGAGCTCCCGGCTCCTCGGAAGTAGTTGACGATATCAGCGTTTCGAAAGGGATCGTCATTTCCTTCTGTTGTAACAAATGATTTATCAAGTTGCTCAACAAGGAGTACGTTCCCACTGTGTTCTGTCCTTTATTGCCAGTTTGACTGCAGAGAGTATCCTTTTCAGGATTTATTTTATCACGCTGAATTTCCGTTGCCTCCTCAATTTCCATTAGAGGGTAGGGTGTAATTGTCTGAGTGTCCGGGTTCTCGGAGATGGCATCGGTGGTGAATGGATGATCCATGAGCTCGGAAAAGACTAATGAATTTGGAGTAGTCGGTTCCATATAGTTACTCGTATCCTGACGTTTAATCTGTTCATTCTCACGATTCCTTGCTGGAAGTGGTGCTTGGGTTGGTGAAGGGACGCCACATGTCCAGAGATCGCCGGGAAGAACACACAATCGCAAGTACGGTTGAAATACCTGCAAAATGTTTAATAACATACCACTGCCAACGGAAATGACACCGACGTGGAGCCGTTCTATTCTCTCACCAAACCGTCCGCGCATTTATTCGGTACCCAGACATAGCCACCGTTTGGTAAATGCACGCAATTGTAAAATAACGTACAACTGGTTGGATGTGCTTTCTTAGTTTGGGGACATCGTGCTAGAACGAGCACAATCCCGACGGTAAAGAAATAAAAAATGAATGCTCGCATTTCGCGCGTATGTCACGGTCTCTATCCCAGAGGAAACTAAAATTCGCATGCTCTGCTTGCGGCCACTGTGTACTTTTCACACATCCCGAACCCGCTGCTTTCTTTGGCACCTCCGGAATACAGTTACGCGACCCAGCCTTCGAGTAGTATCCTTGCTGAATTTCATGTTACAGCTTGGGGATGGAACTCTGGACAGAGTAGTCCCACATCCACCAAGGACTTTAAAAAGTTCGTGGTAATCAGAGTTGCAGGAGATGAAAAAAATGAGACGGGACTGAGTATGTACCACTGTCACTCCTTCCAAATATTAGACTATTCTTCTATATCTAGTGGACAATTCAATAATTATTCTGCAACTGATAGGTCGGTCTCTCGGTAATATTAACATAAATGGAAAACGATTGGTATCCGACAGCGGTCACTTGCACAAAAAGGTGTGCCTGTCGGGTGAAGTTAGAATACCACATGCTAGAGTAAAAACCAGTAACGGTGATACCGTTACGGAAGAAAAGAAGGTTGAGAAAATTGATCCGAAATTGTGTTCCAAGTATCCGGAACTATTCGAACCGCACACCTTTGCACCAAAAGACCTTTTAGCGCTACTAAAGAATTTGGAGCACGAGATAACTATTTGCGAGACTAGTCTAAAAGATGAAAATGATAAGAGGAATAAGTATAAGGTAAGTTGGGAATATCTGGGTGGAGTTTAAGAGTAGCAGATAAAAGATTACATGAGATTTCCCTTTTAGATCGACGACTGTCGTAGAACACATAATTACGACGAATTTATTTGCACTTTTCTCTCAATGTTGGCTCAACAAGGGAAGCTAGCTGAGCTAGTACAGCAACATCTCACTTTAAAGAAACATACTTCTGTATCCGTGAGCAGGGTTCACAGGTACGTTTAGTTTAAGTTGTTGGAAATTGGCCGAAAGCTTAAAATCGGCACTAATCGGAATTCTGTAACTGTTACAGATCAGCGAAAAAGACGGATAGCCGACCGAACTCTTCAGCGCGCAGGCGACGTGGTAGAACCAAGTGTAAAAAACGAAAATAAATTGTACATCTACTAAGAATTAGAATCGTCCACACACATCTTGCCGGACTGTACTACTGTTGATACACATCGTAGTTTTTCAAGGATCATAAATATGTATGTAAAAGAAATCATCGTGTAATTGGCAAAAGAGATGACGCATCATGCTTTATATTAGTTAATCCCGAGTTACTATTATCTGCCCTTCCGGTTTTATTAAGGCAAACGAATTTCTAGATCGCCGCAGAAATAGGCGCCCCATTAACGACACTTGAATCTCTTACTTTCACCGATCTAACCTTCCTAGAACTTGATACTTACATCTTTTATATTTTACAAGGCAAGCCTACGATATATTATTCTAGTTTTTACTACTTTAACAATTCGACAAATGATATATCATCAAATGTGAGAATCTTTGCCTCAGGAACTGCGACCTGTATTGGTTTCGGGGCGAAATTTTGTCGTGATCGTCTCAGTTTCTTTATATCCAATGTATCAAGCCGGTGCACACGTTTCACATGCGTTCGAAGGTTCCCCTTTTGGGTAAATGAGTATTCACAGTGTGGGCAATGGTGTGGCCGATCACCCGTATGATGCTTTTGATGCATCTGCAGGGTAGACTTCTGTGCGAATGATTTCGTACACAAGTCACACTTGTACGGTCTTTCGCCTGTGTGTATCCTCTTATGTCGCTCAACTTGATAGGGCTTCATAAATGTCTTCCCACAAATATCACATTCTTTCTTTGAGAAATTGGTCTTGGTCGCTTCTTTTGTTGCCGGGCGTTCTGGCTTACCAGGAACCTTTGACACGTGCAGTAAAGATATGCTAGGAATTGTTATAGGCTGCGCGATCGTCGTCAGTTGTATACTATTATTTCCACTTGTAATGTGCGTACTAGGTTCTGGCCCAGCCACACTAAGAGCAAAGGTAACTGTATCATTTGATATGATTCCAGTGGCTTCCGGCGCCGTAGTTTGCGATAGCAAAGGCGTGTCATCTGTTTGAATAGTCACCAGACCATTCGCAAGGAGGAAATGCAAGTTGGCCACTATTTGGTTACTTTCATTCACCGACAACACAGAATTATTATTTACTATTGCACCTTCGGTGCTGAAGGTAATGTGACCAGTCAGATCTTCGATACCTATCACCTCTTGCAGGTTACTATAATCCATGTTTTCCTCAGTTTCGAGTTGTTGTTCAACTGGGAGGCTCACTATTTTTTCAGTACAATCCTTGGATTTTTCTAACGCTGCTGCTGCTGCCTCAGCTACAGCTGTAACTTTGAAATTCTTCGGTTTTCGCTTCGAATTCGATCCCTTGCTCTGCCTCGTATGTTTCAATAAGTGAACTTTTCTGTGCCCCGAAGTTCGGAATCTCAAGTCACAAATTGGACATCTGAAGGGCTTCGAACCTTAAGAAAGATATATCCAACTTTACTCGTGATACTTTAAACTTTGCCCATCCAGAATTCCATTCTCACCTGTATGTAATCTCATATGAACCTTCAAGCTGCCCTTCGTGGCAAAAAGACTGCTGCAAACATGACAGCGGAATGTCCTTTTGCCAGTGTGCACTTTTATATGAGAATCCAAAGTACACTTTACTGCAAAACTTTTACTGCAGAAATCACACTTATACGGACGTTCGCCTGTGTGAGTCCGAGTATGCCTTATAAGGTCGCTAGGTTTTCGAAAAGTTTTTGGACAATATCTACATCTGTTTGTATACTCTTTTTGCTCCTTCTTCTCTGGTATGCACTGCAAAATTTATACCCCTTTATTGACAATACTTGTACACATGTTTGATATTTTTTTACTTTTCATTAGAGGGATTGCTAACTTACATTTAGTCTTTCCATTACCTCCTTCTCCGCTACCGCATCCATGAGCACCTTTTCAGATATTGAGGAGTCAGGTTCTACTTCAGCTTCGGTTGATGGACTGACAGGTGGAAGTTCATCGATTGATTCTTCCATCTCAATATTTTCGTCCTGGGATGACAATGCCAAAAGATCTTCGTGCTCTTTGCCATGTAGTTTTAATTCCGATTTGCTAGCAAAAATCTTATGGCATACAGCGCACTCCCACGGCCTGGGCAAACCAAGAATGTAGATGTAATTTAATTAAATAGATCGGCTAAAAATCATTATCACTTACGGTTTATTAACGTGCATTTTCGAATGCCTATTTAATCCGCCGTAGGTGTAAAATCTCAAGGAACATTCTAAACATTGGAATTCCTTGGTACTGCGGTGCATCTTTAAATGTTCCTATAAAATGCGATCATTTGAAGTACCGTTTGTAAAATTCGCATACATTCTTAAATTCGATGAGTACCTTTAATCCCTCAGCAGTGAACCCACGTTTACTGCACAAGTGACATTGCAAGAGGGATTCCGATATTTTTGTAGATTCATTTCCATTGCTATTGGTATGCTCCGATGGCGACGTTTCCTGTGTATCGCTTTGAGCCTTTGGTACTGGCGCACTTGAGAAATTCTCCCAATAAGTGATCGGTACTACATAATATTGCTGGCCGAAAAATGTCTGATACTTACGCGAGTGGCATAGGAACTGTTCCGTTCTCGCAAGACATTATTATTTGTACTCCATTTGTCGGATTTGTGCCAGTGTCTTGAAGTGATAATGTCTCGTGGGTGTCATCCGTCAAAGTAGAGGCTGCTACAGATGTCTTTACATTGGACGTTTGCGACTCAGACGTTACAGCCGTAACAGCAATTAGGCGCTCTTCTTCCTTTGCTGACTTTGGAAGAATACTTGCCATACTCGTGGTATTGGTTGTATCGACCAGTCCAATATCAATCTCAACGTCCGGCTGGAATAGCAAAATTCTTAAATTATAACTGTAGGCTCGAAACAATTATAGAAGTTGTTTGCCTGCCATGGCCTTGCCTGTAGTGTTATTTGACTCATATCAAAGGAATCGAATTGGGAAGTAAACACACTGCCCGGTGCAGTTTCAATGTCCTTAGTGGTTTCATATGGAACTGTTAATGTAGGTTGGCCTCTCGAAGTATCTAGAGCAGACGTATTGCTTTCATCTATCTGTCTGGACAAATTAGGGCCCAGCCCCAAGTTCATTCCAATGTTGAAGAGTTGCTGGTTCAAAGTTTCCTCGATTTCCCGTATGCTTTCCTAGAAAGAAAACGGTGAATGAAAATTGAGTTCACACTTTTCCTTTTCCATGAATACGTACAGGTGTGAGAGTTTGATCTCCCGAGTACCCTGGCAATGTTACAGCACCCCTCTCATCGGCATGTAACATTTGAGAATTTGTTACGGTTGTCGTATCTACGTTATGTATATTGTCGCTGATATGAGTATTCATCGCTGTATCGACCCTACTTGTTGTTAGAACCGATTTGTCCTTCGGTTCCACGATGCCCTCTAGGTGGTCGCTAAGATTTTGCGAAAACACATTTTCTATCCGTGGTTGAAAAGTCATGTCCATTTCGTCAGATAATCCAAGGTTTTCTGATAGCACTGGCGGTGCAGTGCTTACTTCTACGTTTAATGTTATTTCTGGGCCACCTTCATCTTGTGTTTTCTGTTGCTCCAGTTGCTACGAATAACGAAAGATTTATGAGCTTAAAATGAATTCAGCTCAACTCACCCGATCCACCAGATTCTGAAATACAAACCCGCTGTGCTAATTCATGCTTGTGTATCTTCATGTGTTTGCGACAATTCACGTAAGTCTTGAAAGTCTTGTGACAGTACGGGCACATGAATGGACGCCTGCTACTGTGGGTAACTAAATGTCTTTTCATACTACTTTGCGTCGAGAATTTCGTGTCACATACAGAGCAGCTGAATGGCCTTAAGTCTTCGTGGGTATGTAGGTGTGACTTGAGTACACTGTTTGAGGTGAACCTCCTATCACACTTTGTACATTTGTATGGCCTTTCCCCTGTATGCCGACGATAATGCTGTTTCAAGTGGCTAATTTTTCTAAAGGCAGCGTGGCAAACCCAACACTTATGCGGTCTCGCCACTTCCGATTTCTCATCGTACACTTGTTTCTGCTTCGACGCTACTTGCGCCACGCAAATTCTATTACCAAGATCACTAATAACTAAAGGCTCTTGTAGAACAAGATCCTGCGCCAGGTTCTCGGCTTCTGGTGACAACTTCGACTTGGACTTTGAACTTTTAGTTTGACTTTTACTACTATCACTGGATTTGCCGCCACCCTCACTGGCCCCGTTTGTATCCCTGTGATGTGCCCTGCAGAGTAAAGTTATTTATTCCTGCGAAATCCCAAACAATATGAAATCTGTATAGAATAAGTAAAACTCACCTAGTATGCGCAACAAGGCTGCCATAACAAGTGAACGTTTTATCGCACGAAGTACAAGGATATTTTTTTGTGCCGGTATGTGTCCGTTCGTGGGCTATCATAGTTGACTTGAGGGCGAATGATCGGAAACAATGTGTGCACTAAAAACCCGAGTATATCAATCAGACTTAAGATACAGAAAATACCGACAAATGGAAAGATAGCGAGAAAAGGCTCAAACCTTGAATGGCTTTTCCTGGGTGTGCACTCGTAAGTGCCGAATCAAATCCGAAGGCTTTTTAAATTCCTTATGACAGAATGAGCACGCATACCACCTTACATTACCTATACAACGCTGTTTAATTGTAAGATACTTTCTGCAAGAAGACAATAGCTGTGACTGACCTACCATTCTTAATACGTCATCGTATTTGATCATAAGAATCTATTTTACCCTGTACCACCGTCCGGCGAACGATCCAATAATGTGACAAAATTGGTTCGAGCCTCGACTTTCGTTTGAGGGGATGCTGCTAAGTAATAGAATTGTAAAATAAGTCGTAATTAGAATATTCTAGCTCTCTGGGACAGCCTACCATTTTTCTTAGGCGACAGACCACTCTTGTCAAGGGCCTGCTGTAGAATATCATCTCTCAACACAATAATCGTCGAATTTCCATTCTCCAAATTAATTATACTGGCTGTGTTCGTATTTGTAACAATGGTTGAATTTGGAGTGGCATTAATGCCGGGATTAGCAGTAGATTCCAGGGAAGCCAACTGTGACATAACACTATCTACCGTCGCCCTCATATCGGCCTCGGTCAGCATTTCCTCGTTTCTTTCCACACTTTCCTACAGAAAATTCAAATATCAAAGTAATGAAATGTGTGTTTCACTCTGGAATTCTCAAGATTAATTACCTCATTCATATTTGTGTGCATTCTCTTTATGTGACCGTTCAGACTACCCAGTTTTTTAAAAACACACGAGCAATAATTGCAAGCATATATCGGCTCACCCTCCGGTGCATTATGAACTCTCAATATATGAGCATTCAGATTACCTTCAAATATATCGTATATCAGACCGTGATTAATTAATACGAATCAGTTATCAAATCTTTACCTTTTTGGCTAAACTTCGCATTGCAAAGCTCGCAGGTATGCGGCCTGATCCCATTATGCTGCCAGGTATGGATTTGTAACGAGCTCTTTTGCGTGAATGCTCGTCCACATACGGTACACTATGGTAATAAAGAAGAATAAGATATGAATAAAATATGGAGGAGTATAGATTGTAAGATATAAAAGTTGTGGTATGAACCTTAAAAGGTTTCTCTCCTGTATGCACTCTAATATGACGCATTAATTGACTTGGCTTCTGGAAAGACTTCAAGCAAATAGTGCACTTGTACATTGTTTTATGTTTTGCACCCCTCTTTGTCTGCTTAGTTACTCTGGTCTGCAGCTACCAAGAAAACTGATTAGTCTTGTTAATACGATGCTGGCGTTTAACTATTTATTCGACTCACCCGATAATGCTCGCGTATGTGAAGCCGATACAGGGCTGGCTGAGTAAATTGCTTATTGCAAAGTTTACACTTTCGCGCCTCGTCCGATGACCATTTTTCCCCGTGAAGTTTTAAGTGTGCGTCTAATTGGGCCTGAAAATAATCACGAAATTATGATTTTATCCTGATTACTGGCCAGCTAGTTAAAACACGACACTCACTTTAGTCGCAAATGCGTCTTCGCATTCGGTACAGAAAAGATTCTCCTCCTTTTCATGGTGGATCATATGAGATTTCAAACTAGCCATTCTTGCAAATTTTCTGCCGCACTCGGGACACTTAGGATCACCCGTATTATGCGTGGCCATATGTAGAGTAAAGTTTGACTAGGAACATCAAGGGAAACAATGATATTTTGTAAAGATCATCAGTCATACTGATTGTATATTACCTTACCGGAATATTAAAGGATGCAGGACATTTTGGACAACGATGTGGTTTCTCTTCGGCATGGTGATCCATGTGCTTGCGATATAATGATTGTTTTGTGAATTCTCGGTCGCATATATCACACTTTAGACATCCCTTTGCCTAAAATTGAACAATGATTTTGATTAATTTGAAAGCTATTAATGAGAAATCAAGCTGGAACAGTTGAGCAAACGCTACCTCATTTTTCTTTGGTCTACCAGGATTCTTCTTGTGAACACTCTTCTCTGTAACTGCTGAAGCAGTATCCTGTACATTAATATTAATCTCTGTTGCATTCTCAAGACCAAAGTTAGAGAAATCCCCTGTTAAAGTGGATGCACCTTGTTGCATTGCTTGTGGCTGTTCCAATATATTACAGCCAGTATCTATTGGCTGTGTAGGTAGCAATAAAGTCCTCTGAACTCCATTGCTACTCATATCTTCCATATTAATTTGGAAGACAGGCTAAAAAACAAGAGATTACAGTGATATGTTGTCCTTTGACTTAATGACAAGAACGTGTGTTAAGCGAGCAAAGTCTTACAGGATTTAGTATCAAATTTCCATCGATACTCTTGAAGACAGGTGTTGTGGTAGCAGGATTCTGAGTGATCAGAGTCATGGGGGCTGCCATAATTTCGAGGAGACTATCATCGTGTTCTAAAATACAAGGATGGATTGCCAAAGTATTGGCAATGAGGAGAAAACAGTTAGAATGGAAATAGAAATGGGTGAGCACTTGGAAAGACGGACTTACCGGTGAGTGCGACAAGTGTGCGGCCATCCTCAGTGGTGACGAAGCCGATTGTTGGCACGCTTTCGATGCACGCACCCTCCCCCAAGACAGCCTGTCGAGTCAACATTTTGCCAGTCGGACCTCTATGCAATCAGACTGAGCCTCTCAATGCTCGTGAGCTGTCAGTGTCGGGGATGTCGCCTGCCTATGCTGGAAGAATCGCTTTCGAAACGGTACTATGTGTGCTCGGTGATACTCGGGGCAGTGGAACTCCAGAGAGGATCCCGAAACCGGTTTAACAGCAGGGATTCCCATGAAAAACGCATACTCGCACTCCTCGCCTTTGGCAAAAATAACCTAGAGGCTCACTGCGGAGGTTATACACCCCGACAGAGCCTATCTTCGAAGCGCGTTGTTGATCTCGTTCGGCTCGTCGAGAAGGGGTGGCCAGAACGCGTCGCGGTGGAGCAAGGGGACTTAGCAGTTTAGCTTTAGCGTTCGATCTACTATATTGATGTAGTATATCCTTACGATCCTTAAGGTACCTTTTCATACAGTATTCCATCGCAGTTCCCTATACTAACGATGCAACGGCTTTTCAACCATTTTCAACACGAAATCCTCTCAGCTGCAGGCGGAGCCACTGGCTAAATCGAACATTGATCGATCTATCGAACGCTACCACTATAAACTGCTCTGCTATAAGATGTCAGTGTCAGTGAAGCTCAGCCGACCGGAGCAGGGAGCTACAAATCCTGTGGATGCTGTGGATATAGCGGACGATATAGTGGAGCGATCGCCCCATCGCTGATTACATGGAGTGCGCTCGATTCCAGCGTCAGTCTGGTGTCATTAATTGAATTATCCACTCGAAGAAAAAGGAGTCAGGGTCCCGCGATTGACATGGTGGTATAACAAAGGCTCTGGAGCGAGCCTCTCTCTTTGGTAGGCGATGTGGGTCGCTGCGGCAATGGCAAATACATAGGAGCGCGAGAGGAGAAAGAGTATGTGCATGCACGGACATAGGTTCATCCTAGAAATGAGCAGCTAATCTTCTCGCGCCACTGGTTCCCTATCATTAAGGACATCGGTGCATTTCACAGCCATCAGAGCCGCCCCTCTTTCCTTCTCGAGTGTCGGCCATCCCGTCAGCCATCCCCAGGGACTCTGCCATTATGTAAACGCGAATAAATTAACGCGGTCAAACGGGCTGGTTCGCACCGGTTAATCGAGGAATAACTAGTTGGTCAGTGCACATCCGCAAACTATCCAGTCCATCCGGTCTTTAAAGGAAAGCTGGAGATATTTATTGCTATATATTACCGACCAAAGAAGAATCAAAGGGATACCGTTGAAATGCATCTCCCGCGAGCCTCGAGGAAATCTATGTCATCCCTATCTTCTGACAAAGGTTTCGAACCTCCGAGATATTAGAAAGAACAACCCTGCCTGGCTGGTTGGCTGCTTCAGCAAGGTACTCCTTTGTAGCCGAGGATTCTGTCTCCGCAATTGGAATTTACAGACACAACTGTAATTTAAGAGGCGCTCTTGGATTATGTATGAGATGGCTACTTTATACGGTTCTTTCTTGATAAAGAGCACTTTGGAAAGGGGAAATTATTGCTGTGGGGACGGTAATATTACTTGATGTTTTCACTCGGTGTCAAAAGATATCCCCACAATGCTTTGAACGGCCTACATAAAAGAGGCTCGATCGCGACCAAGGCGGACAGAGATTTCATGTTGGAGAATAGGGGGTGTCGAGTTGAACCGAGTCAAAAGACGAATGAGAGGGAGAAGTAATTAAGGTACATAAGTCTTATTAATAATTCATTCGACATTAACTATGGCTGCTGCGCCTTTAACGGGAAGAATCGACTATTCGATGGGTGCCGCACCTGTTGAAAAGTTTCTCTTCGTAACTGGCACGTTGGGCGCGCGAATTCGACAAGCGAAAGCTGCACTCTGACTGGCTGGCAGGTATAGTGCTGCCTGCTGGGTGTTGGGTACTCCAACATTTTCGAGTTGCTTGCTTCTCTTAAACAGAAACGCTCTCTGTACACACTGGCTCCTGTCGACCATACATACTACATGCGAGCGAGCGAGCCAGCCAGCCAGAGTTTGCCCGAGGTCTTTTCGTATTGTGTTCCTCCATGCCAAGGTGTTCACCGCTGGTTTACTTTCGCCTCGAATTATTAAGACATTTCCCAGGGAATTTTACATGTCCACTACCAGTGTGATTCGTGCACGAGATAACCCGCGGTATAATAGAGCAGGAGGGGTGGAATGGTTTTGTAATTCAGCTTCGCTCGCTCATTATTATATACTTTTATGCTTTTGTATTAAAACAAGTAGTAAGTAAAGAATCAATGGCGCAAAGGCCGGTATTGTACCGAAAACACTTGGAAACACCCTCCTGAATAATCAACTTCGCTTGATTCTGATGGGTTTTTCCCGTGTTTTCAAGTCTTCCCAACATTTTCCGGGGCTGAAATTTGGTGGGGAATGTTTTTTTGCATCAAGGAAGAAGTGACATAAATTCCAGAGCCCCAGCTCAAAATTCATTTTTTCGCAAATTTTTCCATATGTACCCCTTCACAAATTTTCGATTTTTCGAAGGTTCTCGGACTTTGACGAACACTTGATTTTTCGATTGTTTGTGTATCAAAACGAAAAGAAAACATGAAACCAGTGGGAGAAATGCCGGAATTGTACCGAAAACACTTGGAAAACCGATCCTGAAAATATCAGTTTTGAGGTTTTTCCCATGTTTTTCATACTTCCCGACCTTTTCCGGGGCTGTAATTTGGTAGAGAATGTTTTTTTGCATCAAGGAAGAAGCCATATAAATTGCAGAGCCCTAGGTCAAAATTCATTTTTTCGCAAATTTTTGTGGGTATACCCCTTGACGAATTTTTCGGCCAAAAAATGAACTTTGACCTGGGGTTCTGGAATTTATACCACTGTTTCCTAGCTAAATACTGAATCACTTCACGAAATACCAGACCCTGAAACGGTTGGGAAGAGTATTTCACAAATTTTAGATTTTTCCAGGGTTCTTGGACTTTGATGAATTCTTGATAAATCAATTATTTGAGTATCAAAACGGGTAGAAAACATAAAACCAGTGGCATAAATGTCGGAATTGTACCGAAAACACATCGAAAACCAATCCTGAATAATTAATTTCATCTAATTCTGACGGTTTTCCCATGTTTTCCATATTTTCCGACATTTTCCGGGGCTGAAATTTGGTGGGGAATAGTTTCTTGCATCAAGGAAGAAGTGATATAAATTCCAGAGCCCTAGCTCAAAATTCATTTTTTCCGGAAAATTTTCCATATGTACCTCTTCACAAATTTTCCTCCTTTCCTCCTTCTGACATTTTATCCTTCTTTCCATCTGTTATTCTTGTTTCGATCCGCGAATTAATACGGGTCCGCGTTTCCTTGATGGATAAAGATTGCGCGGACCAGCCGAGCAACGCCAGCAGGGTGAATTATAAGGCGAAAGGCGCATTTCCTCTTTATCGCATTGGACTTCTGCCGCAAGAATGAGAGTCGGGCGAGGGTTTATTGTTGGGTATTCATTTTTAAAAGAGAAAGGTTGAATTCAATAAGAATAAGCGGCCTCGGCTAAAGGAACACGGCCAGATTTTCTTCGTTCTAGCTTAGCTTGGTAATTTCTTAATTTGGAGACTCGAATACGGAATAAGAAGGAGGTCTCCGAGGTATACATATAGCGCGGTGGCCTGGTGACTGGTGAAAATAATACGCGGTGAACTCTATATCAACGATCCTCGAGATATGCTGCGGCAGGGAATTGTAACTGGTACACACGAGCTACTACTACTACTAGCTCCTCGAGGTTTCCAAGATCGAGGAGCAGATTGTTGGGGCAAGCTTCTTGCCGAGGCTCAGCCCCGACGCAACCAAACCACTTTTCTCCTAACACGATTAACTATTACGCTCGTTTACACGGAGAAAGTGTTGCGCGCTGATTTCCTTGAGAGAGAGAGAGGGCTCGCTCGCGTGCCACTTGCCGTTTGCTTTTTCTTCGGCCGACTGTATCTGTCCTCCCTGTCGATCGATAGCTGACAATAAGAGCGCTCGCATCGACGATACCTCCTGTATGTACCTGGAATGCATAGGAGAGCGAATCGGCAGAAAGAAAAGAAGAGACGAGAAGAGAAGAGAAGAGAAGAGAAAACTAACATGCCGGTGGCGATGTTGCTGTGATACGGCTATGCTCCCTATTGCCGATGAATGCTAGGTCGAAAGGGTGTCGGAAGGGGATGGGGCGAAGGGTGTTCTGCCACTGGCAGGAAACGAGACCGCGGAATTTCAGCTCTAGACGAAAACAATGCATTACGCTCTCGCTTCCGCACCCTCCCTCGCTATCCCCAACTTCTATCTCCACCCTTTTCCCTCCTATATTAACTTTCGAATCTTTTTATCGCAACTATCCCAAGCACAGGTTTCACTAAAATCGACGTGGCTTCATTAGGTAATAGAGCTGTCCCTTGTTAGCCGACCGAGTGAATTCCCTCTTATGAAACTCCTCGTGCCGCTGACCTTACTGACGCAGCGTGTCATCGTCTTTTCCATTTCGATCAAGATTAGGTCGGCTCTTCTTCGTCTTTTCCTCCATTCGAGCTTTGGAGCACCTCATCTGGTGTGTGCCCGCTGCTCGCGCGTTGCCCATCCTCTCTTTTCTATCGCTCGCTCGCTCGCTCGCTCGCTCGCTCGCTCGCTATCTTCATTCGCTCCAAATCTCCACGGCAATCCTTCGCCAGTCTTCCTGCCTTTCTTTTGTTCGATCGGTTTGCCGCATTGCAAGCCGCTTTTTAGCGAATCGCGAGGCTAGCGTGCAACTGCTGCTGCACTGTATGCCCGGAACCATCGAATCTTCAACGGCGCGAATAGTAGAAAGCCCTTCCTTCGTTCCTTTCAACTTGCAAGGGGGATCGTTCTCCCAAAAGTCACGTAGACCAAAGGAGAACGAATGCATAAGCTCGCTTCTTCGCTGCCAATAAAGCCAGCCTCCTTTCTACAAGTTTCCTTGATAAAGAGCCACTAGCTCCTTCATCCTCGTTACTACAGATACAAGCGAAGGTACTTAAGAAACTTCCAATTGCGAACGAAGCTACTGGAGTAGTTCCGCGGCTAGTTGCCATTCTTTGGCAAAGATTGTTCCGGCAGGAATAACGAAAACACCTGCTGAAATTAATTGGGGGCATAGTGGGAGTAGGATCGCGAGCACTACACGGAAGATCCGATAATGATTAGCCGTAATAATTGGCACATGCCTCGTTCAGCTTCCCCCTTTCGTCCTCCCTCGTCCTCCCTCGCCGCTCATATCCGCCTAGGCCGCCTAGGGTGATTAATATCGAAAGCAGCGCCAGCCATTGCCACCGACGCCGACGCCGACGCCGACGCCGATGCCGATGCATTCATTCGTCTAGTCTAGTCGACTGGAATTCAAACAAGTCCGAAAGTATATGTCTGTGAGAGCATTCTCGCGCGCGCGTATTATGTATATCGAATGGTAGAGGAAAGAGAGAAGAGACGCGACATAATCCAGAGGAATTGCAGGTGGAGCAGGTGAAAAAGTTATGGAAGAGTCGCGCGACGGTTTTCCCTGAATGGATGTTGCCAGGATTGAGAGTAAGAATCGGTAAAAGGAATAGGCGGAAAGATAGAGGGTGGAATTCCGGTGGAAGATCGAGCCACGGGTCACATGGGAGACAATCCATTGGAATGAACAGAGCGTAGATACGTGCCGGTTTAAATCGGATGAGCCGGAAAGCGTTTTAGATCGGAGAAGGGAGAAGGGAGAAGGGAAACGGTGGACGGGTGATCTATCCTAGGAAGAAACGTCTTGGTAAACGGTATAGGGGCTAAGCCGCACTCACAATCGGAGCACGTCCGCGAAATAGTATCTATCGAGCACGTGGTAGCGTTGCAAAAGCTTAACCCGTCGCGATCACTGGTCCAGTCAGTCTCGACACTCTTTGCAATCTTTCAATGCTCTTGATGCAAACTATCAAAGGAACAAGGGTGAGGAGTTCAGGTTCTGGAGGTATCATCGTGCTTGCTAGAATTCCGCTGGAAGGGCGGATTCGATTCTACCGGATTGGACGGGTTATATGTGGTATAGGAAAATCGGTATGACAGGTTGCTCCGATGGAAGTGTTATATGGATGTCTGATTAGATATCCCATCTGGCGGAGGCATCCGCCCTCAGGGAGGATGCGAAGTGATGTTGCAAGCCCGAGGAATTCATAGGTCAGCCGAGGGATCTCTAAAGGGGCGGCATCTTTTCCTCGCTGGCGCGCTCTCCTCTCCTGGAAGCAGATGTAGCCAGCCAGTGATCTAATTGCGAGGGGGCCTCCTGCGATGTATCTCCGAAGGCGGAGCACGCGCGTATTCGCAGAGCGTGTGACGCTGGCTAGCGTCGAGCTGCGGCCAGAGAACGATGTCGAGCGGTGCAGCAGGGCTCAGCTAGATGAGCGTGGTGGTAGCTGCTCGAGAAGGTGGAAGGAGGAGAAGGTTGCAGGATGGTGGTATGCGAGAGCCCGCTACCTTCAAACCAGTAACGACAGCGGCTTTTGCGCGTGCCGCGCGAGGGCAACTTGGAAAAAGGGAGGAAGGATCCCATGCAAGGTGCTTTTTAGGGCACCGCCGGCACCGCGCGCTACGCGATGAGGCTGACGAGAGCGAGACTCGTGCTGGCGCGGCGCGGCGCGGCGGGCTGAGGACGGAGCGGAGCGGAGCGGAGGCGGTGCGAGAAGGACAGAGTGGCCGTTAGCGGAGCGGGGTAGAGGGATGTTTCGCGAGGGTGAGGGAGAGGGGTTGGTGGTGGCAAGTTGGCAGTTGGGAGAGGGGTTGAAGCGAGAGGGTGTAGGAGCAGCGATCGATGCATCGAGGCGCCTCGCAGCCAGGCAGCTGCTCTGCCCCTGAGCTCAGCCCCGTTCCGTTCCACCGTGTCAGCCTTACACACACCCTTACACCCCCGAATACTCCCAGTCTACAGAGTCCCTCTCTGTCGGCACTGGGAGCCTCCCCCCCTCGTCCTCACCCACCGAACCACCACCACCCACCCCCCCCTCCAAACACACACTCTCTCCCTCGCCGAATGCATGCCCTGCAGCGCGGCTTCCCTCCGGGCTTTTCTCTCCGTTGTGCAGTTGCGCATCGACCTCCTCATCGTGCGGAACGAGCTTCTGCCGCCTCCGCCACTGCCTCCGCCGTAGCCGGGACATTTCCTGCGGCCGCACTACCAACGCGCGCACCCTTCCCAACACCCAACATCCAACATTCTGCCCGCCACTCGCTCGCCTCCGCCACCTCCTCTCCTCCGCTTTCCTTTCCTCTGCTCTGCTCTGCTCTTCTCTTCTCTTCTCTTCTCTTCTCTTCTCATCTCTTCTCATCTCTTCTCTCCTCTTCTCTTCTCCTCTCTTACTCGCTGCTCCCACAAGAGAATCGCCAGCAGAAACGCTACAATCCGAGCATAGTCTTCCTCTTCATGTCCTATCTGCTCGGCTCGCCTCACGTGACACGTCCCCGTGATTCGCGGCACTCTTATCCATCGCTTTTCCTTCCCGGAGGTCGAAGCTTTCTTGCGCGCGGCGGAATCTGCCGCGAAGAATAAGGTTCACGGCTTGTCGGGAGTGATGCTCGTCGTACGGGCGCGTGACAGTGTGGATATGTGATGAGCAGCGTTCTACCGAATCTCGGACCACTGCTCAACATACACCAGTTTCGCGTACCAGCCAAAGGAAAGAAGAACTCGCTCTTTGGATCCTCTGTTGCGCCCTTTCCTTGACATGCAACGACAACATCACCGACAGAAAGGACTCGAAGCAAATCTATCCTCGGAACGAATCACGCTCCCGAGACACTGATACTGTGATGCTCGATTCGCTGACAGACGATTATGGTAAATCGCCCTCTTTTCATACCCGCGCCACCTTTCCTCGCCTTTTCCCTCTGGAGGCCAGCACAGAGCGAGAGAGAAAGAGCAGATGATGCTGAACGCTTTGCTTTTTCCATTTACCATTCTCTCCCCCTCTCTCTCTCTCTCTCTCTCTCTCTCTCTCTCTCTCTCTCTCTCTCTCATCTTAAATGTCTGCGGTTGCGTCAATCTCGCTCGCTCGCTCGCTCGCTCGCATTCCTCTATGTATTCCAAGCTGCAACCTGTGTGACCTGTGTTCCTTTGAGAGAACGGAGAATGCCGTGTGCTTGCTTCTACACCATCCCCCAAACCCCTTCTCGTCCCATCCATGGAAACAGTGCTCCTCCATCCCTGGCAATTGTGTCCCTCCTTTCCTCCTGGCTTTGTCTCTTGAAAGCTCACCAGGCCGATACGAGGAGCAATCGGGTGTGCGAAGTGCCTGCAACTGACACGGAGTGAGTGTGTTGGCTGGCTAGCTCGCCTCCTCACTTTTCATCTCCACGCTCTGGCATGGATATCGTTCGCCTCCTCGCTCACGCGTCCACCTTCAACCCGTTTGATGTTAACCCTTGTATCAAGAACCTCAGGGGTTCGCTACAATTACTTCCCTTCTCTCTCTCTCTCTCTCTCTCTCTCTCTCTCTCTCTTCTTCTTCCTCGTTCACTCTCCTATCGAGTACGGTGCCCTGCTAGCCAGCCTGGCCTCTAATACCCACTGGAATCCCTCACCAATATCTCGTCTTCACTTTCTGGCTTCGGCGCGCGCGGCCTATCATCCAATCCCATCGATAGCAATGCGGCATAATACATACAACCACCACCCACTCATATTCAACCCTAGCGATAACGCCTGCCCGAACTACATCTATAGAGAGACGCAATACCGAGCGCGACAGCCTTATTAAACGCACAAGCTTCCACGACAGTTCTAATAAAGCCGAAGCCTGTGTATACAGGACGGTATTCTATTCGTCTCTGACACAGCTGTGTGTGTGTGTGTGTGAGAGAGAGAAAGAGAAAGAAAGGCGCGCCGCGGCGCACGCGAGAACAGTAGGCACGAGCCAAGGGGATGGATTTACATAGTATAGATATATCTTTGTACAATGTATATATATATATATATATATATATATATATATATATATATATATATATATGAGAAGGTAGGAGTCGGTAAGGCTATCGTTGCGCGTTTGTCGGCTACAATTAATTCAGATGCACCAAGTCTAATGAAATCTCTGCTCTCTCGCACTATCACCCACCCCTCTATCCATCTCTGACTCTCTGCCTTTGTAATCGACCGACTCCCAATTACCGGATTAAATGCCTACAGGCAGGCAGGCAAGCAGGCAGGCAAGCAGGCAGCAAGCAGCAAGCAGCCAGAGCTTGTCACTCTGAGATTCCCCAATACGACGACTAATTAACGGCTGCAGGAACGCGCATGTACGACTCCCTGCTAGACAGGGAATTCTAAATGCAGCTCTATCACTGACACACACACACACACACACACACACACACACACACACACACACACACACACACACATACAGACACACATATGAACGAGACGCGATGGAAAGTCGCTCGAGGGAGAGTAGACGAGTAATCAGATATCAGAAAGAAAAGCAGAGCCGGCTCGAGGCAAAATCAAAATGCCAGTACAGAGACGCGCGAGATGGATGCGAATCTTTATTGCAGCGGCGGCGTTTTCATAAGCGACCCCCCTATTCATTCGTCCGTCCTCTCTCTCTTTCTCTTTGATCTCGTTGCCGAATGGACTTGGCGTGGCGTGGCGTGGCGTGGCGTACGCGAAGGCATCCCGAGATTAGAGGAATGCCCGATATGAAATAGGGGAAGTCATCTGATAACTAAGCGGTTGCGGAGAGAGAGAGAGAGAGTGAGAGAGAGAGAGAGAGAGAGAGAGAGAGAGAGAGAGAGAGAGAGAGAGAGAGAGAGAGAGAGAAGAGGAAGAGAGGAAGGTCGATGAAGTAGGAAGAGGAGAACGTTAAGTGAAAGACAGTACACAATGTTGTAGTGGCAACACGAAAGCCGGAACTCGGCATGACTCGCTTCCTCGGCAGGGGTTGCGCGCGCGTTAAGTTATTATTTGATTTAACCCGTTTACCCAGTTGTGCCACCACTGCTGGAACCTTCTCTCGTTCCTCTCGTCCGACAGAGCGGCGAAGAATTGTCTCTCGAGTCCCCTGTCGGAGCATACTCATTGCCACTTGCGCAATTTGTCTACCTAGTCAGTCTCGTTAATCTACACTTGCAAAAGCTACAATGGTTTAAAGTTTTAAAGTTTCACCCTGCGGGGATGGGGTTGGGGGTTGGGGGGGCCGAAGGGTTGAGATAGTATCTGGAAGGTCCTAAGGGAAATAGGTGTATAGAGTAGAGGTTGGAGATGATTTAGTAGTGTAACGGTGTAATAAGGATGGTGGACTGGATGTTCCAGGAGATAGCTGATGCCGGAGGTGGTTACGGAGGAGGGCGATCCCTGAGGGTGGTTATGCTGGTATCGTCGGTGCTGATAAGTTGTTGGCGCGGGACAGCCGGCGGTGATTGCGGCCTGGCGGAGCTGAGCTGCCGGGACGGGAGGTGCGTGCCGATCGACGCCTATTGCAACGGAAGGGATGATTGCGGCGACAAAAGCGACGAGCCGGCAATGTGCACACCCTGCAACAGAACGTACCATGGCCGAGAGGGCCGGACTTACATCCTCGATCTGACCAGGCCGGAAGAGGAGCGACTGCCCTTCCTCTGTCATTTGACCTTCACCGCGGCCGGACAGGGCTACGGCGAACTGGTGCAATTGCTCTGGGACGCGTTTAGCGTGGGCAGGGTCGAGCCGAATGCCGATAGCTTCGTCACCAGCTGCCCGGGGGGCTCGCTCCAACTGGCCGAGCTCGGCAGACACTTCACCGGTGGCTCCTGGTGCGGCGTTGGCGAGGGCCGGGCTTCCTACTACAGCGAGACCAGCACCGTCACCGCATCCATCAGACTCTTCCACGCACCGGCGACTCTGCCCTTCGAGTTCCGTTTGCGGTACCGATTCGTCGCGAGGGACGAGGCTGTTGCCAGACTGGGCAAGCCCGAACTGCCCATCGAGCGAGGCTCGCCCGTGCCTGGAACTTATTGCTCGAGGAACTTCTATAACTGCCATCTTAAGCAGTGCCGGCTCCAAAGCCCCAACTACCCCGGCGAGTATCCGAGGAATGCGAGCTGCCTGGTCACGGTCAGGCAGAAGGAGGTGCCGACGTGCAAACATGCCATGATCTCGGTCAAGTCCACGTCGACCGGACCGACCGGCCTCTCCGCCACTGCCAATACCACTTTGAGCGTCTGGCAGGACTGCCCGCCGGAAAAGGACCGCCTCATCTTCCGGGACGGTGCCAAGCCGGAGGATCCTATTCTACTGATCTACTGCGGCGGCCCTCTGCCCCGAGTTACCGCCAGGGGTTCCGCGATGCAGGTCGAGTTTCGAAGCTCCCCCATAGCCATTCCCCTCGGCGCCTCCGCGCTCAGGATCGCCCTCGACATACAGGTCGTCTACGTTGACAGTGACGGCCTCGATTATGCCCGGGAGCCTCAGGGCTGCTACTTCTCCGTCAATGCGACAACCAAGAGGAGCGGCATCATTCGAGCGCCCCAGCACGCCTTTCCTCCAACCTCCAACTGTACCTGGAACATCAAGGGTTCCGCCGGTGATCGCGTTTGGATCTATTTCTCCTCTTACTCCCAGCGTGATCTCACCGGCATCGTCGAGAGCAATGCCAGCTCCCAATCCGATCTGCCCTGTGCGGTCAAGCTCATCTTCTGGGATGGCGCACCTGCCACTGGTGTCCAAATGGCTGCACTCTGCGACGATACACCCAAGCTCTGTGCCCATGCTGCCCTGCGAAACTTAACCAGGAGCACCCGGCCTTGCACCGCCGAGGAGAGTTACCTCACCCTCGCGCCTTCCCTCACCCTTCGCATGGAAACAATACTCGGCACCGTACTCCACACCATCAACTTTAACGTGAGTACTTTTTCCCAACTTTAGATCGCCTCCCAACACATCTTTTCCCCCTTTTTTCCTCCTTTTCATCCTAGCCCCATCTCTCAACCTTCGACCTCTCTCGCCCTCTTTCTATCACCTTTCATCGGCTTTCTTTTCGAGCCCTCTCCACCACCGCTTTCCTACTTTCCCAGATGGAAGGAACTCCCCTTTCCTTTTACATCTCTCCCTCGTAGCTCCGAGTGGCTCTGCTCCGCGACTCCGCTCCTTCGTCTAGCTCTCCCGGTAAATACCACCTCTACAACCAACTAGAGGAGCTCGAGGGGATCCTGTGCTTCCGGAAGCCCGTGCAACTTTCCTTCCGTGGAACTTGCCAACTCGGCGATTCAAGGCACAAGCATTTTAAACCACTTCCCACCGAACCTTCCTTCCTTTCGCGGCTGAGACGTCTGCAAAATCCTGCTTTAATTGCGACAATTTCGTCTCTCGCTCGCTCGCTCGCTCGTCCTACGGGAGCCGACCTGCAAAAAGCATGTACTATGTTGCGGCCGAAGGAGAGGGAGATGGTGCGAACGCTCGGTGTATAAAATCATTTGAAAGCTTTCGGCGAAAGCTCTCCTGGTATTTGCAGAATTCGAGCTTGGTAGCTTGCCAGACTGTCGGGGGATGCCTGATATCGTACCACCTTCTCCCGTCGTTCATTCCTCCCTCATCTCACCTCACTTCGCCACGCTCGCAATTACTCCCAACAATTTTCCCTTTCCAACTTATACTCTCCCCCTTTCTCTCTGTCTCCCCAGGCCGCGTTGTCATTCTCTCCTCTCTTTCCGGCCCTTCCACTTTGAGGAAGTCACCGCCGCTGCCGCTGCCGCTGCCGCTACCGTTGCTTGCTGAATTGTCCTTATCCGGGGACGAGTGCAGTAGCGAGCTGTTTTAATTGCAATTATCTAGCCAGTGTACACCGGTTTTCATCGATTGGCTCATTCGCACGTAATGTTACCACTCTTTACCTGCCACTATCTTCCTCCCCTTGTCAATCGTTTGTCGTTCGTGTAAATAATTGGCCGTCTACTCGAAACCAATTCCAGTGTATGTCCATGCAACTGCGCATTGTCAACACTGAAATAACGAAAGAGCGTGGTTCTCCCTCGACTAGGAAGCACATGCATCGTCGACATCTTAACGAGTGCGCGGCGGCGCGGCGGCGCGGCGGCGCGGCGGCGCGGCGTGGCTCTACATTAATGAGTTCCCATCTGCCTCCGATATTTCGAGCATTTCCATTTTTTCATCTCGTTTATAGATCCGGAACTTTCTTCTCTCTTTCCCTCTTTCGCCTCCATCAGCGTTCCGATCAGAGGGAAGAGCGCACCAATCATCATCCAGTGGTATTCTATTGATAATGTATTTTATGTTATCATTCCTCTTTTGCTTGGTGCAGTGCACTTTATCAAGTACCGCGGCTGGTGCGCGCGCTCTCGTTGCAATTCACGTGCCGAGAGGAATTCGAGCTAACTTTTATTCGATCTCAATGAGACATTAACTTCAACCGCTGTCCGTAATCGTAGACTTCATTAATTGCCGAGGGTGCTTTGCGAGGCTTCGTTCATGTTTGGAGAACACTCTTCACGGTCGGATTTGAAAGTATAAAAGTGAGAACCGAGGGAAGAATAGGCCTCTCTTGAGAATTGCATAGCAAAAGCGTAATAGGATCGGCTTGAATTAGAACTGGCTGCCATCGTCCCATTCAAAGGATCCTCCTTCTCTCTGAATGTCGCGTGACAAGCAACTAGCGCTAAACAATTTTCCACAGAAGCGCCCACTCAAGCCTAAATGAATTGCGCCAATGGGAAACTAGTTTCCGCGAGTGGATAATGTCGTGCCGTGTGTCTTCCTCGAGGAAGTCTGCTGGTGGATTTGCACTTGGCTGTCGATAACATGGGGGCAAAACTGGGAGGAAAGGTGGGTGGGATTTGAAGGAGGAACACGCTTACCTCGCAATCGGTTCGACGCGTACAACGACGCGGAACTGTTGGTGGCTCCGACTATGCTCTTTCCATTTGGCAACAACACTTTGTCATATACCACCGGAGAACAAAGCGGCTTTCCCCCCATTCTCTCTTTCTGAGCTTTCGCCACGTTAAAATGATCCTTTTGTGGCGGCGGCGGCGGCGGCGGCGGCGGCGGCGGCGGCGGCGGCGGCGGCGGCGGCGGCGGCGTCACTCGGTGCATTTCCCGGCAATGTCTCATCTAACGTGGTTGGCTGCTTGATGGCCGAGGGTATCTCTCGGTTCAAAAGGGGCTCAAGGCTCACACCCAACCGAGAGTGAGAGAGAGAGAGAGAGAGAGAGCTCGCTTGTGCATAATTGCGGAGAGTTAACTCGCGGGACTTTCAATGCGTTCATTATTGATCGGATCGAAACTGCAGTGCGCTCTCCCAGCAGGCTGCACCGAGCGCAAATAACTCGCTCCAATTCCCTCTCACTCTCCGCTTCCCTCTGTCTTTCTCCTTTGAACGGATCCAATATTCCTGACGCGTGGCTCCTGCATCCTTGGAATTCTGTTGGCCGCAAAGACCCTCCGCGCCCTTTGAGAGAACACGCTTCTCCCCAATTCACTTTTACCCCGGCTCGAATGACCCTATCGGCCGATACAAATTTACCCGGCTCAGTGCCTTTTCTTTCCTCCTACACACCCTCAATTTCTCTACAATGCTCAATCGTGCCAGAAAACTCAGGCCTGTCGGCTAAAGATCGCGGCTGCTAACTTTGCATTTTCTCGAAGGGCGAGAGCAAGTCTGTACTCTCGGGTCTTGGAAGGTAAAGCGAAGCGAGTGAAGAACTCGAGGGGTGAGGGATGATGACTGGTTTCCATGGGGCAAAAGGGCAAGCAGGCGGGTTCCCCGGCTACTCTCCGGGAGAGGAAAGGGGCGGACGATGTTGGGCGTGCATAATAATGTAGAGATTATACCGAATACAGTAGGCAGAGAGTGCTCGATGTGTCGGAATTCTGGGAGGTTCGCAGGAGTACAGCCTCCCACGAGAATGTCTGATTTTCCCGCTGGAATTTCGCACTCTCGAGCCCGTTCGAATTATGCCTGCTGCATAAGAGAAACGGGAGAAGGGAGTTCTATCATAGGAATAGCATTTCCACTCTAACTGGATGCATGCAGAGCCTATGAATGAAAATGGCTAATTGTAAGTAAAGAGACGCGTCATCACTGCTGTGCACTGGCAAAAGCCAGAGGCGGCGGCAACGGGAATTAGGATCTAATGCTACAAGTTTGAGAGGGAAAGCTCCTGCTAACTAAACCAGTGCCGCAGGCATCGTTATATCCTAAGCTCGCGCGCCACATCCTCCAAAGCTACACGAACCCTGCTCAATTCTAATTGTTAGCAATCTTCTGATTCTCCGCTCTTCGCTCGGCTTTGGTGAGGAACTGCCAGCTATAGAGAGGATTGGATATATCCGATTAACGGGGCGAATCTATGTCATCGACATGGCTCCAATAGATTGGGATAGCCACTCGTCCAACTGGTTCACCAGGTGACATTAGGTCGGATCTGGAATTCCACCGCTCGCGAGCCTCTTCAATATTTCCCGAGCCGTGCTCCGGCGATCCCTCTATCTCGCTACTCCATCTTTTTCTCTCTTTCCTACTGACCTCGCCTCATCCCAGCTCAAGTACGATTTGCGGCGTTCGGCCTTTCTAAAAATCTATCGGAGGCCGCAATACTGTCGGCCTAGTTTCCCGTTTCCCGTTTCCCGACTTCGCCCACGGGGAATTGGATAAAGTTCCTCGGCCGAACCATCTTTTTTCCGACGTCGATGACGAGGACGCCGAGAAAAGGGGTCGTGGAGGAGGACGCGCGGACACGATCCTTTCCGCGTTTTCTAATTTTAATTAGCGCCGAGAATCCCCTCCCCTTTACCACCAGTTAGCCGCACCGAACATTAAATGGAGCCACTGCAGAATCCTTCGCCTTAAATACATCTCTCTCCACTTCTCTCTCTCTCTCTCTCTCTCTCTCTCTCTTTCATCAGGAGAAATTCTCGGCGCGAGTCCTCCTTCTAATATTCGTTAAGTGTACATAGCTCGGCCGAGTACCAAAACCAACCGGCTTAAAGCAAACTCGAAGGCCGCGGCACTAACTCTACTTACACCTCCGAATCCAAATCAGATTTCCCCTCTGCTGAGACAACAATGTTTTCATCGCCAGTACTTGCTCTCAGCCGCTGCGTCCGGAACATCCAAGAGTAGCGACTGCTTTGAAAAAGCAGCCCCCATATTTGCCACTCTCCACTCCAGCACACCTACGCTCATCAAACATTTGCGAAACACTCCTCACACGGTTTCACCTATCACCGGCATATCTCTCTCAACTAAATTCACCATTGCCTCGGCCAGCATGCTTTTTACCAATCCTGTTCTTCACTCACCTGTCCAACTCCAAGCCTCTCCGGTGATTGGTGGACCGGGATTTTCCAAGAGGCGTGTGATCCAGTTATGCGGGAGGACGAATCGAGAGGATAGCTTTTTACCTCCATTGTCCTCTCGCCTCTCCAAACAGAGAGCAAGAGAGCTTTTGGCTCTCGTTAATTTCAGCCCCCACCCCACCCCCACCCCCCCCCCCTTCCACTTCTAATTGCCAACCCTCTGATTCAATCCTTCTCCAACGATCGAGCTAATCACTTTTTTCTATTCACCTTCAATTATCAATTGGCAGCCAACGAATAATTAAAGAGGCGAGACAAAGGCTGCTGCCACTCCCCTTCTCAACGGGACAATTACACGCGGCTTCTCTCTTTCGTATACGCTTGTCTAGTCTTGTTTATGGGAGGTAGGAGTAGGGAGTGGTGAAGAGCTGGGAGACGAATGTCGGGGAATGCGGGGTTTAAGCGGAGCTGCTGAACTCTCGGAGTGAGGGAGACGCTTCCACATGTACTATGTCGCCTTTTGGCAAAAGCAGCGTAGCGCATCGCAGCACAGCACAGCACAGCACAGCGCAGCACTGTACCGTGGGGAGATTGGAGAGGGCGAAAGCCGAAGGCCTTGTCGTGTCGTGCCCAGCCGAGCCGTACCTTCCTGCATAGTGTATGTATATCTTCTTCCGGGAGGGTTGTACCGGTTTGCGGTTTATCTCGACCTCCGAATCCCATTTGCAATGTGCTCCGACAATCTATCTCATAATACTCACCTGGGATCGCTACAAGCAGAGCTTTCTCGATAAACACTGACAACAATTCATAAGAATGTTTTCGACTATAATGAGCTAATGAAGAGGGGGAGAGATGCTCTCGAAATGAACTAGACGGGGCCCGAAGGATCCTCGGGGATGAAGCGCAGGTGGTCGACAAAGGAGACTGCGCCCCGTATCAACATGCCTTTGTAGGAGGGTGACGATAAACAAAGGGTGACAAGGGAGACGGGCCGTTATTATGCCAATGGTGAATAAGGCATGCATCGGAGGCGGAGGCTGCCGTACAATCCCTTTCCCTCCCACTCGCTCCAATGGATATTCCGCCTACCTGTTGCCCCGGCACATTATTGCGCGCTGCTACCTCAACTACATAGATATATGAATTATTAGAAAACACCATGAAGCAAAACGCCTCGAGGTTCGGCCATCATTTACTCGGCAAAGTGTTTCAAATGCAGATATTCAGCCGACTGGCGTCGTCGTGCGCCCTCACTCGCCCTCACTCGCCCTCGGCATCGACCTCGACCTCCCCACTATTCCAACTGCGCGACCATTTGATAAATTCCACGGCTACGCTCTGCAAAACACCTTTTCTATTTACCTGCTTTCGCGCCTCCCTTTTTCATGTTACTTTCACTAGTGGCATGTTGCGGCCCTTTTTCTTAGACGAGCGGGGACTGAAAGGGCTGGCGAAGGATCGCGTGATCCTTAATCGTCGTGGCAGGCCAGTTCTCAGGAAGGCTGCTAGAAAATTTGGATGATTAGAGTGGGCGGGTGTGGTGTGTGCCGGTAGCCGATGAAAGGAAGGATCTAGATATCTAGAACGTGTTTCTGGGGTACATAGATACCTGTAGGAATATGTAGGTGAGAGATGCGGAAGGTAGAAGGTAGCCGCCGAATGAGTTGCGTGATGAGCGATCTAGGAAAAGGAAAGGAAAGGAAAGGAAAAGACGAGTGAGTAGAGTGGCGAGTGCCGTGCACCGTGCACCGAGAGCCAAGCGAGGAGCAGAGGAGGCTAAGGATAATTGGAGTGCAAAGCCTCCGGGGGCTTAGGAGTAGCCTGGAGTTTATCGGAGCGCGCTAGCAGCGAGGCCAAGCCTGGCTCGCTTGATGGCTCAAGGGAAAGGGGAAAGCGTGCACGCGATATGTTCTCCCACTGGCAAAAAGAGAGCACCCGCAACACGACGAGCTCATCATAAATTTGCCTCGAGTACGAGCTAGTTTCTCCCTGGCTCGTCCACTCGCTCACTCGCGCTAGCGAACGAGTCAGAGCCGTCGAACAGTTTGTACTCCGACGAATATTTGGTTACCAAGTTTTACCGGGACTCGACTGCATACCAACCCCTACAGAGAGTTCTGCTAACACGGCTGCTGCTGCTGCTGCTGCTGCTGCTGCTGCTGCTGCTTCCACTCCATCCAATATTTCACTTACGAGATTTTCATCCTCCCGCTCTCTACGTCCTCTCACTATTAGCCTAATGACCTCCACTCACTCTCCCAACCTCTATCCCCTTTCTAGGTACGCGCATTGCCCAAAGAATCCAGAGAAATGGAACTCGTATTACTATAGAGAGTAGATTTCCAACAAACATGACCAATCAAATCTCGTCTTTTCCACTTCTTTCTTGCTTCGGCAAGATGCTTGCCAAACAAAGCTATACCCCACCAACCGTGTGCAAGGCGTACTCGTTTCCCGATATGCCAGCGGAGAGAACCTTGCCAAAGTTTCTTCGACAGGATGTGTGTTCCCGGCAACTTCTGAAGGGACATGGAAATTACTGGAATACCGCGGCTCTCTGGTAAGTTGAGCCGTGCGGGGTAAACAGTGTAAAGAGTGACAGGATAGGACGCGACCTCGAAAAGAGGGGGGGGGGGGGTTGGAGGCTGGATTGGAATAGTTGCCGGTGGAAACTCAGCTGGTTTTTCGGAGTGGTTTCCAGGACGTCGAGGAGACAGTCAAAGGGGGGCAAAGGAAAGGAACGCGGCGTCGACTAGCCGGCGCTTCGAATTAAATGGCCTCCCTCTCTCTCATTCGGCTTTCCTCCCTCAAACCGCGAAAACATCATCCCTCTGTGTCGCTTCTTACTTTTTCGTCTTTTCTTCCCCGACTTGGACGGAGAATTTGCCCTCGTGCCGGATCTTCGCGTAGCCACGAATCCTGGGTGACTGAGTGTGAAGCGAGCGATGGAAAATGGAAAAACTCGCTGGTTTTTAGTGTCTCTCGCTCCGGTCCGCGCCGAGCCATCGATTTTCCTATAGCAGCGTCCTTTATAAATATGCAGTTATCCCTCGCAGCTTCATCCGACTCGTTCCTCTACCTTTCCCCCCGTTTTCCCCAAGTGCGCCAACCCCCTCCAGCATCCCTCATCCCAATCCGCTCTGCCGACATTATCCTTTCAACTAATATCTATATTTGCGCTATTACTTAATTCATTGGTTAGCGAGCTGAAGCAGTTGATCTCTTGTATCAAGAGAAATTCATGGAGCACCGGGCCTGAAGAATACATGATGCCTGGTGGAAAGTGGTGAAACTCTTGTTAGCTGACTAACGCACGGCGTGGCATGAGGCGACGCGCTATGCTCCCCCCTTCTGTAGCTTTGTCAGCTTGGACTTTTAAATGTATGAAAATGAAATTTCTATGATGCGCTAATGCACCGGTCGGCCGAGGAGCGTGTGTCCCGTTTCCGTTGGAACTGGGTCAATATATCTCTAGCTTTGCCGAGTGTGCTCTCTCTTCTTCCTCCTCCTACTCCAGCATCTCCTCGAAATGCCCTCTTCGCTTCTTTGGGTTCTCGGTTAAAAGGGTGGGTGGGTATGCTGCTACAAGTTACAAGTACATAGTACACACAGCGAGGCCTTCTCTCTTCTCCTGGTATTTCGCGATCCCAGTGGCTTTTGGTGTCTGGTGAAGTTTGCTTTGCAATGGGTGTGCTTTTCTTGTCGACAGGCGCACTACGAGTTCATCTCGACGGTGCAGGTGGGCGAACAGTGGGGCGAGGGTCTCTGCAGCCGGGTTTGGAGGAAGGTGAAGAGCGGCGACGTCATGTCACCGCGCGACGTACGCCTGTTCGGCAGGGGTGGTTCGCCCAGATTGGAGTGCAGGTACCGAATCGAAGCTGGACCGGGCGAAAGGGTGCGGCTCACCTTGCAGAACGTGAGCTTCGGGGAGTCGAGCTCTTGTACGAGCGAGCCTGACCCGCACACCGGCCGACCACGCTGTATCCAGGAAATCGGCTCGAGGGAGGCACGGCTCATCCTCTACGAAGCACCCTGGCGCGATGTCAAACTCCCAAGAGCATGCCTCTGCGATAACACTTCCCATCTACCCCTTACCTACGTCTCCTCCGGTAGAGCACTCGAGATCAGTTTCCTCGTGGACCAGCAGGCGCCCCACGAGGACTTCGAGACCCTCTATTTCTACGGCGCGTTCGAGCTCGTGCGTGCTCCCGAATGCCCGAGAAAGCAGAGGGTGCGCGGCGAGGGTACGTAGATCATCTATACATTATCTCGTTAATGCTTAAGGGATGGACGGGAGGAGTGTGGTAGTTTATGGTGTGAATTACAGGTGGTGAGCTACGATTTGTGGCACCGCCGCTCTCGAGGCCGGACATCTACTGCGAGGGAATGCCCTGGCTGGTGGAGGCCCGGGAGAACCGATCCCTGTTTGTGCTGACGTGGGGTTGGTTCCTACCATTGGAGCCTGCAGCTGTCAGTGAGATGAGCGAGCAGAATAAATGTCCGACGAGCAATCGCGTCCTCCTTTACTCGGGCTGGCCAGCGAAACTTCTGAAGGTGGTATGCCCGGCGGAGCCCGGTGCCCGAGAGTTCACGGTTCACGTGTTCTCGGAGGAGTGGCTCGGTGGGAGCGGCGAGGGCAAATGGCCCGGGCCTCCGAGACCACCCGCGCTTATTCTCGACTTCGTGGCAAGAGAATCGGGTCAGGCCGCAGCCTCCTGGCTCGAGATTTCCAAGAGCAGAGCCGCTCTACGAAGGCAGCTTCGACTACCGGAGCGCGGCACCGAGAACGAGACCACTGGACACGGGGACTGTCCTCATAAGTGTCCCGAATTGAGCGCATGCATCGCTGCGAGCCTCTGGTGCGACGGCAGGCCGCACTGCCCCTCGGGACACGACGAGGCCAATTGCGGCAATGGTGCCAGGCTCCTGGGACTACTGCCATCCGCCATGTGGCTCGTCCTCGGCGGCGTCACTGGAATTGTCACTGCATTTGCTTGCTTGTTCGCCATTCTTCTTAGCAGGTAAGTCCTACAGCTAAGTGAAAACCGTGCTAACATTCGGCCGAGTTGCTATGTGTCGCGGAAATCTGCTTGCAGATCGAAAGCGCGGACGAAAAGACTCGAGTACAAAGGCCCCAAGAAAAGCAATAAACCAAGGCGTGCGCCCACGGAGGAGACTCTCCTCGGTGCAGCATCCTGACATCAGCAGCCCGGTTTCGTGGAGTATATTCACGTGGACCGGGAAACGACCGTTTAGCGATATTACTCTATGCTTCACCGTCCAGTAACACTTAACTCTACTAGGCCAGGTATGACGCTACTTCAAACTTATTAGTATTATGCCTCGCTGCGCTACTTTCATCTTTCACCACTTAAATTTAACTTGCAGTTTTATGAATTAAAAAACTTGGCGTGTACGTGTGTCACTTGAAAAAAAAAGCGATTTTTCCAAGCTTCTCGGACTTTCGCGAACGATTGATAAATCCATTGTTTTAGTATCAAAACGAAAAGAAAACATGAAACCAGTGGGAGAAATGCCGGATTTGTACCGAAAACACTTGGAAAACCGATCCTGAATAATGATCTTCATTTAATTTAGGCGGTATTTCCCATGTTTTTTATACTTCCCGACATTTTCCGGGGCTGAAATTTGGTGGGGAATGTTTTTTTGCATCAAGGAAGAAGTGATATAAATTCCAGAGCCCTAGCTCAAAATTCATTTTTTCGCAAATTTTTCCATATGTACCCCTTCACAAATTTTCGATTTTTCGAAGGTTCTCGGACTTTGACGAATGTTTGATTTTTCGATTGTTTATGTATCAAAACGAAAAGAAAACATGAAACCAGTGGCAGAAATGCCGGAATTGTACCGAAAACACATGGAAAACCGAAGTTGAAAATTTCATTTTCGTGGGTTTTCCCATGTTTTTTATACTTTCCGACATTTTCCGGGGCTGAAATTTGGTGGGGAATGTTTTTTTGCATCAAGAAAGAAGTGATATAAATTCCAGAGCCCTAGCTCAAAATTCATTTTTTCGCAAATTTTTCTGGGTATACCCCTTGACGAATTTTTCGGCCAAAAAATGAACTTTGACCTGGGGTTCTGGAATTTATACCACTGTTTCCTAGCTAAATACTGAATCACTACGTGAAATACCAGACCCTGAAACGGTTGGGAAGGGTGTTTCACAAATTTTAAATTTTTCCATGGTTTTCGGAGTTTGATGAACGCTTGATAAATCAATTGTTTGAGTATCAAAACGGGTAGAAAACATAAAACCAGTGGGAGAAATGCCGGAATTGCATCGGAAACACATAGAAAACTGATCCTGAATAATTGATTTTTGCGGGTTTTCTCATGGTTTTCATACTTGCCGACATTTTCCGGGGCTGAAATTTGGTGGGGAATGTTTTCTTGCATCAAGGAAGAAGTGATATAAATTCCAGAGCTCCAACTACAAATTTATTTTTTCACCAATTTTTGAAAGTGTCTCCTGCTGGATTTTTGCCTTTGCATCAAAAGCCCACTGCTTTGCTTCTCTTTTCCAGATGCAGTCTTGGCATCGTGCAAGACGCGCCAACATGGGCAACCGATTTGGAAAGAGGACAGGAGAAAGAGCAGATGAATTCTAATTTAACGTAGATTATATTAGTAGCAATCGCGCGCTCTGCCTCTTGGTAATGTCGCTTGGGCTCAAACAGTCGAACTTCCCGATTAAGCTAATAGCAATACAGAGAAAGGGGTGACCAAGATTACTTATGATTGATATAGCCACGTGGCACGTCGCAAACATTCGATCTCGATTCACGAGAAGTATTCCCTTCCTTCTGTATTACTGGTACTATCAATTCGCTTCCTTTTCTATGGATTTTCATAATTTTATACTTGGTGAGAATTATGTTACCCATCAATCGACAACGAATGAGTTTTACAGTCTTATCGGCTGAAGTAGAACACTCTAGCAAGTTACAAGTTCACCGTGACGTGTCTTCGGTTTATTCTCAAGTTCGGGCCCAGCTCGATACGCTTTGACCGCTCGCTGCCTGATTATTTCGCAGAAAGGAAAACGTTCGTGGGTCCACGCAGTCCCCCCGTTTCGGACGCGATTGCTTCGACTCGACACAATAAGAAGCGCGCACCCGCGTGTGCCCAGAGGAACAAAATCGAAGGGGCAGATGTCTCTCGACTATGTCGAATACTCCAGGGAAACACTAGGAACTAGGAGACAAGTGTTCCAATCCTAAAACTAAGGCAGAATCTGTATAGTAACCACTGAATCGCGGGAGTGCCTTCCAGTTAGCGATCTCCCACTTAACTGGGCTACCTCCATTTCGCGAGACCCGGATTCCTTGATGGAGAGGTCGGGCAGTGCCCGTTATCCGATTAAAGTGGCAGACACTCCTCCGTAGGACCGAACCCAATTCTAATGAGAGTATAAATCCATTCACATCGATGGACAGTTTGCGCCTCGGTCACAAATAGGAAACGAACTAGTTCGCCTGATATTCGTAGTCTACGATTAGACGATACGCAGGGTGTCTTCCGCCTGGCGAACCGATGGTGGCAGAATATTTTCTGTGAGAATCTAGTTTTAGAATAAGCGTGAGGATAGATTCCTTGATGGAGATTCTCCCTCCCTCTCTCTTTCTCTCTCTTTCTCTCTCTCTCTCTCTCTCTCTGGGTGACGAAAGGCACATTGTACAATGTTGTAGAACGTGCTTGGTGAGAGTACGGGATTTAGTGGTGATAGCTCGCAAGGTTTCTCAAGAGCCGCGAATCACAATGTATTCCCATATAAGAATTACACGGCAATGTACTGCCCTTCGAAGATCCAGAGAAAACTGTTTGTACCATGAGTGCGCGTCACCGAAAATCGTACGGGTAAGGGAGTCTCCGAGTGCACCGGATAGAAAAATAGTATGCATCGTGTAGATATGTACGCGTCACATGCTCAAAAGCGTAGCGGAATTAGGAAAGTATTGGAAGACGGACCGAGAGAAGGAGGAAAATGGGAACGGCCTTTGATTCGTTGCACCATTTACGCCCTACCAGGTTGAAGGTGGTTGGGTGGATCGAAGATCGCATTTTCCGGCTAGTATTACAGTGCAAAGTGGATTTGGTACATCAGGCACTCACAATGACCCATACACTCACACAGACCTTCTGTATATAAAATACATATATATATATATATATATATATATATATATATCAGAGTTAAACATAGATGTCACGGAATGCTCGTAAGAATTGGGGAGCACCGCGACAGTACCACCAGGACTAGTATGAATTCATGGACGTGGCAGAACACGTTTTTACCTATCAGTTGCATACCATATTATCCTTGTATCTCTTCTTCGATCGACACGACGCCCCCCACCACTACTCTTTGCTGACTTACAATTAGTTGCACGACAGATTAATATTTGTTAGTTGGAAAAGCGAGACCCGGAGCAATTGAATACAGTTAGCAATGACTTTACTTAACGAACAGTTGGAAAAGTGCACTCGGCATGCGTACACTAAGTAGCAAGTATACATGTAGGGTATGTTCGATCTTTTTCGAGCCGCAGTTAGAATTGGGGATGAAGAGAAGAGATAGTAATATAGAGATACGAGTTCTGCCAGATATGTTGATTATATCAGGCAGGTGGACCTTGTTGGACGAAAGAACCTTGCTTCTTTAGCCATCAGCCTGGTAATCAAGATAACTGGCGAATAATCGGTATACATACATAAAGAAATACTGCCTTTTTCGACAGGTATGCGCAAGTGCGCGTAGTCTTGTGTAGAAATAAAACAAAGCGTGTGCCTGTGTATGTGTGAGAGCGAGTGTGCATGGGATATAAAGGAGGAAGAACATTATGCAAACAATTCTACTGTACTTAGGCGATATAGACACGGTAGATGCCAAACGGGATAGTAGTCGGGGAGTGCCCTAGTTTCTTACCTCCTTCCTTTCCACCAACTTTTTTTCAACAAGCCCACCGACCCCCCTCCCCCCCCCGCCCCCGGCCCCACCCCTTTCCCGTGGTTGTGGTTGTGGATGTGATAAGAAGTGAATTATTAAAGTTGAACGATAGCACAAATGCAACTGTTGATTCCACTACTTGTTAGTTCCTTCCGTGTACGTAGCACAGTTGAGCGACTGTGATTTCGTATACCAATTGCGACCACCTTTTGTACGAGCTCCACTAGCAACGCGTTTCTGCAATTGAGAGGCCATGTTCGCCCGATCATCTTTGAAGGGGCGATTCGGGAAACGTGGTTCCCCACTAACTGTAATAGATGAGTCGTTCATTCTTCATTTCGTTCACAATCGCATTGCGTTTCATGCCAGCGCGTTCCAAACTCTCACGGACTAATACACACAAAACGTCGGAAAGTATTTCACTACCATTTAAGTTATACTGTACTGTAATAAGGGTATTTGTAAAATATAGAGTGTAAGGAGATTGAGCGGTAAGCGGATAGGTATGATCGCGAAATTGAACAAGAGTTTCTAATGGAGGAAGAATATTCTAAAGGGAAATCGGGTCTGAGGATAAGAGAGATGGGGCGGGGACAAGGGAGTTTAATTGATCCTGGATAGGAATCTGGGAGTTCATCAGAGTACACTGTCATTCACAAACAAAGGACAAACAACCAGAAACACCGGTTTTTTCTTCCAATAGATGTTGCGGCGATGGTGGATCGTTAATCGTTGTAATTAATTCCGAGGGTACTAGTAAAAAGTGAAACACAATCGCCATGAGAGTTCATTCACTACTCCCTTCTCACACAAGCACCATTCGATAGGGCTGGCACAATTTTAGTGAAGTAGCGTGAAATGTAATTTGTAGAATAAACTTTTCAGACCATCGTGGACACGTAAGTGGGGTACTTGTACCTGTATCAGGCTATGAAGTGCCTATGATATATCCACAGAGCATATACGTGAAATCAATGTAATATTTATTTTTGCACTCTGGGGTGCAAAGAAAACAGAGGAATATTCTAGGAAATGTTACTTCAATGAAATAGAAGGACAATGTACACAACAAGATATGTCTTTGCTCATTACTTCCTTCGTTTTACCCTCGACGATTATCCCGACAAAATTCATGCTGTACCATTAGTCCGCGGAAGGATATAAAGGGACAAAGGGCCGCGGTGAAGTAGTGGAAATGGATGGTGTATTTAAACATACCACTTTTGTTTTATTCTCGTATTATAATTACATACGTTCGAGTAATCATATTATAAATATGCAACATCTCCCAATACGCGGAGTGACATTTCGAACTATCTTTTATATACAAGACATAGCTATAAGTCAAAAGTATATCAAGATTGGGTAGAATAGATGTATTAATTCTATGTTTAATCCTGGCCGCGTGCTCGCAGGAATGTGCCTAACTCTACACCGAGAGAGACCCCGTGTAGTCCCGACAGTGGTTCGAATGCGAAAGAATGTACAAATCTTATTGCATCTTCTCTGGATTAATTCCTATTGTAAGTTATGTTTGACGAGAACACCGAGTTTTCGAAGTCGACTGAGGAGCTCTTGTATTTCTTACCTTCATCTGCTTGGTCGATGTGTTACGCGAATCAGTGTGTGTGTGCACGAGAGCAGCAGCAGCAGCAGCAGCAGCAGCAGCAGCAGCAGCAGCAGCAGCGGTAGCGGCGGCAGCGATGCCGGGTGTGCCCATAGAGAGGATGATTGAGCATAGACGTGACACGCGGTTGGTCTTATCTCTTCCTGTCGTTAGATCCGCTACGGCGAGAACGGGAACGTCGGCTGCGGCTAGAACTGCGTGAACGCCTTGATCTGTAATTACCGGAATGAATCACATACTCAGATGCAATTGCCATGGCAACCACGTCATAGGATGGTGACATGCAGACTGCTGTGGCAATTAACTCGACTTTAACTCTAGTGACTGACTCTTTCCAAGGGAAAAGGTTTTAGAATTGGATCTTATTGATTAGGGACGTAAACTCACCTTTTCCCACGACTGCGACTTCGCGAGCGAGACTTCCTCCTATCTCTATCCCGACGCTCGCGATCCCTGTCACGGTCACGATCCCGCTCGCGATCTCTCTCGCGTTCACGGTCTCGATCACGATCACGATCTCGCTCGCGGTCCCTCTCACGATCACGATCGCGCTCACGATCCCTGTCCCTCTCCCGGTCTCGCTCGCGGTCCTTCTCTCTGTAGCCAAGTCCTCGACGTCCGTCCACCCTGTCGCGGTCACGATCGCGATCTCGCTCCTCCCTATCCCGGTCTCGTCTTCGGTCCAACAGTGATTCTCTCTTCTCCTTGCGACGATCTTCCACTGTTTTCTGGAGATCGGCCAATTTCTCGCGGATCTTGATGAAGCCGAGATGTAACTTGCCCCCAAAATGATCGGCAAGCCGCCTGTCATTGTCGTGAATGCCCAGATAGGCACTGCAGACCTCGCAGACACGCAGCTTCTGCTGCTGATAGCTCGAGGCTGGCATGCTATTGCGGTATTCTTGTTCGGCTTCATTCTTTTTCTTGCGCAGCTCATCAATCTCACCCATAAGCTTCATAGACTCTTCTACGAAGCCCTCCTCCCCGAGCTGCTCCGCTTTGGCGAGCTTTTTGCCGATCTCCTCCGCGAGAACATGGACATTATTTGCTTTCGCAGCCACCTCTGCACTCAGCTCCTCTTGAGTCTCGGCAAGACGTTGTTTCGCTTGCTCCGTACGACGATCGCAATCCGCGATGAAGTTCTGAAGATGCTCCATCGCCTTGAACACAACAATTCAACAATCTTCTGCCGTCTTCTTGGGATCGAATGGGTTAATCCCTTGACTCGCGAGTGCTTGGGATCGAGCGAGAGATAATTTCAAGAGGGATACTCACGTCGATGTCGTAAAAGTGGTCCTTTTTCTTTTGTGCAGCCTCGTAGTCAGCCCGTAGGGCCAAGTCGTGAATCTGGGGGCATTCTCCCAGGTCCATGCGCTACGATTTACAAATTGTTCGTTATTAGAAAAAAACCCTTCGAAATCCCAACAGCCTTAATCGCTCCTATATATGCGTGATACATACATATCTATAGATATCCATATATAAAAATAGGGATGGATATGCATATATATAAATATATCTACATATACACGCACGCACCCACGTACGCACATAAATATATATATATATATGTATATGTATATAAATATGTGGGTGTGGGTGTGTGTGAGCGTATATGTATGTATGTTTATGTACGTATATATGTATCCGTTCCCAGCTCTCGTTTCGATAAAGTTTCGTGAATCACACGTATCACATATCGGCAAGAAGAATGCTCTCTGGTTCGCAGTATATACGGTATGTAAGAGGAAAATGAACCGATCGGCAATTAGGTGAAATTACTATTGACTGATGGACTAGAGCAATCGAGAAGACAGACCCTGCTACTCGTATGGGAAAAAGTAGGGCTTTTAGTAAGATGAGTTTGAAGGTAAGAACGAAGAAAGAAGCCGTCCGCCGTTTTGCACGGCCCGCGTTCGTGACTAGTCTTACGCGAGCGAGCGAGCGAGACATACGCACCGGCTCCGCGCGTAACCCAGACGCGTCTATCGGTTTCACGTACAATTTGCCTTCGATCTTTCTTTTCCTCGTTTTTTACCCCTCTTTTTGTCATCTTTTGCTTTCTTCGGAGCTTCGACGAAAGTAAAAATGCAAGTTTTACAGATAAAGTATTTTGTTGTGTTCACTTACAGAGTGGCAACACCTCTCCGCCTGACACGACAATGCGATGGCAATGAAGCTACAATCAGCACACACCTTAAGTTCACATGTTTTTAATGTTTCTCTATGAAAGAACTTACAGCCTAATAATTTAAATAATACTAGGTACGTTAGGCAACCAGCTCTGCCTTGCGGCTCAAAAAGGTTTCTAGACGATTTAGAAAACGGAGTGTCAATACGTACATCCAATGTTGTAGGGAATTTTCCTAAACGGAACTGCCTCGCTGTACCAATCCCCCTAATAATGTCCCTCTTTTCCTCCTGCTTATACAATCTCGTTCACCCTCTCCTCTCTCTCACCCTCTCATTCTCCGAATCAACCTCACTCTCACTCTCACTCTCACTCTCACTCTCACTCTCACTCTTTCACTCTCTCTCTCTCTCTTTCTCTCTCACTTGATTGTACCCAGTGCACTCTCTTTCAATCACATCAACAGTCTCTTCTCGTGGCGCAAAATTGCCAAAAACGTAGGGGGAGGAGCGGCCTGGGATTGTTCTCGTTGAGGACATCGGGGAGAGGGTGAATTTGGGTGGGTGGTGTCTTGGCAATTCGCGGTGTGCTTACTTACAGATCATTGCTCGACATCCTCCAAGGGAGATGAACACATTTCTCACACATACTTTCAAAGTAAACAATGTTCATTTCTACCTGCCGTGAGACGGCATTATTAGTAAGAAGCGACAATAAGAGGTCGTCTGATGAATCAGCATGGCGCTACTCACCAACTTTTCTCAGAGGCCTTTTTCGGGGTCTGGGAATCTAACAAATGTGTCCGGTAGTCAGCCTCGCCACCGCGGTAGGACGCACCGGTAGTGGGGCTGACAACCGTGGCTTGCGGTTGCTTTATTTCGTCAATTAAATTAGAATTACCTAGTACTTGAGATTATTGTTAAAGGTATAGCAAATTGTAGAATGTAATACGTACGTCCTCTTCGCTTTCAGTACTTACAGTAACGCGCGTGTGAGAGCGACAAGTACAACACGACATATGAGCGGACAATACTCGCAACAATATTGTACAATGGATCAGATTGGAATTGCTTTTTCCAGAGACTCTGGAAATAGAACTGTAGGTACATTGGCATTAGTGAACCTGTGTATCATCAAAGGCCCGCGCGCAAGTACTCGTCGGAAGTATTACGATCTCTCTTTTCTTTTTCATTTGCTTTTGTACTTTCTTTTTCTTTTTCTTTTTCTCTTTCACTTTCTGTCCTTCGCTCGATTTCTGTCCTTTCCTTTCGTACGACTCTCATAGAGGTGACACAATTCGCGAGCTATACGCCTAACCGGTACCGCATTTATTCCCGGCTAATCCCACTGCATTCCCCCCAAGGTGAATCACTCGAAAGGGGTAGTGTGCCTAAGGGTGCTTGCTAACTACCAAGTTCATCACCCATCCCCACTATCTTGGCTCAACCATTTATCACCACCACTTTCTTCTGCTTCGGAGACGCGCTTCATTATTACCGCTGAAATCCACCCTGTCCATTAACTAGCATGTACTTCTGCTCCACCAGCCTGCGGCGACCACTTATTTATTTACGAGCCAGAGACAAACCTAATCTGTCCTAGCAATCTCGACAATTCATACCACCGGATCAACGTTATCCTCACTCTGACTCTGACTCTGACACTGACTTTTTATTGCTCGGACACAGATAGTGGGGATGTTCCGGTTATCGTGTCAAACTGTAAAACATGATCAGTTCAACAACGAGAGCATCTCTGCCCTGCCTTCTACGTGTCTCCCCTGGAATAGAGGGGAGATCGGATGTACTCGCATTTCATTGAACAATCGAGGATTGCGCCAAAGGGGCTAAGAAAAATCCTCGTCAATCAATGTCGCAATTAACTTCTAGAAGAGTGATTTATAGTGGAAATCTCGAGATTGCCGCTCGCAATAGAAGGCTTCGTGCTTTTCAGCCAGTTATCGGATAATTGAGATGGACCAATGGAAACTGGTCGATCGAATATCTTAACAAACACCCTTATGACCAATTTGCACGACATCAGACAGAAATGCGCGAAGCAGTATTAGCAAGATCTCTTTCATTGCTTGGGTTAGCAACTTCTAACTTCTAACTTAAGGTGTAATACTTTTAACACAATCCCTCGGGTCGTGGCTCTGTTCTTCGACTCTTACTACCCCTGTGCTAATTCTCGTAGTACATTGGTGCACATCTATTCTCCTTTAAGTCGCAACTGTTGGCCGCGTTCTTATCATAATGTATGCGTACGATGCGAGGGTGAGAACACACCGATTGGCACTCATTAATAAAAGATCTCCCATGGCTTAGAACCATTGATAACAGACTCGATTGAACTACCGTCGCTACACGATCTACATTAAGCACTGTTCATTGTTATACTTTAATCTGTACAACTAGCAGTCTTTGTAGCAATGGAACCAATCGAATCTACCGCTCTACACGAGACAATAGAGAATTACTTGTTGATTCTATCAAGTATCTTTACTGTCGAAGCATGTAAGGTACCGATGCAAGGTAGCAAGACACTACTAAAAGATACAAGAAACAAGAATGATAATGCATTCGAGGGATTGGATCGTGTAACCACAGTAGATTGGCAGGTAGAGACCGCAACATTAATAGGACTAAGCAAAGGCGAAATTGCATGTAAGTAGTGCTTTGGCTGTCTGTTGGTGGTAGAGGGGGAGGTGGTAGGTGGAGGGGCGGAGGGACGGAGGGAAGACATAGGTTGAAACGTCGATCGACATATATAAGTAAGTTTCTACATGTAGCGCGCAAGTGCCAATGGTATGTCGTCAAGGTATATGGAGATTGCTAATGCCGGATTTCACTCACCGTCGACGAGAGGATTTCGTGGGGACAGCATGCCAGCAAGAAGCTCTTGCAGACCTTGGGATCCGAGTACTTCACTTGAAATTTGTTATTCTCACCTGGGCAGAGAGAAAGATCTCGCGTAATTGTTGATGGCAACTTTCAAGGAAGTTGTATGTTCTGCATAGAGTAGAACGGGAAGTGTGCCTCTTGGCCACCATCTTGTATAATGGGGCTGCTGGCTGAACGGATGATAAACACGCGCACTTCCCGCAAAACGGCGGCCGATCAGAGGAGAAGCTCTACTCACCATTTCGGCCTGTACCCATCAGCTGGTCAAGCATAGCTCGCATCTGGTCGTGAGCAGTCATTTTTCCTCAAAAAGCACTGGTACTCTAGGCACTGTCAAACAGAGGGGAGGCCATCCATCCCAATCCCATCCGATCCGATTCGATCCGATCCGATCCAGCCACGCCGTCTGGCTTCGACTCTCTCGAGTTCGAGATGCTTCGAGATCACCTCGAATCGAACTCGATCGATCTATCGATCGGGGCCAACTTCGGCTCACTTCGCTCTACTCTCTCGCACGATGCTGATCGATTCGATCCCAATGAGTGGCGCGCGCCGAGCAATGGCGGGAAGATTCTGCGTTCAATTGCATTTAAATTCGATAAGAGTGCTCTCACCGGCTGACATTTCATCCGGTGAAGAGATACCAGACGGTTGATTTAATTAGGGCTCGCATAGTTGGATGACGAAGGAGGACTAGTTTGAGTTGGACGGGGATAGTGGCCGATGATCGCTATTACAACGTGCGTCAACTACGAACGATAAAAGGGAGAGATGTGTGATGTGATGCTGGTGGATGGCGAGGGTGAGGGAGAGGGAGAGAGGGGGAGTTGAGCGTGTGGCGTGTGGCGTGTATCATGCATCTATAGTATCTATAGATCTCTAGGGAGCGACGGTGCGCATGTGTGGAACGCGCCGGGGGTGGTTGGTCGATGCTCCGGCGTGCGAAAGCTAGAATTGCGAATTTTGGACGGTGTTTCCTTGCGGCGGGGCAAAAGAAGGAGGACCGGGAAGCGGAGGGTCGAGCGGCTGCTCGATAGCAGTGGATAGAAGGAAGGGCGCGCGCGGTATCGAGGAGAGGTTCTCAGGATCGAAGGTCTAAGGGCGGTGGACCGGGAATTCCTTAGCTCGCGGGGGCTCGATAGGCGCACTCGGTAGACACGCGGCGGCGAAAAATGGCGAAGGTGTTTCGCGCGGTGACACTATCGACTTTGTCAAACAATGGCCAGACCACCTCTAAGTATAATAAGCCGGTGAACCTCAATATCAACTACGATCCCCAGGGGCTTAGCGTCGAGGTTGTCGCGGGTGAGTCTTCCCTACGGGTTCCACCTATCAATCCTGACCGATATCCAACCAAATAACATAACCACTCTGATCCTTGCTTCCAATTCCAACAGCATTTACCAGGCCTCGTGAAAAATGAATCGTTGATCGTTCAAATCGTTCTTTGCTAATCTAGCCAAGCAGCCGGCAATTTCCGCACTCTATCTTTCTCTTTCTCTCTCTCTCTCCCTCTCACACTCACTCTCACTCTCTCCCTCTTTCACGGGGATCCTTATGGCTTGCACACTAATAGTCAATTCCTCTCGGACGTATACGCGCAATTTTTTTATCCCATTACTTCTCCCTCGCCTTTGTCGCACCTTCCTTTTTTTCGACAATCCCACGCTTATGTACTTTGTCGGCTTCTGTTTGCGAGTTCGTGTCCCTGCCACTGTCAGACGCGACTTTACTTCTTTCCAACAAAGAGATACCCCTTGAGATAGCGGCAGTCTTTCTTCCTCGATCTCTCGAATCAGCGACATCAACCTTTTGCTTTTATGTTCTTGAACAGGAGAAGTAAATGGTAGGGAGGACAAAAGCACATTAGCAGAATTTCCAGTGAGCCCTAGCACAGAGTGCTCTAGAGTATCATCTAGAAGTTATGTATTTACAATTGACAGCGAAAGCTTACTTATCACATTTGCTAGCGAGACAGGTGAGGAACAATAGGAAAGATGGAACGAATAAAATTAAGCAAAGACTAAGCCATATCGTTGTTGCACAGATTTTCGAAATTTCCACTCGCAAATACTCAAGCTCAAGAATGGAAAGGGTATATCCGCATTTAATGAAAGGACAGAGGAGTCGTCGGCGATGCAATACTTTCAGTTTTACGGCCTCCTCTCGCAACAACAGAACATGATGCAAGACTATATCAGAACCAGCACGTACCAGAGGGCGATTCTAGGCAATTTGTCAGACTTTAAGGACAAGGTAGTTCTGGATGTAGGTGCTGGTTCTGGAATATTATCCTTTTTTGCTGTCCAAGCTGGTGCAAAGAAGGTCTATGCCGTCGAAGCAAGTAACATGGCAAACCATGCGGAACTATTAGTTGCCGCCAATAACTTATCAGATAAGATTATAGTAATAGCTGGTAAAATAGAGGAAATCGAATTGCCAGAGTGTGTGGATTGCATAGTTAGCGAACCCATGGGTTACATGTTATACAATGAAAGGATGCTTGAAACATATTTACATGCAAAGAAGTGGCTGGTTCCAGGTAATATGATACAGCAATATTTCAAACTCCCTACTCATTAAATTAACTGTATGGTCGTTGTAATGGATGTACATGCGTGTCTGTTTAGGTGGAAGAATGTTCCCTTCGAGAGGTGACCTTCACATTGCACCATTTTCCGATGAGAACCTTTATATGGAGCAATTTAATAAAGCTAACTTTTGGTATCAAACATGTTTCCATGGCGTTGACCTATCTGCCATGAGGAATAATGCCATCAAGGAATATTTCAGACAACCAATAGTCGATACATTTGATATAAGAATTTGTATGGCTAAGTCTGTCAGGCACATAGTAGACTTCCAAACAGCTAATGAGACTGATTTACACAAAATAGGTACATCTCTCGCATATCCTTGTATTTCCATTCGCGTATCTAATGTTAGTTATATGTAATAATATGCTTTATCTTTCTGCTAGAAATCGATGTTGATTTTCACATACTGGAGAGTGGCACTTGTCACGGCCTTGCATTTTGGTTCGATGTTGCATTTATTGGATCCACCCAACAAGTTTGGCTGAGTACAGCCCCCACAGAACCCCTCACACACTGGTACCAAGTACGCTGTCTTTTGGAAAATCCATTGTTTTGCAAAAGTGGTCAGCTACTGTCGGGAAAAGTAGTTCTTATCGCAAATAAAAGGTGAATCTCTAGATTCGTTCGATTCCAATAATTCAGCGACATATATCGTGCAACTCAGCGAGTTTCGAAATGATCCTTGTTCGCAGACAATCTTACGACGTAACGATAGAATTGAAACTGGAGGGGACGAATATGGAGAGTAGCAGCAATACTTTGGATCTGAAAAATCCGTACTTCAGATACACCGGGGCAGCGGCACAAACACCGCCCGGTCTAAACAACACTTCCCCAAGCGAGGCCTACTGGACGACTCTAGATGCGCAAGGTGCTAGGCAAGCTGTTAACATGGTTAACGGAATGTCGGTAAACGGCCTCGGCGAGGTTTCAATGGATGCAACTGCGGCAGTGAATCCTACTAATCTATTAGCAATAGGTATAATCGTCAATATTAAGAAGGAAAAGAAAAGACGTCTGTCTAATAGAAAAATGAGGAGACCTCATTGAAAGCGCTCGGTTTCTCTTAATGTAACAGGAGGACAACCAAACATACATCCTGGGTCGATCTCGAGTACCGGTCGGGGTCGTGTGGGAGGCACAGCAACAAGTACACAAGCAGCACAGTTAATAGGCGGTGGAATCACCCCGAACATGTTTACATCTCCTGCGACTGTAAGTGTGCACAATTATTACTTTAATATCCAGCAAGACACCGCCTACTTTTGATGACGAAGAGTAAAGACAACGATTCAGAAGTATGGCAGTAGCTTGCTGATCATTACTGTCGGCAAAAGTGCAAGAGGATACTAAAGTGTACGCCTGCCTGCGTGTCTTTCGCGCTACAGCTTGGTGTTACTTTCCAGCAATCGCTGGTCCTTGGCAATACTTCGCATTATCCAGTGAATCCCAGCTTGATGATCGGCGATTACGTGACACCTGGTAACGGCATATCACCCCAAACCTATCGGCAATGATGTATGGCAAAATCATTTTGCACCGACAGTTGTTCTCATAAGACAAAAGAATCAGAATGCGGTAGCGGTAGCAGGGAGAACCGCGTCAACAGTAAGATAAGCCACAAGTTGGTGTTCAGTTCTCCGGCAAGCAAATTGCGACTTCCGTCGGCAGTACGAATTTTGCATACTGTCAGCCTGGCCAATCTCAATCCAAATACCGGGCAATCCAATAGCCATGTCTCTTGTCCGAGTAAAGCCATATTCGGTTTCGGATGGAGTACTAGAAGAAATAGGCCGCAATGGGTGGCGCGTTTGAGGAGACTGCGAGCCGTCCTCTTGTAGCTGTCATTAGTTTTCCTATCGTTCTTTTTTTATTTAACTGTCCCGCCCGCCCCGCCCCTTCCTGCCCCGCCCTCTGCCCTCTGCCCTCTGCCCAGGCCCGTCTCAGCCCTTTGCTTCCTCGAAGATATGATCTTCCAGTACCGAACTGCATGCTTGCCAAATGTATCCGAAAAATATACACTATTTTTTAACGACAATACAGTTTACTGTGCGTAGTTTTTCCCGCGGCACTGTTTTGCGAGATCCCGAGATCGTTTCTACTCTACATCAAGAGAGTCAGTATCACGAGACTGGTCGGGAGAAATCATTTTGCTTTCGTGCTCCTGCTTTCTTCTTTCGCATAACACTCGTGACCGCGTGCCGACCGATAGGCCGAGCTATCACCTACAATAGCTTGCCGATTTTTAGAATAGACTCATGACGTTCCAACAAAATGCGGCACCTACAATAACGCATTGGAGATATATGATTTCGAGCACTCTGTGGCATTGCCTGTATTTTCATTCCTTCTCGTACTACCCCTGCTGTAATATTTGTATTTGTATATTATAACGAAATTAACTCTTATTTATGAAGTGCGATCGACCGACGTGTTAGATTAGTATGTTTCTTTAAAGAGTAGGCCTGTGGTCAATAGAATTAATTTCGTACAGTTTATGAAGCGTTTGTAAAGTAGCCTTTGATCATTTATGCATGCATTATACGGCTGCTTTTACTCGAACCCGAACCCAAACATACCCACACCCACACCCACACCCACACCCATACCCAAACCCGAACCCACACTCGCCGCTCCCTGCCGTGCAGCGAAATAGAATTAACGGGAACTTTTTATGATTTTGAACGACGACTGATTTGATATTCCACTGATTGTATAAGAGCGACATGCTGAATTGGTAAGGCAAGCAAGCAACTGTGTACATAAATACGAGGGAGTACGAAGTCAATACGTTGACGAAATATTCCAATCTCTGTGTAACGCTTAAATTTCATTAGTTCCTAAGAGTGCTCCTTATTTGCAGCGTATGTCGATATTTTGTAGTAATGGGAATCACATGGGCTGGCTATTGAGAGTGTATATCCCATGTAGTGCTTGTACGATGCTAGTATGGAGTTACTTTCTGAATGGCCGAGGACATACGTATGCCCGAGAAATGTAAATAGACCACACGAATATTCTCTGATAAGTCTGCAGTGAAACGATCACGCTTTCCCGGGATGAGAGCCGAATTTTTTAAATGTGTCGATGTAGTTCTTCAGACCACTTTGGCTGCAGGCATTCCACAAGTGCTGATAACATTGTATGATTCGCTATTGTAACACATGGCTTATAAAACAGAAACCTGCTTCTTCCAATCTATCTTACTCTCCCTTTCGAACGGGAGCACAAGCAGCCAAAGCAATAGCAGCCTTTCCCTTCCCTTCTAGCTATTATACCCGTTGGAAAAGAATCAAAATCCAGCAAGGAATGAAAATATTGCTTTGGCTGCGCGAACTCCAGCCTTTGATTTAGTAGAACCTGAACGACTGAAAGTTACAAAATATCTCAGGTAGTCATTGTGAGCTCGAACGATACTCTCATGTCATTTCTGTCATTTGTAACTTAGTTTTTACATTCACTCGACTCGCTCGAATTGCAGCATACTCATAGTTGTTTTATGGCATGCGACATTTTGTGAAAGCGATCACGGAACGAAGAAAGCAACACGCGCGAATACTTCACAAACAAGAGCTGTCATTCGTCCCATTGTCAAAATGATCTCCTCTACAGATACTTGATAATCATATAAAGACGACATTGCCTATTTGTCCCGTGATCGCAAACTAGTATTTCATTTTTGTAACAATCAACTGCGAATAATGTTTAAGTATAGGATGCTTTGTAAGATCAGAGACTCTAGCATTTTTTTAAGCCACTTGCTCACCGAGTATACGGTGTTTAGTCTCGCGGTCGCTTCCACCGTTCGAGCATCGAGCTTTCTCACCCCCGGAACATGCACTCGACTCTTCTCTTTTTATCGGTGTGATAATTTCTCTTAATCTTCCCTCCGGCCTGCCGTGGACGTCTATAATTTATACGAGTAAGCGAAGACGATTCGTTGGTGGTAAGGAAGCGTTTGAAAAATTGCGGTGGTTTCCTTTGTGTCGAGAATGAAATGCTTCGACGTGTTTTTTACACTTAGTACTTTAAGCGAGTGCTGCGTCTAGATGTGTGAAGGAGCGAGAGTAGCGAAATTAGTCTGTGTGATACTCAATAAAAGTAACGACAAGAATGATGATGATGATGATGATGATGATGATCAGGTGGACGAGAAGGAGGAGTAAGAGTTGCGTGACTCGGCAGTTCAATTACTTCGGTGTTAAATGCGAGCATAGTTATGTGAGTTGTGTATATCAGATAAGTGTGTACTACTACTGTACGAATCGCAATAACGTGAGTTTTGGAAATCCGAAACACCGGTATACATAAGAGTACATACATCGCGTACTGTTCACACTGATTTGTTCTCGAGGACATCACACTGCTTTTTCAGACGATTGTGTCTGGTAAAAAGCGTCACCTAGAAGTAAGTTTGCTCCACGGTCTATAGCCGACTTAAACGAGACCGTACGTAATAATACATAAGATCGCGCTTAGAATAAAGTCTTTTTTACGTTGAGTAAGACATTACGTTATTCGTACACTATTTATACTTCGACATGCCACACTCTGCGCCCGTGTATCTTTTATATCAGTTTTACTTGTAAAGGGTAATTTAACGTATATCGTGCAAAAGAATTCGGGCAGTCGTGCAAAGTTGTCTTCCCAACAAATTAAGACGAGCGATGTAGATTTCACAAGTTGGAGAGACAAGTTTGCGTGAATTCTTCTCGAGGCTGCAAGATTGAATGCAATCTTAATAAGCTGTCGCGTCCCTAGGTCGCGCCTTACTTTACCTTCCCAATGAATTAGCATCCTCGTCTCCACTTTTCACGGTACTTACGCTCAAGTCCCACTTAGCGAACGTGAGACTTTATGTCCATACATGTATCTTATATTTTATTCAATCTACATCCATCGCATGATACGCACGTCCCACAAGTATTAGTATACCGTCGATCCATGCGCTCAAGGGAACGGAAAGACGAAAACGTACAAAGTCGCGGATTGTCTTCTCTATTTTTCTGTAAAACGGGCCTGTCGGCAATCGCGCTACGTCGCCTTCGCGTGTGACTCTTTCGTATTCGTATTCGTGTACGTACATGCAGGACACTATACTCTCCAACCGCTTGGACACACGAGGATTAGGAAGCTCCCATCTCTGAACTGATACGATCTCGGTAACGTCCCGTGTTTGCCTAACGATGTTCGATCAGAAGGTGGAACGAGAGGCTGAGATTCTACTCTTTGCATTCCGATGCGTTCGCTCACTCGGTATTACTCTTAAGTATCGCGTGTAAAGTTTAATAAATAAGTGGATCTAAGAAAGAAGGAACGCGTTACTTGAGTTAATCACTACGGCGTGTAGCTAGATCTCTGCTCACATCATCCCAAAGGCCTTAACGGGAGAGTGGAAGTGCCAAACTTTCCTTCATTTCATATAGCCCATCACACCAGCCATTCATTTTTTCCCAAGAAAATCTGCACACTATGCCACTTGCAAACCTTGCCCTCCCTCCCTCCCGCCCTCCCGCCATTCCTCCCACCTTTTCTACGAATCTAGTTCGAGAAACTTCTCGTTCTCATAGAGATATATATATCCTACTCGGGACAGAATGTTGTGGCGCTATATCAGAATAGGAGACAATACTTTTACGCTTTTTCACCCCTTATTTCTGATAGCTCATTCTCACAAATACTTCCAGAATCTTCCATTAGCCCTCGCTGCTTAATAATAATAAGCCGAGGGAACGACCCGTCGATATCTTTTGTTACACCTAGATTTATATGAGAACGTAATTAATGCTAAGCAATTCAGTAATCTTAATATATTAGTGAGTAATAACTTAACAACGGAAAAGAAATCCTTCCCTCCAACCCGGGAGAACCTCCCCCTCGCTCATTCTCATTCTTTTACAGTAGATTGTATTACGAAGCTACAATAAATTGTACAAGAGTGACTCTCGCAGTAATTGCCCAGCTCACACCAGGAGTATTTCTTTTAAAAATATCATTAGATTTGGATTCAAATCTCAATTAATCGAGATCAAGTTTGTCGATAGTTCCGCGATAGCTTGGTAACCTTACATATACATCTGCAATCTGTTCATGCACTTATCCCCACCCTACGTGCAGTCCTCCATGTAGACAAAAATGCCGGTGAATCGAATGTTTTAAACAGTCACTGTGCAATGAATAAGTTTAAACCTAGGATTTTACGTAAATCATTGATATTTATCTGACGCCGCAATCATGGTTGTCCAATCCCACTTTAACAAACAGTTGTACGGGTACTCCTCGGTGTTATTATGTGTCTTGTGCCTCGCAATATTGTTTGTTTACTTAAATCGCGTGCACCCTTATTATTTTATCGACGAGGCATTCCACATCCCGCAGGTGCTTCGTTATTGCGATGGCAACTTCACGCAGGTACAAGATCCATTGGTGAAAACGCAACCAAGATCCACGATTCAGGAATTATTTGAAAAAATTCAATCTTTTTCAGTGGGATCCAAAAATCACTACTTTGCCTGGTCTCTACATAATCACTGCCTTAGTCTTATCCCCTATGAATCTTTGCCAAACACAGTACATTAGAGGCATCAATTTGCTCGGTACTTTTCTCAATTTCTACCTGGTATACCAAATAGTGAAAGAAATCAGTGCGGTTAGTCGTACACAGAAGTGGGACAAGTGGATGCAACTCGCTGTTACATTCAATATCACTTTTCTTCCACCCTTGTTCTTCTGGCACTTTTTATACTATACTGATGTAATATCAGTAGCGATGGTATTGCTAGCGTTATTGTTCCATATACGCAAGAAGCCTAATCTTGTGGCCCTGGCTGGTTTAATAGCTGTATTAATAAGGCAGACCAATATTATTTGGCTTGGCTTTCTCACCATAGAAAGAGCATTGGATACGCTCCAATGGAAGCTGGGTAAGGCAGTTGAAAAGGAATCATTAAACACTCCCAATCATTTAAGAGTAAGTAGAATAGTTGCGAAATAGGCACAGATTCCAAAGAGCTCATACTTTATTAATTGTTGCAGCTCCTATGGAAGCTGATTCAAATTAAAGCGAATCGAGGCCCAAATGTTTTTCTAAACTTCATTCTACAGATATGTAGAGATCTATTGCCATACATAGTAGTATGCGTATTGTTTCTAATTTTTCTTGTGTGGAACAAGGGAATAGTGGTTGGTGACAAGTCAGCTCATATTGTTACTGTACATGTCCCGCAAGTACTTTACTTCTCCCTTTTTGCATTTGCCTTTTCTTGGCCCTATATGCTTACGACTTTAAGAAAATACTGTAATTTTTTTATGACGCATTGGTTTGCGGCTAGTCTACTAATTGCAATGATCACGATTGCTGTACATTCCAACACCCTTGTACATTCTTATGTTTTGGCAGACAATAGGCATTACGTCTTTTATTTTTGGAACAGATTAATGGGAAGGTATCGGTTATTCAAATATACACTCATTCCAGTATACTCGTTTACCCTGTTCGCGATGTATTGCGGCTTCAGGCACCTACGATTTGCCACGCAATTAAACTATATCTTAATCGTTTCGGCTGTTCTCATACCACAGTTGTTACTAGAGCCGCGATATTTTATTTTACCCTATATCTTCTACCGTCTAAGTCTGGCCAAGCCTAAACCCTGGCAGATCGCTGCCGAGAGTTTCACTACGTTATTAGTGAACGTACTGCAATTCGCAATCTTTGTGAATAAAGTATTCTATTGGGAGGACCAGCCCGGTCCCCAAAGGATATCTTGGTAAAATAAATGGCGGGTATGCTGTTAATAAAGACATCTACACACATATGGAAGCGTCATTACACCATATTCTCAATTGACAAATCCTCCCGCCAAATATTTAATCGATTCTGCTAGTACCTGGTAATCTACGTTATCTAGATTAACATCGTGCAGTAGGAAACGTAATAAAAGTCACGTGATAGAGCTGTGCGTTGCGTCTCGGGGGAGTGTGCATACTATCTATGCGTATGCATACTGTGGCCAATCGCAGGCCCAGGCCAGGCGGGAAGATCACATCATCAGAGTGGAAGAGAGAGCAGTAGAGAGCAGCGCCGTCTCTAATTTTTAGTATACGGAAATCCATTGTGTATTATTGAGAAAAGTTTGTATGTGGAAAAATGATGAAGCGAACGTAAGGGGATATCAGTGGGCATCCCAATTATGAGGCAGCCTCGACGCTAGTTTAGATTAGATTAGTAAAGTCGATTGGGTGAACGCGTTAACGAAAAGCGGCACGGCTTGTGGTCCGCCATTGTTGGTATTGGTTCGGCAGCGCAGTTCGGCGTTGAAGGGAGAGTGTGTTTCTTTGAAGTGTAGAAAAGCGTTGCTCTAATTAGTGTGCTGGCGTAGCCGGAGAAAGGCCCCGGTACCGTCATGTAAGTATGAGGGTGGATTTCCGGCGCCGGGGAATGATCGTAGAGGGATAGGTTGTAAGTGTAACCTCTTATGCACCGCCCGGTTTCTTTTTGTCGTGCACGCACGTACAGGGCACGCAGTCGTAAGGATAGCACGGGCAAAAGCGACTCGGAAGCCACGGATAAGGAGAATAAGAGGGAACGCGGCCGTGAACGCGAGAGGAAGAAGCGCGCGGCATCTTCCTCGAGCAGTGGCAGCAGGTGAGTGAGAGGGGACTAGCTAGTGGGCAAGAGCGAGTAAGCCACTAAATTATTCAGACTGACAATTGGAGGATGGCTCGATAAACGTACGGCCTGCGACTTTCTAGCATTGATTGAACGCGGTGTACTTGTTTCTTCGAACAGCTCGTCCGGCAGCAGTTCGGGCTCGTCAAGTTCAAGCAGTGGAAGCAGTTCGAGATCGAGCTCGTCCTCAAGCTCGACATCAAGTAGTTCGGCAAGCTCGTCCGGCAGCTCTCGGGACAGGGGCAGAAAGAGAAGCCGCAGCAAGAGTGTCGATGCTTCGCGCAGGCATGAGAACAAGGAAAAGGAACGTGAAAAAGATAGGGAGCGAGACAGGGATAGGGATCGCGACAGAGAACGAGATAGGGAAAAGGATAAGAAGAAGAGTAATAACTCTGTGCCTGATAAACCTAAACCGAAAGGGAGATCTCGGTAATTTGTGTAGTTTAAACATTCCTATTTAGAAGAGGTATTTCTTCATGGATTTGCAGCTGATCTCAATTGGTTCTTGACAGATCTCCCTCTCCAAGACGAAAGCGCAGGGAACGTTCACCAATTCCAAGACCCACAAAGATACATATTGGCCACTTGACAAGGAATGTCACCAAGGAACACATTATGGAAATCTTTTCTACTTATGGTCAAATTAAAATGGTAGACTTTGCCATGGACAAGCTCCATCCGAATCAAGGGAGAGGGTTCGCGTATGTGGAGTTCGAGACAGCTGACGAGGCAGAAAATGCAATGAAACACATGGATGGTGGTAAGTAGAGAGAGGGCACTATTTCAGAGTGATTGGTGGTGCAGTAGGGGTGACGGTATAAAGAGGAAATTGAAACTACAGGTCAGATAGATGGTCAGGAGATCACAGCCGCTCCGGTATTGCTGCCGAAACCTCGGCCTTTGCCAATGCGACGTATGTCACCAGCAATGGGACGTCGCGCGCCTCCACGATGGGGAGGAGGTGGTGGAAGGAACACACCGCCGCGTTATCGCAGACGTTCACCGCCAATGAATCGTCGCAGAAGCCCGAGACCACCACGACGCAGGCCACGGACCCGATCCCGGACGCCCCCGAATAATCCGCGGCACCGACATCGCCGCTACACCAGATCAAGCTCGAGTAGCTCGCGATAGCACCTTTCTCTTGTACATATAAAGGACGAACTGCATTCGACCAAGCACATTTTACCAGGATTGGTCGCCTTGACGTATTAAGCAACGTATTTTTCAATGACCCGTTCGACAATTATTGATGGAGACTGTACACCGTGGCTCCCCTGATCGACCAGCTGATCGACACACGGTGAGATACGCCCGATTCGCATCTGTTGTCGATAGTGGAGCACACCCACTCGTGGCACACCAGTAATCTTTTTCAAATATACCAATTTCACATGTGATACATGTACCGAGAGAGAGAGAGAGAGTTAGTTATCTATGGTACCTGGATGTTGTCGATGATGTTGGCAGAGCAGAGCCAATAGGAAGAATGGTTGTCGAGCTAGAAGTGGCCACTGGTTTGTATTGTCATGAGAAGTATGTTCGTGTAGAAGTGGAACTGAGCGATGTTTCGATACTTGGTAAAGGGAAGCAGCAAGCTTTGCCTTCAATTTAATTTTTGCGCGACCATCGTCATGTGTCTGGGATGTTTTAGGTGTGGTAGTTACATTAAATAGCCGATGTGTTTGATAGAAACTATGATTATTAGACCCTTTTACAAAGAATCAATTTTAGAAAAAACCTATTCACACAAAATCCTCTTTTATACTTCGCAATATCTACAAGAACAGAATCAGTGCATCACATTGCAACTTTGCATCGATGAAAAATATCTACAATTTCTTTAATTGCATATGGTCGTTAATTGTATATAATAATATACACTTTTATAGTGACTTTACAGTATAAACGAAACAGGTTTAAGAACCAAATTATCCCCGAACGAACGTAAGTATTTTTCTCGAGGTACCAGGGTTTCTGAAAGCAGCCTGGTCCATGGCACACGTGTTTTCTGAGAGATCTCGATTAGGCTCTCTGGTAACAACGACGTATATAGCTAATAATCGAAAGAACGGTCAAACAAGGAGAGAAATCATTTTGCCCTCGGCAATGATCGCATTAACCAACTCGTACTTGTGCCAAATTAAAAGTTCATTGTAAAAAGCACTTTGGCACGAACAAACTGTTCTCTAAACTTTCAACTGCATATCCCGTGTTTCCTGAAAAGAACATGGGTTTCTTTTTCATTACGGTCCAATTCAGTGAATAGAAACGTTTCCACGTCGTATTTGATTCTTGTCTTTCTCATATTATTTCAGTCATACAAAGTACGATAAAAAACGAACGAGTATACTACGCTCGAACGATATCTCATATCACAGGAAAGCACCGGAGTGCAATTCTAGCCAGTATGCAAATAAAAAGAGAAAAGCCAGCTTGTGCTGCCAAAAGCCAAACTACTATTCGTTTGATTGCCCCTGCGTACGTTCTTGTCCTATTACCTTTCATGTACAAATCAACGTCTGTGGGAAATTCCAAGTTTCTCTTTCCACATAAGTCTCTCTTTATAAGATTTTGGTTATAAATCGGGGCAACTTTTACGATCGTATCCGCACGTCAGTAACAGAGATTCAAGTTCGTTTATACGTCGTAATAAATAAATAATTAAATAACTTTTGAGTAGTGGTAGAGATCCGCTTAACTTTTCTCTTAACTTGGATTTCTTTTTTACGTAGCGTCGCCTCGTCTTGCCTTGCCTTGCCTCGCCTCGCCTCGCCTCGCATTCTACAATATCTATAATATTACACACGTTACTTTTTAAACTGTACGCATAGTTATCGTAATAATTGGTTTATATCGCTATAGACAGTCAGAGCCCGAAATTGGTGAAATCACATTAGCGTCATCCTCGCGTGGCGCAGTCCGTTCAAGTACCCCTTACTTTTTTGTCACAAATCCCGTGCACTACCTCCCGAAATGTTCGTTCACGTTTACGGTATCCTGCGGTAACGGTCAAGGCCTTCTTATCCTTCTTTCGGATTCGTATAGGTCAACGTCCTACGCGCTCTCGCACGCACTTCTTTCGATAACTATAAATATTATATAATATATGTACAATTTCTTTTAAATAACGCCTCTTCTCCATCAGCGAAGTATCAGCACCGGTCTATCTGAATAGTAAACGATCCTACTCAGTGCGCCGATCCATCCATGCGTTCACTTATCGAAGTCGAGGACGTGGGAAGGATATATCATCGGGACTGGGAAGTATCCTCCTTCTTGTGAATGTCCGCGTGCATTAATGCGGGGTCCAACGAACGTGTCGGTACCCCGGGGCCAGGGCCAGCGCGATGATGCATATGCAAGTTACTTAACGGACCCGGGCTTGGGTCTTTACCTCTCAAAGAGTTGACATTTTGCTGGGTATAGCCTGCATACAACTTTGCCCTCTCTTCCTCCTCCGCCCGGAAGGCGGCAGCGGCCATTAAAGGATTATAGCGTAACTGCTGAAGAGGATCGTATCGGTAATCCCTGAAGGGATCCCCTGGCCATGGTCCACCAGGTTGGCCGCCCGGTCCCGATGGTGGTGGGAAATGTTGCATCGGATGTCCACCCAATCCAGGAAGCATACTTCGCGGCATTGAATGCGGTGCGGGTATACTGTGAGGATGCCTCGCCAGGTACGTGTGAGGATGTGGATGGTGGTACCTCGGGTCTGGCAGTGGACTTGGCCCCGGCCCTGGTGCAGAATTACCCCCAGGACCGGGTCCAGGTGGCCTCGGAAGCATCACGACTTCGTCGTCTTTGTTTCGAGGCTCTTCTTTAACACGCACTTCACCCGTTTCCATTCCACCGGCGCCATTCCTCAGCGGCGAACGGTCTCGTCCAACAACTACATGTTGCCTATTCTGATGTAACAGTCTTTCGCGTTCCATTTCACGTCTTTCCATTTCTCGCCTCTCTTTATCCCGCCTTTCTCTCTCCCGTTCCGCAGCCTCCTGTTGCTGTTTCCTCTTCTCCTCCTTCTCACGTTCGCGCCTCTCCCTTTCACGCTGCTCTTCTCGTTCTCTTTCCCTTTCGCGCCTCACCCGTTCCCGTTCACGTTCCCGCTCACGCTCCCGTTCACGCTCACGTTCTCGTTCGCGTTCTCGTTCGCGCTCCCGCTCCCGCTCACGTTCCCTTTCGCGTTCTTCGAGCTCTGCTCGCCGATCGATTGCTGGTGGTTCAGGCTTTAGGCTCCAAGATGCTGTTGTTGGTGGATAGCCTGTTGACGCTCGCTGTAATCTGCAATGGATCCCAGAGAAAAAACAACATTTTAACATTGAAAATATTCGCTGTTCGGCATATCTAAACGAAACTGGTGGAACTTACCCTCGCCAGGGATCGTGGACCGTACCCAACCCACTTAGAGGTGGCATTTCTCTCGTTGGAGGGAAACCCGATAGCCCCGGGAAGTTGGGGTTTGGTGCACCGAAAGTAGATGGATACCTTCCAAAGGGTGACATGCCAGTTCCTACAAGTAGATTACATATTGCAAATTAGAGAGTTAGTCAACATGATACTTTAAAGGGAACTGCTGTGATAAACCAATAAACGTTTTAATTACCTAAGTGAGATGCAGGAGATGAAAGGAATCCAACGGAGTGAGGTGGGGGTGGAGCGCCAGGATGATTCGGTGGCATATTTGTCGGGAATGGTGGGCCCATTGGCGGGGCTCCAATCCCGAGACCGTTTCCTGGTCCGCCTGGATACAGGTGACCCGGTGGCCTGAGTAGTTCAGTCTTCGTATTGACCACACCGCCCGCCTTTGCCTCAGCTTGTTGCTTTTGCTGGTGATGATAAATTTCCCAGGCAATGCGCACGTGCATTGCATTCCATTTTCCACTTTTCTGTCGACAACAAACATACACGTCGTTCAAGTGTGAAATTCCTACCTTACGTTTGAGAGCTACTACTCCAAGACCATTCACCTTTGGTGCGAATGACGTTAGATGATTGGGTGGAACGAATGGAGTTGAAGGCGGTCCGATTCCAGGATGAAGAAGGCCAGTATTGAAACCAGAGTAGCCGGTGAGATTGAGATTTCCACGAAAAAATGGGGAATCAACACCACCAAGTTTCGGAACGTCCTTAAACTGGAATGAACAACAATTGTTACGTTTAAAAAATGGATGGAACGAAAATGAGAAAGTTGTCGATTGATCGGAAGCTTATTTACTATTGGTGGTGGGAAGAGAGACGTCGCAGCCGCGGGCGGTAATAATGGGGTGGTGTGTTGATGGACGTGGGTATGCTGGTGCTGGTGATGGTGCATTTCTGTCCTAAGATAGGGCGGAGGCCCCAGGTTTCCAACGCCAACATTTCTGTCTTGAGATGCCAAGAATCTATTGTCAAGCTCTCGCCTTAACAGGTCTGCCTGACCTGCGACATGAGTCACCCCTTATGTCGGTTAGTCTCTCATTCTCTAGAGCAATTGATCTGGCGTGTTTCGCTCGCAAAAAGAGCTTGGCAAAAGTGGTGAGGGTTATAAACTTACTTGTTTGAAAGAGAGACTCGGCTGAGAAGGGGTTCGGGTTAGTTGTCGGGGGTGGTAGAGAAGGCAGTGACGTATGCGGACTCGAACTAGAAACAGGCGGCGGTAGAGGTGCTGCGAACATTGGCGGAGGAAACGTATGCATGCCCAGTGGCGGGACTGGTGGTGGTGTTGGCCTTGGGACAGACGTCGCTGTCGCCGGTGATAATTGGGACGTTGCACTGCTACTGCAAGTTACGGATTATCAGTTTGCTTTCAACTACAGGAAAGGTTGTTTGGATCGACTAATCGAAGATACTTACCCAATCCATCCTTGTGACTTGGTGTAAGCAGGTAGACTAGAATTCGCTGGGGAAGATGTGTTTGGCACACTTACGGGCGTTATACTACCCCGACTTAGGCTACTCACGTTGCTGCTGTAACAAAGAGTATCATTAGAAAATCTTTATCCAATCATTGACAATTGCTCCTCGCCTCCTCAGTTACGATTCACAGTTGTACCTGTAACTATCCCGTTCCCGGCTTGGACTATGTCCACGGGGCGAATTATTATTCCTTCCCGATAAACTACATGCCACCATGTCTCTGTGAGCAATGGTGTTTGCAGTGGTAACTGTATTAGTTATCGTGGAGACGCACGTCGTGGTGGCCGCGCTCAAGGGAGTGTTATTGCATGTCGGTGCATTAGTACCCACAGGCTGCTTACTTATATTAGTGCACGGGGAAGCTCTGCTTCCTCTCTGAAAGAAATCAGAATCATATGAGATAAACAGAGAGTGGATGACGACAACGGTTATCGATAGTTATTCGAAAGAGTGTACAGTACCTCTGCCCTTGACGATGCAGAGTGGGAGGGCGATGGTACCGCAGGTGGAAGGTATGGACTGTGGTTGAGCGCAGTGTAGGGCGTGTAGAGGGGCGGGTAGGATGGTTGCGTTTGCGGATAAGCAGCCATCGGCATAGGCGGTGGATAGCTCGTGGTGACCGCTGCTCCGTTCGATGGTGCGGCTGGGGTCACACCTAAACTCGCTACCGCTGGACTAGTAGTATTATGACTCGACGAGACGAGGGGCACATTGGGTGGATGTAATGCAGGTATCGTAGTGTGTGGTTGTTGAGATAAGGAAGGCGGTGGTAGTGCAGGGGAGGCCGGCCGCTGCTGTGGAGCTATTGCACGTGGATTCGCTGCCAGTGGACTAGTCATCTAGAATTATGAATAAAAAATTAGAGACCTTTTCAAGGACACAGCAGAGAGAGAGAGAGGCGGCTACTTTTGACTCTGCTTACAGGTGGTTGGGATATGTGCGGAGGTAACGTGGGGCTAGGGGGACTTGGCGCTGTTGGAACCGGTGCAGACGCAGGCACAGGCGGCGGAATAGGAGCCGGAGCATCCGTTGCCGGATTGGAAATTTGGCCACCCGTGTCCGGGGGCGATCCTCCTGCCCCGTTCGTTGGAGGCAACACGTGCGGCGAAGAAGATGGCAACTCGTCTGGAACCGAGGTATTGTCTTCATTAAAAAAAAGGGTGAATAGTATACCAATTACTTGGTACAAGAGCAACATTGGTTCTCGGCATGCACTTACATTTACGTGCAAGGGGTGGTGGGGTAGAAGATTCAAAGAGTATCGATTCGGCATCCGAGCCCTGCACAACAAAGTCTCGCATTAGTAAGATATTACACGGATTATCCCTATAATTTCCTGTGGTACGTATATATCAATAGATGTAAGTACCTTATCGTCTTCTCCTTCACTATCACACTGTAAAGAAAGAGGAAAATAGTTTGGCATTAGCATAGTTATTGCAATATCGATCGTATCTTACTCTGTGTCTATAAGAGAAATTCATTTATCCGGCTACTTACGATATAGCCTTTACCCGAACTGCAATGGCTGCTAGCCTGTAAAATAATAAAATCCATCTGAGTAGTTGCATACTGATAATTCCCGTTTAAGTATTGTCTCTGGCACATTGATACGTACATCGCTGAGATGGTCCCTGGAACTGTCTGCGTCCTGGCAATCCCTAGGTATACCAGGGCCATGCAGTTGTTCAGACGCTCTGCCACTATCGTCACTAGTACCTGCATCTAGGCCCTGTAAAACATTTTTGTTACATACTTGAGATTGAATGGAGAGCTCGTAATAAAATGAAGGATTAGAATTTTTCGATTTCATTTACCTGGTTGAGTGTTGAGGGTGTCAGTATGGAAGTGTGTGTATAATGGTTGTGCTTGAAATGATTTTTGATGTGATGCTCGTTGTGCCTGTTGTTTTGTCCCGTGTCCACCTTCGGCTTTTCTTCCACTATCGACAGGAGCGTGTGTAATTTCTTGACATTATTTTTACCAGCTAACTTTATTGCACTCTGCAAGCAAAAAATAACCATTTCATTATACACAAGCTTATATTCTAACACTCGAATAATTAATCCCGACCCTAATTTCGAGGATCATTGTAAAGTGCACTGCATACCGTATGGATCTCTATTAATTTTTACAGATATTTACACTGCATAGTCACTCTCGACGTTTATTTCGAAAGAGTGGCGTAACAATAGTGGTTTGAACTTTCGCGGTCATTTAGTCCGAGTCAAAGTTGAGTTGTCGGCCTGACTTCACTGGGGAAGAGGGCGGTCAACTTAAACAATTCACCAGCAGCGAAATTCCTAGGATCGGCCAGCTACCAGCTAATAAACCAGATGCGTGAGAAAGCGGCGAGAACGATCTGCAAAGCCCAGGCAGCAATTGTGAACGCGAGGAGTAAATAGAGATGGAGAAGGGGTACGCGTGAAAGTGTGTGCTGGTAAATCGGAGCGAAATTAAAGTTGGCCAGAACGTGAATTGTGGAGGAAAAAGAGTTTGGAATCGGAGCGCCTTTAAATCCCGGGATATGTCAATGCACATCTGTGAACAACATCGGGTGGCGCCCACCGCGCTGAAACCGCTACTGCTACCGCCACCGCCACCGCCACCACCACCGCCACCGCCGCCGCCACCGCCGTCGCCGCCACCGTTCGCGAACTCCAACACACACACACGGCCCTTTTTCGGCCGCGACGTCCACTCCGTGGCAGGCGGATCGCCTCCTCGAGAGCCGAGGGCACCGATTGAATCTTGCCTTGCCTCGATACGCTCGCACCAACATGCACCACCACCGTCGACGGAACACTGCTCGCTCGTTCGCTCGCTCGCTATCGCTTTTCTCGCCTGCTGGTCTATCTCTTCGGACGATAGTTGGCACGGATCGACGGACGGGCGAATTCGCGAAGATGACAGTGGGATTCGCAGTGGCAGAGAGAACCAGACAGAGGAGGACAGCAGGCAGGCAGCAGACAGGCAGCAGGCAGACAGGCAGGCAGGCAGGGCCAGTGTGTGTCTCGTGTGCGCGATGCAGCACGGGAGTGCTACTGCTGCTGGAGGGGAGTTGGAGCGAGCGTACCAGCGAAAGAGGAATGAGGTGGCGAGGGACGGAGAAAAGGCGAGAAAGATGCGCGAGAGAAAGGGAGAAAGAGGGAGGAGGTGGAGGAGGGAGGGAGGGAGGGAGGAGACGGCGGGAGAGCGAGCGGAACTGGAGGCCGCGATGGAGACGAGAGTCGCTCGTAGCTGGAAGTGAGAGCGCAGCATAGCATGGCAGAGCGGATTGGAGCGACGGTGAACGGGAGTAGACGAGCGGCGGTGCCAAAGGGACGTTCTCCGCTGTGTGTTTCTGGAGGGGTAAGCTCTTCGATGGAAGAGAACAGTGTGCGAGCGAGCGAGCGAGAACGAGAGTGAGAGGAGCACATCGTCGTACGCGCTCGCACGGAGAGCCAGAGAAGCAAGCGAGCAGGCCCAAGTGTGTGTGTGTGTGTGTGTGTGTGAGCTAGCGGAGGGTAGAGGAACGTCAGCGGTGTAAGTCGGAGAGAGAAAAGAGGGAGAAGTGAGTGAGGCAGAAAGAGAAGACATTGACCGAACAAGCAGCCGCGCGCGACAAGGCCTTCTTGGCCGTAGCAGGCCAGCTGGAAGAAGCCTCGGAGGAGCGAGCCGTATGGAGAGAGTAAGAGAGAGAAAGAGAGAAAGAGGGAGCAGCGGTGGCCAGAGTCGAGGGGGAAAGCTGGTGTGTACTCTCTTTCTATTAGTAGGGGCTATCGCTCTTGGAACGTGCTGCCAGTGAGAAAGAGAGCTCGGATTCCCCCGATACTATACATATACATGTATCTATATGTATGCGTTTGCTTTTTCATCCCTCGAGTGTAGCGCGGTTCGACCCGAGCCGACACACGTTTGCTGCTGGCAAAGAAACCAGCGGGAAAAAGCCACTAGATTCCGCCGGACATAAAAAAGCACCAGCGGCGGCGGCGGCGGCGGCGGCGGTGGCGGCGACTCGCGAAAGTTGTACACGCCACCTGCGCACGTGTGCCAACGCGAGAGCTGAAACCCCCTAGGAGGTTGTACCGCTGCGGTTGGAATTACGCGTCTCCACCTCCACTTCTCCTCCACCTTTACCGAGAGCACAGCAGAGCCGAATTAATAGAATAAACCAGCACTCTCCTTGCTGGCCAAAGTGCCGTGCAGATTTGTTACAAGCTGGAATGGCACCATCCTCTTTTTCCGTCAATCGTCTATAGGAATCCTCGAAAAGAAACTGGCCTGCTAGTAGTTGGAAAGGAGGATCTCGGCTATCTAGCATGGGCCGGGGCGCATTCTTCGCTGCCACTGCTGCTGCTGCTGCTGCTGCTGGCAGTGCTGCCTGCTTTCGAGACGCGTACTACGGCAATATGTCTCGCGTAAAAAAGGGGGGAATGGTCCGCGTAACGATCGGCAACCTCTCTCGCTTCTCTCGCTCTCCTCTATACGCGTGCGATAGCACTGCCAGCCAGAGCCAGGAGATCGAGATTCCTCGGGGCACTTTGATATCGTGACGCGCAGAAACAAGCAATCGCCGCGAGCGCGCTCGCTCACCTCCATCCTTCGACCACCATCTATTCGAGCCACTAGGAGGAGGAGGAGGAGAAGGAGAAAGAGGATGGTAGAGTAGCGTAGCGGTAAAATAATCCGGGCGTGCGATTCCCTCGAGGAATTCCCGCAGTCGGGAAGGTAGACTGGAATTTGTCGTGCGCTTGATATCGTCGGACCGCGGTGTGGTGCGGCGCGATATCCCGTCTCCCCGTCGCCCCGTCGCCCCGTTACCCCGGCCTAGTCAGGTGGAGGGTAGACGAGGCTAAATACGATCTGTCGTTATCGTGTTTGGAATATGCTTAGAGACGGGGTGCCGGGGAGCCGGGGCTTTAGGGGCCACGACCGCGAGCAGTGCGGCGAGGACAGTGGCGGGAGAGAGAGAGGGAGCAGAGGAAAGGAGCAAAGGCGAGATAAAGAAAGGAAGAACGGAGTGAGGTAGGGGATTGAGTAGGGTTTGGCAGTAGGAGAGAGGCTGAGGTTCCTCGACACTACACGGGACGAAGTAAAGGAAGGTCGTTCCCGGACGTGCGGACGTTCCACCGGCCAACTACTCCGATCCTCGGACGCGACTGCCGGCTACTAAACTCACTCGCACAACGTTGCCACGTCCGTTCATTCTCGCACTCTTGACACGAGAGATCACCGGCTGAAATCAGATATCGCTAACAGTTCCTCTACACTCCGGACACCAAGTGCATGCCACTCTTCTTCGCGATGCACATCACTCTATCTGCCCCCTTTCTTTCTCTTTCATTCTCCTTGCCTCTCCAGCTCTCGCTCCTTCCGATACTCTACCGTGAAATTGTGAGTATCGGTACGCGTTATCAGAGCATTATGTCATCGTGATTGGTGCTTGGGGGGGGGGGGGGGGCGACAGATACGGGCCCCCGATAGATATATCCCAATAAAGCTGAAACTTCCTCTTTCAAAGTGGAGATAGGCGAAAGGGTAAATCCTTCTTTCCGGAATGCAGTCCAATTGGTGAGTTAGAAACGAGTGGCATCGATAGCGACAATGTGATCTCTCAGCGAACAGCTAGAATGACACGCAAAAATTGGCTATCGGGTTCCCGCCGGTGTTACTCCAGTCGCCTCCGACCGAGTTACTCTCTGGCTGGTGATCAAAGCTGGTTCGCCATCATTCAGCAAGTTGACAAAAGCACTTTCCAGCCGAGATAGATCGCCCGGTGACAATCGATCGGGGCCAAGCTGTCGGAGTGAAGAGTGCATCAAGAGATTTCCGCGGATTTTCTCGGCAGGCTGTGCACCTATTAATTCCACACGGAAACTCGCTTGACTTCCTTGGTGGCGCATGGCGTAGCGCATGCGAGATCGAGCCTCGGAGATTAAGCGTTTGCCGCGCTTTCGTTTGTAACGCGTGGATAATAACAGCCATTCGAACATCTGTTCGAACATCATTCAATTGATGTGGCTCGGGCAAAAGTCCAACCAGAAATTAGGATTGTTTATGTCAACGAACCCACCTATTTTTTAATCACCAATTAATCGAAGGACTAATGGTAGAACAAAGAAGGTGGCCAATGAATATTATTGCGAACGGGATGTGTTTTGACGGTGAGCGTAACAGAGAGTCATAAAGAGAGATAGAAAGGTGGAAGGGGCTGCGGTTACGAAAAAGGCACGGGGCAGCAGAGATTCGAGATCGGGAGCATGTTTCGTCTTTCGTCTGATCGAGTGCGTTGGCCTCGCCTCGCCTCGCCTCGCCTCGCCTCCTGGCCGTAATCTGCCCTCACAGTTCTCAGTTGTGCGGCGAGGGAAGGATGCCAAGAGAAGAAGAAGAAGAAGGGAGAGAATGAGAAAGAAGAGCGCTCGTCCGTCCGGTAGTAAAAAGGTTTACAGTGGTGTAAATAGTGGGCGATAAAGCAACAATCACCTTTCGCCGACAAGAGTGCAAGAAAGAAAGGGACGACCAAACGCTAATATCGGCTTCATTTCACATAAACTGACGCGGTCTAATTATTAGAAATGTTTCCTTCTATAGGCGTGTATCATGCCTCGTGATAGAAAGAGAATTTTGAGTGTAAAGCGGCAGTGAACGATGATATTTGTGCTCTGGAAAAAATGTGTCAGCGTCGCCGCGCATATAGACATAGGGGGAGCTTTTGCGTATGCAGTTATCAAAGATTCTGGTTAAGTTTGTCGGTGAGGCGAGACCGATGAGATGCGTGCACGCGACTGTCTCTATAGAAGAGGAATTCCGAGAGAGAAATGGATCGGTGAAAGGGAGGAAGAGATAGGAGAGAGAGAGAGAGAAGAAGAAGCAGGCTGCTCGTGAGATATGGATAGATGGGTATAAAACACGAGGCCGTAGGTGGAAGGTGAAACTGGGTCGAGACAGTGAAGAGTGCTGCTGCTGGCGGCGCGCGTGCAGTCAAGAGAGCGACATGATCGTGTGTCTCTTCTCTCCTCTTCTCGACATTGCGTCCCTTTTGTCACCCGTCGCCCGTCGCCCGTCGCCCGTCGCCCGTCGCCCGTTGTCGCGCTGATTCCCGGATAAATCAACCCACCAGCCGGGATTCAATGCTCCGCCTTCGCGGCAGGGAGCCTTGGAGGCGGAAAACATTTCCGCGCCGTGCTTACTTGAGCACCAGTAGCACACAGCCCATCGTAGCAGCACTCCCTCTGTACACTGGCACCGATTAACGTTTCACTTTTTTTTTTCTCCTTGCATTTCACGCCAGAAAGAAATCGTAAAAGTGAATTGGCAAGGAAGTTTCCCAGTTTCGCGCACGATACCAATCTCGCGAATTTCCTTCGAGTACCGGCCGACTGTTCAATGTCTGTTTAATTAAGCGCATTATCGCTCCGAGTGTTTTGTATATCAGGACCCTGAATATTTCGAACACCATTGGCTTAAACACCGACGCTTCTTCTCGCCTTGTGGCAAATACGGCTCCCCCCCCCCCCCCCCCCCCCCCCCACCCCACTATCAGCATTTCTGTTTATTATTAAAATATATTCCAACTCATTATCCGCTTGCTCGCTCTCTCTTCCTGCAGAAAGTAATAGAGGCTCGAACCTTCCGAGCAGCTGCCCGGAGGTACGTTGGTAATTTCTCGCGTAATGGAATTATAGGCCGGTGTAATCGAATAAATTAGACGGGGATGCCGAGCGCATCATTGATTGCAGGAAATCGGGTGTTCTAGTATCGAAGCGGTACCACGACGCATCGCTTCGCGGCAAAAAGCGCGCTCCCGCTAATAGCAGCTTACGAAACTATCCCATCATTTTTCTTTCTTCCATTTCCCATTATTCTCCAGTCCTTCTCCTGATCTATCTGCCATGGCGATTAACAAATAGTTGGGCCGTTTCTTCTATTTCACGATATCCATATGTCTCTTTCGTTGACATGCCGTGCGTTTGTCGGAACAGGTGTTGGTGCGATGATAACAATATCGGTTGGCTCTCCTTCAGTAGCCAGGAAGATATTGCCAGTGGAGTGGCCGTCCCAGAAAAAGAGAAACCCGTGTACGGTTAAGACGCAGGGTTGGAGATATATGTATATCCTCTATGATTCGTTGGGTCGCGATTGTTCGCTCTCTTATTTTCTCTCGAGTATCTATTGAGCAGACACGACTGTGTTGTAGCGAAGGCCTGAAAAAATGGGTCAGGTTTCTCGGCCTCTCTTGCCACCGCGCCACATCGCCACATTGCTCGCTATATTCTCTCTCACTCTGTCCTGCTCACTTGACGCGCGGAAATTTGTGGTCGATTTTCTCGCGATAAGCCTTCTACTGCTGCTGCTGTTGGCTGCCTGCTTGCTGGTTCACCCGCTCGAGTAGCAATGGCTAGAGGAACGAGGGGAGAGTCCGGGGAGATTGGGCAGAAGGCATTACCGGTGAACTCTGTTGACGGATCACGTGGCAGAATTCGAGCATCCCCGTTGGCAGCGACAGCCGCGCGCTCTGATTTATTGAGTAGTGCTGTTCCTTTGCCCACCTCTCTCTCTCTCTCTCTCTCTCTCTCTCTCTCCCTTGCCCTCTCGCCCTACCACGCTACGGTTAATGACACACTGACGACTGACGACCGACGACAAGGCGACATCCGGAGAAAGAGGGAGGCTCACTGAGAAACAGAGGAACATCATAGCAATCTGGCAGTGTATGCCAGCCGTATTCAGAATCCAGAGCATCAGACGCGCTCGAAGGCGAGTCGGTTCTCTTCCATATACTCTCGGGTCGCGCCAACTCTCATTCTCCGCTCATTGAACACCTCTCTTCTACCCCTAAATTTCTCACTCACTCTCTTTCTCTGAGTACGCCAAGAGAGACGACTATCTAGAGCCGACTGCTCTAACTCTGTCACGCACGGAAGGGGGCTCATTTCACCAAAGTGTCCCTTCTCTCGGGATTCACCCAGATCTCCTTCATAGCTTTGCTTGTCAGACACAGCGGTCTTCCACGAGATGACGGCCACGGCGACAACGTCCTCGAATCACTGGCAGCAGCACATCCATTTGCATAACTGCATCGATATACCACATCACACCATCCCCTTCCACCCTGCCACTGGTAACTTTCTTCAGTATAGCATGTTACATGCTAATATGCAGCTCGTTACAGGATTTCGAGTTTCCTCGGGCATTCTTGGCTGACGGGAACCCACGCCAGGCCAGATATCCGTTCTAATTGACGTTGAGCTGTAAGCTTGCTTCGAAGAGGAGAGCAAAGCACGAGTAGTTGATATTACGTAGAGGAAGGCGTGTGGACTCTCTAATGTTTGAGAATAGATGGTGTAAGTTGTTACGTAATGGGGCGAGCGCGCTCGTACGTGACACTGACCTCGCTCGAAATTATACGAGTGGCCCCTGCCTCTGCCCCTGTCTCTGTCCCTGCCCCTCTTCCACAATTAGAGAGCGGGGAGAGGGCGCGGATGCCAGATTGTCGATAAAGGGAGAGCACCACATTGAGTGTCCGTGGCCGCTAATCAGCTGCTCGAGTAGGCCACCGATTCTCACTCATTGTCTGCTTCTCTCGGCGATACACTCACACTACCATAGATTATCCTCTAACTTCGTCATCCGCCATGTCCGACGGCCGTCGGCCAATGCTCCACGACGAAGGATGAACCAGTACTATTATAAGCATTGGTGCACTTGTGTCCGAGTATGTGCAAGGGTCACCTCGATCGGGCAACTCTTTCCATCTCTCTCGGTTATTCGGAGAGCCACCAATTATTACAATGCTCGGTGCCAATGCACCGTCGGTTAATACCCTTCACAGTTTTAACCGCATCAATTATAAATGAACATCCTCCTTCCGATACCGAGACACTATTTTCAGAAGAATTCATTCATTGCGGGGCGATCCCACCTATGAGCTCGTTTAATAAACTAGTTTCTTCATTACTAGTTCATCAAAATCCTCATGAAATACTTGCTCCAGTCCTCTCACTTACTCTCACCGTTTAGAGTAGCACGGTTCATTTGGAGAAACGATTTGTATGATTATGTGCTTTTATGTGCATACGTCTGCCGTCTGACGGCAGGTCAAACGTGTGTTTTTAGCATGGGTTTATACATATTTCGACCGGTCATTCATCCGTGAGATAGAGTCGTGTCAACTGGCCGTTCGCATAATGCGGATATAAAAGACGCTCTCCTTTAAAGAGTTTAGCGGCGGCTCTAAGCAGCCTGTAATTAGCAGGCGCGTCCACCATTTAACTGAATGACTTTCAGTCGGACTCTCTCGGTCTCGGTCTCGGAGAGAGAGAGAGAGAGTGAGAGAGTGAGGTGAGAGGGGGCGAGGGAAAATTGTTTGCCATTACGTGGCTGAATAACATATCAATAAGCGAGTTAACTAATTGGCCTGCGTCGAGGAGGAGGGACTTTTTGCGGCGATAAATTAAACGGACCGCCGGGACAAGATAATGAAGCAGTACAGTACAGTTAGCTGGGTGATAATAATCTCGCCGCACGTCATCGTCATTCTTGTCGTCACACTGTTGGGACAAGGTAGTTCTGTCTGTTCTTGATCGAAACATACAGGAGTCAAAAGGCAAAACGATTTTCGTTGAGATATTACGCGTAGAGAGACAAGAGCCGATATCGATTACGATATCTCTTTCTCTCTTATTAACAAGTGGCCATGCACACACACACACACACACACACACAGACACACAGACACACCTTCTCTTTCTCGGTCTCCCTCTGGCTGTTTCGCACGTGTCAGAGTTTATATTGGGGCGGAGAAGTTGGGGCAAGCAATAAGTGGTGCTCCCACGAATTTCCATAATTAGTCGTTCTCGCCTGGAGATAGCTATCGTTCGTGTTCCCCATTAATTGTTTGACACCGAGCGAATCACAGTTTCAGCGGATGCCAAAGAGAATGAGCGAGCGAGCGAGTGAGTGAGTGAGAGAGTGAGTCAGTTTCACTTCAAGTTGTGAGATTAAGAGGGGGAGAAGGAGAGTTTACATTCCAAATCGGCTTGTCTACTATTGCTGAGATAACGAGGTGTCTAATAACGCGCCGAGCAGCACCACCACCAGCACCAGCACCAGCAGCAGCAGCAGTTCGCGCTGATAATTCACTTACCCGCCGCGTCGTTACGTGTATAGTGCGCGCCCGCCGCTCTGATCCCCGCACTCTCGCGTCGCCTCTTCTTATTTAATTACTGACAGATTCCCGCAACTCCCTCTCAGAGCCCCGGGGCATGGGGCATGGGGTATGGGGCGCGGGGAAAAGAAGCCGAGAGCCTGGTATCTCAACGCTCTTAATTAGAGAAATAAAAATCGCGCTTATGGTGTGCGAGCGTACGCCAGAAAGAGAGAGAGAGAGAGAGAGAGAGAGAGGGGGGGAGAGAGTGGATATGTAAGCGATGAAGATCCGACATTTCCTGTTAAAGTCTCGTGCCCGCACAGGGCATACACAGCTTGGAGCTTGGTTAGCTGCTTCATCGAGCTGGTTCTGCGAAGAACGTGCGCGACGCTACAGCTGTTCCATTCGAGCAGAAGCTCAGGTTGGATTGCAAAGCCGTGGCAGCACGTCGTACGGCGGACTGGCGAGGTTGGATGTTGGTAGCCGGAGGAGGAGGAGGAGGAGGAGAGTCTGAGAGAGACAGAGAGAGGGCTCGAAGAAGGGAGGCAGGCAGGCAGACTGGCAGCAACCGGTTTATGCGGTTTTTCTCGGCACACGTTGTGTCGCACCTCCTCTCTCCCTGCGACAATAACAATCCACCACCACCACCACCACCACCACCACCACCTCCTGCCACCGAGTTAATGGACAATCGAACCACCATTTTTTACGGCCTGCCCCAACAATCAAGCCGGCACGAGCCTCCGATAAATAAGACGGGTTACCCCTTCAGAGAATCACGAAAACATTATCCTTCCCATACAATTCCGACTTTTCTCCCACTGGTTCTATGTTTTCTACACCTTGAGAAATATGTGAAAAAATGAATTTTGAGATGGGGGTCTAGAATTTATATCACTTCTTTCTTGATGCAAAAAAACATTCCCCACCAAATTTCGGCCCCGGAAAATGTCGGGAAGCTTGGAAAACATGGAGAATACCGGCTAAATCAAATGAAAATCATTATTCAGGATTGGTTTTCCATGTGTTTTAAGTACAATTCCGACATTTATGCTACTGGTTTTATGTTTTCTACCCGTTTTGATACTTAAATAATTGATTTATCAAGAATTCATCAAAGTCCAAGAACCCTGGAAAAATCTAAAATTTGTGAAATACTCTTCCCAACCGTTTCAGGGTCTGGTATTTCGTGAAGTGATTCAGTATTTAGCTAGGAAACAGTGGTATAAATTCCAGAACCCCAGGTCAAAGTTCATTTTTTGGCCGAAAAATTCGTCAAGGGGTATACCCACAAAAATTTGCGAAAAAATGAATTTTGAGCTAGGGCTCTGGAATTTATATCACTTCTTCCTTGATGCAAAAAAACATTCCCCGCCAAATTACAGCCCCGGAAAAGGTCGGGAAGCATAAAAAACATGGGAAAAACCTCAAAACTGATATTTTCAGGATCGGTTTTCCAAGTGTTTTGGGTACAATTCCGGCATTTCTCCCACTGGTTTCATGTTTTCTTTTCGTTTTGATACACAAACAATCGAAAAATCAAGTGTTCGTCAAAGTCCGAGAACCTTCGAAAAATCGAAAATTTGTGAAGGGTACATATGGAAAAATTTGCAAAAAAATGAATTTTGACCTAGGGCTCTGGAATTTATGTCACTTCTTCCTTGATGCAAAAAAACATTCCCCACCAAATTTCAGCATCTCAAACAGTCGGGAAGACTAAAAAAACTTAAAAAAACCCGTCTAAATCTGACAACATCAATTAATCAGTAGGTTCTTTTCGAGTGTTTTCAGTACGATTCCGGCTTTTTCAGGAGTGATTCCTTGTTCCCTATCGAATTTAAGTCCGTTTTAAGCTGGCCGTGTAAAGCATACGTATAATTATGCGAGCGTACTCTCTTGAATGAGGTAGACGGGCACTAGACATCCGTTCAGAGATCGTGCGATATCATTTGGCAAGAGTGACTGGGATCCTCGACTACTCTCTCTTTATCAGGAGGCAACCAGGAGGTCGGATAATTATGGAATTTGTATCTCCAGGTATAAAAGAAAGTGAGAGAGAAAGGTAAAGGCATTCATCGGGAAATTAGCCAGGCCGGCTGAGGAGGGCCTATTCATTTGGGAGGTATTTCGGGACTGGCCGGCTAGCCGTTTATGCGATAACAATGCCTGCTTAATAATGGAAAAATAGGCGAAGATGAACCGCAGCTGGACAAAAGTAGGAAACGCTACCTGATTTGCATGATGAAGCCAACCGGAAAGGGAAGAACGACAACTACTTTTCCTTTTGAGAGATGCACATGCACAGGATTTATTGGCCATCTTCACTTTCGATCTCGGAAAGGGAAACTTTATCTTTATAGCATTGCAATGTGAGAAGGGCATATCGCGTCTCGATAATACGACTGTTGGGGAAAGAATGTTCTCGCTAAACTGTTGTGTTTCACTGTGCATTGGGCGCGCGCGCGCGCGCACTTGCGCCGCCGCCGCCGCCAAGGAAAAAACGTCGACGCATTGTCAGCCTCGATTTGAGCCGAGGCAAAAAGGTCCGCTCGAGCTTTTTGCAAGCTAGAGCCGGCAGTGCGCGGCCTTGCACACATTGTGCTTCGGTTTTATCTGCGGACGCAACTTATTGCTCGTTAAAAAAAAAGCGCGCGCGCTCGCGGCTGCCACGTGTGTATGTGTATGCTAGGAGCCCTCGTTTAAGAGAGGGTGGAAGGTGGGGGCCGAAGAGGCCGGCGGGGGGGGGGGGGGAGGCGGTGGGCGACACGTGAAGTGTGTGCGCGCGCGCGCGCTCACTCGCTCGTTCGCTTTCAAGCCGTATAATAAAAATAACGATTTTTCGTTTGCTTTGCTGTAAATCCGACGATAAACGCCTCTGCCAGCGATCCGCGAGGATAACGAGGATTATCGCGCCGCTGCAATATGCCCTTTCGCTTTCATTGCCAACTCCGCAATACTATACTGTCGCTACAATGTGTTCTCATTAGATGAGCACATGTGTCGCGGCAAAATTGAATTTATAAAGAAAAAGTTATACGCCCTCTGTACTGTCAGCCGGTTATCTTTAAATTTAATTAATTCTGTTCCTAGTGTTGCACACAATTAATAACATGCCTTCAGTACTATTCAGTACTATACATGTAGAAGGTTTCGTGTTACTTTGAAGGTCTCTCCCGTCATTGTCATGCAAATATATGTCAATGCTAAAGAGCACTATCCACGCTGAAAAGGATCGGGCGATACGCGTTATCCGTGGAAAGAGTCACAAATAACATAGTTGTTGTGGCTAAACTGAAAAGTCTCTCATCGTTCAGAATTTAATCGGGCAAGAGGAAGAGGAAGAGGAAGAGGAAGAGGAAGAGGAAGAGGAAGAGGCAGGGCTTGGGACAATTTTGTTCAATAACACTCTAGATTCGGAGAACTCGGGAATGAGAGGAGGATCGTATACGCGTCTAGAGTTTCACGCGTGCGATAAACCAAGCGCGCCTTCTCCGGTACCTTACAATTACGGTTTACGCTGGCGCGGCAGCCACCGATCAATCTCCTCTAGCATGTCAGGACGCAATGCCACTTGGAACATCGGTGGGAAGAGAATGCATAACATTGGACTGTTACGATTAGAAAAGTCGAATGCTCTCGCATGAGTTGTCGTGAAAGATTCGACGTATCATTGGAAGAAAAGTCGAGCAGGCAGGCCCCGCACGGGGTGAGTGTAGAAGAGAGGAAAGCCGAGTAGAGCAGAGCAGAGCAGAGTGGAAGTACGACGGAAGGCAGAGAAGGGGAGGGAAGAAAAGAAGAATATCGTGGCAGAAGAGCAAGAGCCAGAGTATCGACGAGCACATATCCAGAGAGGGGAGAAAGTCAGGTCGGAACGGCAGGGAAGAGACGAGGGAGGCTAGAGGTGTAGGTACTCTTCTATGTGTACTACACTAGATAGAAGTGGTGTGTGAGCGGCCGAGAGAATGGGATCGACAGAACTCTGGGGAAGGAAGACAGTTATTGGCATGATGTGTGGCGGTGGCGGCGGTGGCGGCGGCGACGGCGGCGAGCGATACACACACATTTCGCCGGGGATACCTATCACCAGTTGCACTATCATTATGTCAGAGTCAGAGGATAGGAAGAAGGGCAACGGACGTAGAAAAGAAGCGGCGGGCACGGATAGAGAATCGACATAGGCATGGGCATGGGTATGGGCATGAGCGATAGATGGCCAATTCGCGAGGAAGTTGGCAATCAATTTACGAGGCTCTCGACGGTGAGAGGAGCGGCGAACGATACAAATCTCCGCAATGCTGGCATGTTCTCGCCGCAGCAGCGCTAGCATTGTCACGTCTCGAATATGAGTGCACGTCGACAAGATAGTCTTGGAGTATCTTGCGGTCTCTGAGCATGATCACCTGAACCGAACTTGGTATCGACTGGTGGCTGACAGAGGGAGGCCGAGGGTGAGAGGGGGTGCAGGGTGCACGATGGGGTGGGGTGGTGCGCGGCTCGGTGGGTGGGAAGGGAGTACAGTGTATTTTGCCAGCTGCTGCCGCGGACTGTGCACATACATGGGTGTATGTGCAGTAGAGTGTGCACTTTACATGTAATCCTGAGGTTTCTCCGATGGCACGGTAATAGGGGCGAATATTACAGATAGCGGCAATGTTAAAGTAAAGGTAAATAAGAAGGCCTGGTGGTAGTAGAAAGGTGCGAGGGGGGCAGAGAGAGAGAGAGAGAGAGAGAGAAAGAGAGAGAGAGGGAGGGAGATAGGGGGGTGGGGGGACGGAGAGGGAGGGAGGGAGGAAGAGGAAGACAGGCTCACCTCGAGTTCCTCGTAGGTGCGGAAGGCGAGGATGGCAAATCCGTCGATGATATCCTCCTCGAAGGGAGGCTCCTTCTGGTGGGCAGTGGCGAGGGATGACTTCTTGCGGGGCCTCGGTGGTCGCGGTGGCCTGGGCGGTCGTGAATGGCTATCGCGAGGGTGACCGGTCCTGGCAAGTCCCGTGAGGCCGAGGCCGGCGGCGGCGGCGGGGTCCTCGTCCTCGCCGCTGTGGCTGTCCTCCTCGTCGTTGGGTCGCTGCCTTGGTTGCTGCTGTTGCTGCTGCTGTTGCTGCTTTGCGCTCGCCAGGCTTTCCCTCTGTGCCAGCATGCGCTGGGCTCGCTCTCGCCTCCGATTACGCTGGTTACGTTGCTTCGCCTCGATCTCCATTCCGCCGACACCAGTTAACACCGGTGGCTAACACTGATTCTCGGAGGCACGCACCCACAGGGCCACGAGCCACGCACTTGCCTCACCTTATCCAGCCCAGTGTTGCAACAACACACTTCCTTCCTCGACAGTCTTTGCCACAGCACCCACTGCCAGAGCGGCGGCAGTCACCCTGTCCACAATAGCTAGCCGCTATCCTGGGCGAAGGATCCTCAACAGGGGCCGGTGCCTCCTCGCTGGCCCGACACACTGGGACAGCGGACAAGAGAACAGCACTTGACTCGTCCCACTCTGCTTCTGGAGCCGTTGCACGAGCAGCACTCCCGACACTCACCACGCTGCTGCCGCTGCTCCGGACGGCAGCCACCTCCTCCGCGGGCACAACACTGCAACCCTCCTCCTATCGAGGACGACGACCACGACCACAACCACCACCACGACAACGACGACGGCGGCGGCGACGACGACGACGAGCACGGCAACGAGAAGCGACAGCCCGCCGCACCGTCGCGCATTCTACGGGCCTGGTGTTAACACACTCTTTCGGCCGGCGGGGAAGCAAAGGAACGGAGTCCCTCTCAAGCGCGAGTCAAACCAAGGGAGGATCGCACTGCCAGAGTCCTGCTTAAGGAGAGCGAGGCTTGCGAGGAAGAGGAACACGCCGTGTTGGCCGTGGGCCGAGCAATGAAAGGCAAGGAGAGAAAAAGAGAGATAGAGATAGTAGAGTGATAGAGAGAGAGAGAGAGAGAGAGAGAGAGAGAGAGAGAGAGAGAGAGAGAGAGAGAGAGAGAGAGAGAGAGAGAGAAAGGGGGAGAGGGCGAACGAACGAACGAACGAGCGAGCGAGCGAGCGAGCGAGAGAAATGGTGAAAGAGGGCACACACTGGCAAAGTACTCCGGCTCTGGATATACACACTCTCGCACGAGACACACTGCTCTCCTCTCACGACGCGCCGGAGACAGCAGCCACTCACAGCCAGACGCACACACACCGACACAGACCGAGAGGTGCACTGTGTACCTGGGCTAGCCTGGGTCGGAACGGTTTCCGCGTTGGCGGAGATACGGGTGTCCTGGTGCTCCTCTGGTGGATGGAGCTGGCGCGGAAGGTTCGCTAGGAAAAGACGACGGTTGAGGAGGTACGGCACGACGGCACGGCGTGTCACATCGATCGGCCCGAGCGAAGAAGAGGAGAGAGTCCGGTGCGTGGCGAGGAGGCACGCGAAACACGCACGCAGGGCGGACAGACAGGCGGAACAGAGCCAGCCAGCACCGACGTCCACAGCCACAGAGAGCTCGGTGGAGCGAGGGGGAGGCAGGGAGGGAGATAGAACGCGCGTGTATGTGTGGGTCTCGGAGAGAGAGAGAGAGAGAGAGAGAGAGAGAGAGACCGATAGAGAGAACGAGACGGAGATTGGGGGGGGGGGGGGGGGGCTGAGTGAGAGAGCTAGCGGGCGGGCGAACGTGCCAGCAAGAAAAAGAGAGGACGAACCAACACCAAGGAAGAAGCAAGAGGCTCGCGCGTGGCTCGAGCGCACACACGTACGGTTGCTCTTCGGAGCGAGAAACAGCGTTAGGAGCTGCGAGGGCGACCACTGGAGAGAACACTGTGTGACACTAGCACCACTCTGCAAGAGGGAACGGACGGTAGCAGCTACGACGACGACGACGACGGCGACGACTACGACGATGACGGCGGCGGCGACGGCTGCGGCCGCGCGATTATCACGAATCACAGGCACGCTCGAACGGCTTCTCTTCTCGTATCCCGGAATATCGGCCGCACCGCTCGTTTCTTTTTCGCCATTATCATCATCCTTCTCCTTCTTCGTCGCCTTCCTCTTCGTCGAGCACCTTCTCCACCTCCTCCGTCGCCTCTTCCCCCTCGTCCTCGACAACGTCCACCAACAGCACCACCACTGCCGGCCCTTGCCTGCTGCTGCTGTAGCTCTCGCTCGAGCTGGTACTTTCGTCCTGTACCGTTGCGATCGCTCTCGTTGCTACTCGTCTCAAGTCTGCAGAGAGAGAGAGAGAGAGAGAGACAGACAGGCAGGCAGATAGAGAGAGAGATAGGCAGGCAGGCAGATAGAGGGAAAGAGAGGGAGAGAGTGATGGCTATCGTGCGCTGCTCTTCGCTTACTTGCCTTCGGAAGCGATTAGAAAAGCCGTCGCTGATACTGGCTGCTATTGTATAAGCTTACATAGAAGGTATTATGTGGAGAAGCTATGGATGGCCGGTGGTGGCCGTTCGTGCTGTGGCCACGACCAGATGCGCTCTGCTAGGCCAGCCAGTAGACCGATTGTTTGGAATGGCGGATGATCGAACTCGCAGCGAGCGCGGTTGCCGCATCGTGTAGGAAAAATGGCCGCGACCTGCTCGCACCGTTCCAAGTAGCTGGCAGTCCTGCTTTTCTGCACGCCTCACCTCGCCTCCACAACCTCTCGTCACCCTCGCCAACTCTGCTAACTTGACTGATGAGATGCGCGCTGCTGCCGTCCGCTGATCGACAATTCAATGCAGCGATACTCGACAGGCTAACTCGCAGCACTGCCACCGAATCATCTTGTATACGCCCGGCTATAGTTGACTGGCTCGCTGTCCGGCTGAGTGGTTTCCTTCGCGCGGTGATTGCAAATGCGCTCTTTTACTCTCCCTTCGACCTGGAGTTGGAGTTCGTACTCCCAGTGCTCCCAGTCACTAGCAGTCACACGCAGTCCCTTGGCTGTCTGCTGCCGCCGCTCTGGCTAGAACCACGGCGCAGCAATGAGGGAGCCGAGACCGTCGAGAGTAAAGCACACGCCCCGAATTACGCTCCGACGTGCCGACGACACGATCTCACCTATGCACGCTGCTGTTACTCCAGCTCCTGGACCTGCTCCTGCTTCTGCTCCTCCTCGTGCTGCTGCCAGCAGGGCTATGCATTTCTGTCATCCATTCTTCTCTGGCATTCCCTCTCGTCCTTCCTCTTCTATCTTAGCATCTGTCTCTCGCGCACGTCCACGACCACGAGCCCGTGCCCCCCTTCTCTAAGATCGCCGAACATTAAACCCTATTTATCTCTCTTTCCCCACGACTTCCTCTCTCGTTCCGACTTGCGCGCGCGCGCGCCATCAGGAACATGGCGGACCGATGCTTTGACCAACGGAGCTATAGTTAGTGGCTTCCTTGGCGAGCAACCGGCTGAACGGACTCCGCCACGGTATTCTTTGCCCTGCAGCTCTGCCTCGCCTCTCCCTTCTCGCCAAGGGTCGTCGGTCTTTCACTATCGCGAATATACTTATATATATCTACGATATATAGCTCATACGCGACTAGAGACATTTCACGTTTCCACTAACAAAGGAGAACTGCTCCCACAGCGCCTCTCCGTAATGCCGCGCCCCATCGCCAGTTAGCGCCACTAACCGTTCTCGTTTCTTCCAAGTGATTCCGCTCGTTGCCGCTGGATGGCGCTTGCCTGATTTTCCACAGCAAATCATAATTGCCCCCCCTTTCGGCGGTACTCCAACTTTGATATTTGAATCCGACATTTAACTATAATAGTCTCTAATGAATTACGTAAATATTTAGACATACAAATCAGCTTTTACAGTAAGTCAGTTAATATTCTGCTACGAGAGATTTATTTCTCTTCCTGCTGATCAGTCGATTAGAACTGAGGTACTGGCAGATAACATAGGAACAATGGAAAATCTCATTGATTAATTGGCAGGCATTATTCATTATTGGGGTTCG